>CM053769.1:125935337-125981823 GCA_028658325.1 Potorous gilbertii
TCCCAGGTGAAGTGTTCTTTATCCAACTTCATGCTAGAACTGCTTCTCTAAGCAGAAGTCAACCTTATCCTAGGAAGTGCCGCTACTCAGAACATCACTGTTGATACTAATGCAGTGGATAGAGTGCTGCACTTGGAGGAAGGAAGACTCAAATTTTCTAATTCTGGCTCAGTTTCCTAGTAGCTCTGTAACCCTACCCAAGTGATTTCATCTTTTTCTGCCTCAATTTTCTCATCTGTAAAATTATAATAGTAGTGCTTACCTCACAGAGTTGTTGTGAAGTGCGTACAAGACAGCATTAAAAAGCACTTTGCAAACCATAAAGCATCATAGAAATACAATATTATTAGTGTTAATACAATGTTATGATCATTAATAATAAAGCAACACTAGGTTACAACCTACCAATAGAGCGAGAGTTTGTAACTTTGGTTTTTTTATCTTGGCAACCTTTGGCAGTCTGTGAATACCCAGGGAACCCTTTCTTAAAACAACATTTTGAAATAAGAAATGCTAAATTTCAGCTAAATGTTAATGAAAATAAAGATGTGGGGTTTTTTCCTAGCCAAATTCACATACCCCCTGAAATCTAGCTGAAGATCCCCAAGAGACTGTCCAAGGTTAAGAACAGCAGATGCTAGTATCAGCTCTATGGAACTAATTTTTCCTCTCTATAGGTTTCAAATCTAATAACCCTTTTCCTTCTGTCATCTTAAATGCTCTCTGATCACCAGAGAGCAGGAACAAGAACTCAGTTTGGATCTCATGCTGGAGAGACACTGTCCTGAACGGGGAGCTTTTCTTCCCTGCTTCCCTATAGTTGAGTAACATGAAGTCGCTACCCGCTAAGAAATGGGAGATTTGGCATTAAAGCATCCATTCATTCCATGTTCACCAAGTTATGACTTTTATAAAAGGCCCTAAAACACAATTAATAACACAATTTCATCTAAACTCAGAATTTTCCAGTTGGTGGGTTATTTTTTTCCCTAGGTGTGCTGTCATTGAAAAATGTACATTTCACTATTTTTTCTTCTAACTGTAGGGGAAATACCAAAGGAAGTTACAATGCTTTACTCTTCAGTGTTGAAATCCAGCTGAGTTCTGTTAACCAAAGATATTGAGGGGCACTTGGTTAGAAATGAACGTTATGCTGTCATTTACTCTGAAGGTTTTGCCTGATAGTCTTGGTTGGGTGAAATTTTAAAGCAAATCAAAGTCTTGGGGGGGTAATGTCTTAAAAAATGACATGAGGTGTTAGCTACAAAAGTCCACTGGTGTCAGTCGGAATTACAGTTTAAAGACCATTGTAATGCCTGTTCCTCACCCCAGTCTCAAAGCCCAGTGGTATGACACTCTCTCTTCAGTGGCATAGATCAATGCCCTGCAGATGTATTGGGGCATTGATCTTCGCCAATGAGGAGACTCACATTCCACTGAGCTTGGGCACTGGGGTTATACCATGTGACCCTTAGACTTGAATGATGGGAGAATCGCTGGTAAGGCATTTTAAGGCAATATGAGACAGTGTGAGTGAGTGAATGAATAAAAAGAACTTATTAAATACTCACTATTTGGCATGGCCCCATGCTAGACTTGAAGTTAGAAAGACTTGGGTCTGAATCCCATCCCAGATAATAAAAACTATACAATCCTGGACAAGTCACTTAACCTTTGTGAGATTCAGTTTTCTCATTTGTCAACTGGGAATGACAGTATCTATCTCACAAGGCTGATGTGAGACGCCATGAGATCAGGTAGGTAGAGCAATATATAAATAGAAGCTTTTATTGTAAGATATTCTTTTGTTTGTTTGCACCTCCTTTTGTTAGTATCCAGGAATTTTCAGACATTTAAGTAGCTAAAGATAGCCCTTGTTTGCTAAGAGAATCCCAGGGAAGAACATGGTATAGACTAGATATTTGGTTGGGGCACCTCCAAGTTCACATGGGCCAAATCTGGCAGGAAGAAGCTTCTGATATTGCTTTACAGAAAACATATGTACTCATAAAGTTAAATCATAAAACATTTTTCTATTTTTCTTATTTACTTCCATTATACATTGGATATGCATTAGAAAATCTCCACCCTAGCATGACATCAGAAGATGGTATGCTGGAAAAATTCCATTCAAGCGTTTCTTTTTCCTTTTGTAAAAAACATTGTATGGCTCTCCCTGCTGCATCAGAAGCAGCTTGATATCTTTAGCGAGGAAACAAAAAGTAAATGGGTCTTGATATTAGGAGAACATTAGTCTTTGGAAAGTAATTTTACCTCTCTGATCATCAGTTTCCTCATCTGTAAAATGGGGTTAATAAGACAACCATAATCACAGAATTTTGAAATTAAAAGTGATATCAGATCCCATCTCTATATTGAATATACTCTAAGAAAGATACTGAAAGGAAATAATAATAAATAGTATTTAAATAATGTTTGAAGGGTTACAAAGTGCTTTACATATGCTATTCTTTTATCCTCAAAACAACCCTGGAAAGTAGGAACTACTATGATCCCCATTTTACAGGTGAGGCTAGTTAAGTGACTTGCTCCAGGTGATACAGCTGGTATCTAAGGCTAGACTGGGACTCTGATCTTCTTGTCTCCAGGATCAACACTCTCTGAGTAAGGATACAATCATCATTATCGCCCCTCAGAGTCCAAACTATGCCATAAAAGTGAGAATGGGCAGAGGGAATGAATGGAAGGGCAATAGGAAAGTATCATCACCCAGGATGACGTACAGTGAGGACTTTGTGTGCCCTGAGAACATCAGAGGGGCTTTGAAGACCAGGCAAGAACCCAGAAACACTGAGATTGTCCAGCTGTGGTGATACCACTTGACTGACTTAGAATTCCAATTCAGGAAGAAACAATTTCTACTAAAAATCACAGAAATATATGGGGTGGCATCAAGCTGTAGGGGAAGGGGAAAGGAACAGGTATTTATTAAATGCTGACTGTGCCAAGCACTGTGCTAAGTATTTGATAAATATTATCTCATTGGATCAAAACCATCATGATTATCAGCCATGAAGACTGGCATAGGGAGTTGGATTTGTAGGTGTTCAAGTACCAGGAAAGACCAAGGTCCTTAAGAGTAAGTAAAAAATGCCAATAGCTCAACTTCTTGAAATACTTCTGTGAGCTAAGGCGAGCAAAATACAAGCTCATATAAAATGGGATGAAGATGTAAACACTTTCTTTATGTACCACTATAATAGAATAATAAAAATGGAAAGAGATTTCACAAGCTAGAGACAAGGACATCCTACTGGTATGGTTTGGCGTTTGTTTGGGGGAGTTGCTTTTTTTTTTTTGGACAATGCTTAAATGGATACATAATAAAAAAATTCTAAATAATTAGTGAATTGAAGAACATATCATGGAAACAACTGGTAATTATGTGAAAGACAATACCATGATGGGGTAACATAGCAAAATTTATAGGATGTACCTAAAGTATCCTGCCCCCAAAAAATGCATTGATTAGACAGGAAGACGATTAATGAACTATATGTGTATTTTAAAATAAGGGAAACTTAGGAAATAAACAAACTTAAAATAACATAAAAAGAAAAATTTGAAAATTAGAGGAGAAATAAAAAATTATATACCAAAAATACTATAAAGCTGATAAAAACTGAAAACTGGCTATTTAAAAAAAATTAACAAAATTAAAATTCCTTAGTCAATTCAATTAAAAATAGGCTTAAAATAAAATCAACAAAATTAAAAATGAACAAAGTGAAAACACAACAAACCAGAAGAAATAAAGACTTATTGAAACTTATTATAGAGTTTTATGCCGCTCCAAAATAAAAAACAAAAGATATAAATGATTACTTTCAAAAAAAATCCAAACTAACAGAAAACTAAAAAAAACATCTTTAAAAATTCAATCTCCGATAAGAAATTCGAACTATCTATAAAGGAACTAAAAGGAAAAAAGAAGCACCTGGTCCTAATGGATTTCTATCAGACTTTTAAAGAGCAACTAATTTCCATACTATAAAAATAATGTCAAAAACTGAGAAAGAAAGCACTCTACCAGATTCATATTACGGAGACAAATGTAATCCTAATACCCAAAGCAGGAAAGGATAAAGAAAAGAAAGAAAATTATATACCACATTCATTAGTGATTTCAAAACAATTTATCCAAAAAAGTTCTATCATTATCCCAAATTAGATTTATACCAGGAAAGTTCATCATGAATGGAACAGCAAACATAATTGATCGTATTAGAAATTAAAACATTCTGATCATCTTAACAAATGTAAAAGAGGGCTGGCTTTTGACAAAGTACAAAGTACACTCTGTGACAAAAAAAAATTTCTAAAAAGTATAGGCATAGAAAGATGTTTTATTATGATAAAAAGTTGCTTATAACTTAAAGCAGGCATTAAATACAATGGGGAAATCTAGAGGTTTTCTCAGTAAATACAAAAAGCAAAACAAGTATTTATTATATTTTATAATAGAATTTATTTATATATTTATACTATATTATCATATTAATATGCATTATATAAACTATATTATTTATACATACATATAATATACAATTATATATGCATGTTGTATATGTATATATATATAAACATATATATATATATATATATATATATATATATATATATAAAATTCCTCTTCCTGAGTATTATGTGATTCTAGAAATGCTAGCAATACCAATGACAAAAGAAAGAATTAAAGGCATAAAGACAGGCAAAAAGGAGGCAGAACCTTCCCCATCTGCTGTTGCCATGATGGTTTATCTAGATAATTCTAGGGAATCTAGGTGATGGTGCAGGTGATAGAGTGCTGGGTGAATCAAGGGTCAAGAAGGGCTTGAGTTCAAATCTAGCTTCAGAACCTTACTAGCTGTATAAATTTGGGGAAATTATTTAACCTCTGTTTGCCTCAGTTTTCCCAAATGTAAAGGGAGATATAACAATAACATCTATCTACCTTTTAGACCTGTAAGAATCAAAGGAGGCAATACTTGTAAAACATTTAGCCCAGTGTCTGGAACATCATAGGCACTATATAAATACTTCTTCCCTTCCCTTACCCTTCCCCTTATAAGTAGGGTATGTTAATGCCATAATGAAGGACAGAACACTTATCTCAAGGGAAGTGACAAATTCTAATTCTTCACAAATCTGCCAAGTCCTGGGGCCAGATAAGACCAGTGAACCTTTGCTTAAACTCTTCATTCTGGCACATGGATTACTATGGAAGCACCTACATAGCTACCTCTCAAATGCAAGATCTATTCCATCCTTCTTAAGAAAAGGTTTAACATAACTATCAGCCAAAGTGGGAATACAAGGGAGTCCTTGGAATAGTGGCTAATTGTGAGTTTATACACTTAGTAGAAAGCATACACAGATTGTATCTCACGTATACCAAAAACAAACAAGCAAAAAGAAAACAAAAAAAAAAATTCTAATCACTTGCAAGAAAATGACATAGTTGGGGAGGGGCAAAAAACATGTACCAAAAAGCAACAAGGGTATAAAGGATAAATTATTATCAATTTAATAAATACTGAACAAGCCATTGAAAGATTAACATTTGCATTGCCTTTATTAAAGATGACAAAACCTTGAACACAGCCCTGCACTCATGACTTGTTCGTATCCTGCAAATATATAAAATAGACAGGTATATTGAGAATACTAGATTATGAAATGTGAAAAAAATCCTCTATTTAATATACACGACTACCAACACAAGAATGAATGAGTGGAAAACGAATGAACGAAAAGGATACTTTTTTTTGTTTTGAAATGAAAACAGCTAGATGGTACAGTGGCTAGAGTACTGGGCAGAGAGTCAAGAAGACTCATCTTCCTGAGTTCAAATCCAGTCTCAGACACTTACTAGCTGTGTGACCCTGGGCAAGTTACTTCATCCTGTTTGCCTCAGTTTCCTCCTCTGTAAAATGAGCTGGAAAAGGAAATGCAAAATCACTCTAGTAGCTTTGCCAAGAAAACCCCAAAAGGGGACATGACTGAAAACAACTAAACAGAAACAAATGTGGCAGGCACTGAAAGAAACAATAAGGATAAAAATAAAAGAAAACAAGATGGTGCCCACTTTTGAAGAGCTTATGTTCCAATGGGGGCAGACAATACATACCAGGGTTCTTGAGTAGTAGTTCTATTTAGGAAAAAGGAAAATGAATTTTAGAAGCATAATAACTAAAACCACTTCCTCAAAAGATGTATTTTACACCAAGTACTCTTAGAAATCCTTATTGATATTTCCCAGCTGGCTCCAAACATGCTGATATCCTTTTTTTCTTCCTCTTCCTTCTCCTAGCACCTGGACTCTGAGCTTTTCATCTTATCCAATCAAGAACCAGATCAACACACCATTTCCCAATCAGCTCCAAACAATGGCCTCACCTGCTAACTTCAACCACACTCTTCCTTCCAAGTTAAAAAATGAATAGATTAATGTGAAAATAATAGGAATAGGAATGTATACATAGAGCCTATATCGGATTGCATACCATCTTGGGGAGATGTAAAGGGAGGGAGACAGAGACAATTTAAAAGTTATGGAAGTGAATGTTGAAAACCAAAAATAAATAATTTTTAAAATTAGCACCTACTAAATGTCTAGCAAGACACAACCTAGAAGGGTGGGTACAATTATATATCAGAACCTCACTATCTATTCTAAATTAACAAATGATAAATCACCATAATACACAGACCTCAAAATGTCCCTGAGCCTTCAACAAATAAACTATTCTACAACAGAACTTTATTACGGACAAAAATAGTTGAAGATAATTGCACAGAAATAATACCGATTCATTTTTTAAATTGAGTAATATTTTTAATAGATATGGATATAAAAGCCTCATATTTTCCAAACTATATGAAAAGAAAGGCTATCAAAATATAGCTAATGAAATCAAAACCATATAGCAATAATGGGTCAAGAGCATCCCCATCACCCTGTCCACTACTGGAGTTACCCTAAAGATGTTTGAACTTACAGAAGATAAGCCGACATTCCAATACTTTCAATTACAAAGATAACAAAATAAAATGTTCATTATATCCACCTGTGCCTCAGTCCATAGAATGTTTAATGTAAAACAAAAATGAAAGGTTCCATGACCATTTCTATGTTAACTTCATGCAAAATGAAGAATGGAATGAAAACCAGTGACAATTTTAAAGTGCTTTGTATGCTCTAAAGAACTATGTAAGTATGAACTCTTAAAATTATCATCTCCAATGATTGTCTTTACACCTACTTCCCATGCTAGGGTAATTTCTCTAGGCAGCTTGATGACATATTGGCCAGAGAGCTGAGAATCAGGAAAGCCTCACTCCGATTCTGGACCTCAGATACTTATGAGCTATGTGACTCTGGAAAAGTCAATTTCTGTCTGCCTCAGTGCCTCGTTTGTAAAATGGTGGTAAATAACAGCACCTGCCTCCTAGGGTTGGTATAAAATAAGTATGAGGATAAAATGAGATATTTGTAAAACTCTTTGCTAACCTCAAAGCACTATCTAAATACTAGATACTATTTCTGTTGTTATTTATTTTTATTTATTATTATTTACAATAATGATACTAGCATCCCAGAGCTAGGAATCCCTGACTTTGCCCTTGAAGTTTCTGATAAATGTGAGGGCAGCTAGGTGGCGCCATAGTGCACAGAGCGTGGGGCCTGGAGTCACGAAGACTCGTCTTCCTCGGTTCAAAGCCAGTTTCAGACACTTACTGGCTATGTGACCCAAGGCACAAATCCTGTTTGCCTCAGTTTCCTCATCTGTAAAAGGAGCTAGGAAAGGAAATAGTAAATCATAGATTCTTGGCTTGAAGGTCCTTTAAAGATCTATCCTCATTCTCTCGTTTTGCAGATGAGAAGTTGAAAGCTAGAATGTTTGTCACTGACTCAAAATCCCACAGGTAGTAAGTAGCAGGGTATGAATTTGAACTCAGTTTCTTTAACTCCAAACCCAGTACTCTTTCAGCTGCTTCTCATTCTCTTTTAGTGTGTGTTTTGATAACACTTAAGGGATTAGTCTAAAATGCAATGATCTTTCAAATTTCCAAACATCGAGCACTTCAGTGTCTGTTAAATGAATTAGTAATCTAATTTTACCCATGCTGAGTGCACAGTTTTGTATATCAAATTTTCAAAAAGTACACTGCAAAAAATTACAAAGCATCATACTCAAATAGTCATGCGATTGGCAAATTTAAGTCTCGTGGCACCAAATTTATTGACTCTGCGCATGTAACAATTTTGCCTACCAATGCTAATTGCTATCATACGTGGCATCTCCACAAGCTAGAGAAAAAGGAACCAGAGATTTTTGCAGATCAGTAACATATTATAGACCTAGAGATAATCCTTATATATTAATAAATATATCATACACATTTATATGACTGATTTAAATTATTGTAAAAGAGGACGTCGATGTATATATATATACACACCATAAAAACCTTACTGACTGATATAAATTGATGGTGAAGGAGTCCATACACTTCCCTGTTCAGTCATTTCAGTCAGTTTTTATTAAGCATTTACTATGTATCAGGAAGCTAGGTGATACAGTGGATAGATATGGAGTCAAGAAGACCTGAGTTCAAATCTGACACCAGACACATTACTTATGTGACCCTAGGCAAGTCATTTAATCCTATTTGCCTCTGTTCCTTATCTGTAAAATGAGCTGGAGAGGGAAATGGTAAAACATTCCAGTGTCTGCTAAAAAAAAAACCTCAAAACCCAAATAGGGTCACAAACAGTCAGACATGATTGAAATGATCCTCCAGCCATATACCAGACTCCATGCCAAGCACTGGGGAAGCCAGGAAGTATAACCTCAGGGAACTGACATTCTAATGGAAGACAAAGCATCAGACAAATAAGACACATGTAGAATAGATGGAAAGTGACCTTAAAGACAAAGGCACCAGCAAAAAAGCTGATTGAGCTGAGTTTTAAATGAAGCCAGTTATTTAGAGAGGAAGAGGTGAAGATGGAGAATCCCACATGGTATAATATAAATGCTTTCAAAATAACTCTAATTCAATTTATAAGAGAATTTAAAGTTTGCTAACACACTTGGCATATATTATATGTCCCATTTTATGACTGGAGAAACAGGCTCAGAGAGGCTGTCACTGTCCGTGGTACCGTTGCTAATAAGGCTCTGTGGTAGGATCTGAATTCAAATTTTCCAGAATTCTATCCAGAATCACAGAATCTCAGCGTTGGAAGAACACTCAACAGCCCATCTTTTCTAAACTGTTTCTGAACCAGAAACTCTTCTCCATCCTCATAATGATACATCACCTCTCAAAAAAGCGACAAGAAAAGGCAATCAGTTCCACACAATGCAGCCTCAAGTGGGGACATATGATCCCTGTTGTTCTAACTCATCTAATACTTATTTGTGGCTTTGTGCTAATTGGACCTCGGCTGCCAATACTCAAGGGTTTCTCCGTTGCAAAGTTACCCTCCTAGAAATGGTCATCCCAAGTCAATCTGACACTGCCATCCCAGTGTGGGGAGCTGTGTTCCCAGGGAGAGGTACCTGCCCTTTGGCAAGGAAGTAGGTAATCCCTCAGGTGTGGGTACAGCAGCCAAATCTAGCAGGTAAGTGGTTGGGGATTCATCAGGATGAGAGTTGCTATGTAAATTAGAGCTATCATTATTGCAACATAAGAAACAGATGTGCATGGGCAATGTGACAGCTGGAAGAGCTAGGTTTTGAAAAAATGTGTCAGTACGGCACTCCAAGATTTATCTACACAACCCTTATTAGCATTAATGGGAATTGTAATGCTAACACTGTACGCAGATTATACAGCCCCTTGAAAATTCATTCCTTGACTTTCCTTCAAATAGACAGTTAATCTGATACCTAATTATAAATTAATTGGCAATCCCACAACCCTAACTTGTAAAACTACCCCACCAAAAATTATTACACATTCAACTTAATTCTTCCTTTCACTCATGGGTGGGGGGGGGTGGGGGTGGGCAGCAGGAGGAGGAGGAAGAGGAAAGGATGAGCCAGACAGAAGAGGAGAGGTAATTACTAGCATCCCAGGGCAAGGGAAGGCAAAGAGACACTTCAATCCTCCCATCTAGCCAAGGATGGTCTTGGATTGGTCCCTGTTTCCTTTGTCTTTCACATGGTAGACTTCTGAACTGGTGAAGTTTACTGATTAGACCACTGCTGTAATCCTGGCAGCTCCTCCTCTCCCTCTACCCAGCTGCAAGCCCAGGGATGCCACATAGAGACCCCCAAGACTTTCCTCCCCTTCCTAAGAGCTTTATGCATCCTATGTCAACCCTCCAGGACTAGGGAGAGAAAATGCCTGAATTGAGGATAAATGAGAGCATTTAATTGAAGGACAGAGCCATAATTAAGAGTTTTGGGATCCAGGGCAGCCATCACAAACTGTACTCAGAGCAATGGACAAAGAGGAGGAGTAGAGCGAGTGAGGTGGTGGTAGTATATGGTTCATTCCTTCAAGGGTAGAGATAGAGATGCCAGGACTCCAGTGTAAGGTATTTCTGAAGAAAACCCTGGGGAAGGAGATTATGTCTGTTCATTCTCCCCCAACATGACAGCTTCTTCCTTTTTAAAATAATACTTTTGCTATCCAAGAGGTAGTGTGAAATAAGTGTTTAGAGACCTCATCTCTCAGCCAGGAAAAATCTGAGTCTTGAGTCCTGTTTCTGACATATCCTGGCTATGTGACCCTGAGTGAGTCACAACTTCTCACTATTCAAAGCTATTCTCTAAGGTTAGATGTTGCCAAGGATTTACTGGCCCATGTTAGTAAAGGGAATTTCCTCACCTGAGAGTTTTCTAATGCCAAGGACATCACAGGTCCAGGTCCTATCTCCAATCTTTTCTTTTTCCTAGCTAGGAGATATCCTTTGTTGCTGCTGCAATGCTGAATGACCAACTGCAAGTTCTGTTCATTCCCTCTAAATCTGGGGACCTGGGGACAAAGGCCCAGTGTTCCTGCCCTAGTGATAGCACTGTCGAAACATATACAGCATCTAAATACCAAAGTATACTGCAGTCGCCACCAAAAAATAAATAAATCCTGCTCTGTTATCTCATCATGGCTCAGAAGTGATCCAGGATTCTTGAAGGTCATGCTAAGAAACGCTGTGCTCTAAAAGAATCATTCTAGCTGGAACGGATTGTAGTAGCAAAGATTGAAAGACAGAAGGGACCCTGAAGTCATCAAACTAACCTTATCATTTTACATGTTATTAAGCCTCTTTTGCAATTGGAGAAACTGTAGTTTAGAGAGAATAAGTGGGTTATCCATGGTCACATTGCTAATGAGGGTCCGAGGTGAGATTTGAACGCAGGTTCTCCTCTCTCCATGTCCAAAATCCATTTTACAAATAAAAAGACTCAGAGAGATTGTGACTTAGCCAAGGTATCTGCAAGAAATTTGGCTGATTCAGAAACAGAAGGCAATGTAATAGTAAGGGGATCTGAAGATTATTCCCTGCCCCTTGATAGGCCAATGTAATCTGCTTTGAGTTTTGGCCCAGCCCACAGCCTGAGTCACATGCAGCCAATGGTGGGGGGAGCTTACTGAATGGGCAAAGAAGAAAAGGAGAGTAGGAGGAGCTGAGAGAGAGTGAAGGCAGAGCTGAGGCAGAACAGAGCAGTTAGCCTGAGTGACAGAGGGAATAATTTTATCTAAGGGAGTTTGCTTGTGGGGAGGTCTGATGAGGGAAGCCTTGGGGATGGCAGTGCTCTCTTTATTGGTAATGTGTACAAACTTTCTTGTTACCACAGTGGAATTGGCTTTCTGGTGTCTGAATAAATATTTTGGTTTTGTCTCTGAGGAAGAGAGTTTACATTTTGAAAATTTACCCTGGAAATGTGCCTGTATATCCATAGCAGCTGCAGTGAGTATTGCATTGGTGTGACAGGTACTCAGACCCTCTGACAAATATGGCTCTTTTCCCACTTTACTCTCTTATCTCTGGGGCTTTGAGGACTGGTCTATGGATTCATCCTAATGACAAACTATACAGTGTATTTCTACTATCTGAGGACCAGCCTGAGCAAGTTCAGAAAGGCTCATTATCAGATATTGGGTTGCCAGGTGATAAATTTTTTTCTGGCCATGATAATCAACAACTCTTTATAATAAGGTATAGAATGGTGGATGGCTCAGTGAATATTGAGTTAGGAAGATGTCCATTCAAGTTCTGTCACAGATATTTACTACCTGTACATCCCTGGAGAAGTCACTTCACACCTCAGTCTCAGTTCCTTCATCTGTCAAATATGAATAATGACAGCACCTACATCGATGAGTCACTTTGGGATCAAATGAGGTAACAGTGAGAATGCTTGGCAAAACATAAAGTACTATAATAATGTAGCTATTATTATTACTACGGTTACTATACCTCAGATCCAGGTACTATTGGAGCCTAGAAGTATAAGTAAATGTATCATATTTTATTCTCTTTAAAAATTGACTTTATTAATTTTTTTCAACAAGTCTTTATTTTCTATCTCCATCCTCCCTACCCATGGTGAAAATAAAAATGAAAACAAACCTTTATAACAAATATACATAGACAAATAAAAAGTTTCCATATTGGCCATGTCCAAAAACGTTATGTTTCCCTGTGCGTCCATCCATAGCCTATCACCTTTCTGTCAGAAGATGGGTAGCAATGCTTGCTTACCTCTTCTAGGATCATATTTAGTCCTCTTGTTGATGGGAGCTTTTTCAATGCTGTTTGATTTTTTTTACATGGTATTTGTTACATTGTACAAATGGTTCTCCTTGCTCTGCTTACTTCACTTTGTATCAGGACACACAAGTCTTTCTAAGTTTCTCTGAAACCATCCCCTTCATCATATGCCATGATGTCTTCTGACATTCCCCAACTGACCCAATTTCTTTCCTGCTCTTTGCCATGACAAAAAGAGCTGCTATGAAAATTTTGTACATACGGTTCCTTTTTCCTCTTTCTTTGATCCTGGTGGAGTATAAGGCTAGAAATACCATTTTATAACATTGATGTCTCCCTCCTACTTTTTCTGGTTTTCTCCTTTGCCCTTAGCACTTTCTTTCTTGTAAAATAGTTTTAATAATTATTAAATATTAGCATAACATACCACTTAATTATATAAACAATATAATTGTCACATGTAATTAAAATAGTAATTGTTGTATTATCAGAAGGAGGTACAGATAAGCGAGACAGCTTTGAAAGTAGCACGTTGAATTTATTATGTACTTTTTTAAGAAAGAAAATCATATATAGATATGTAGTTACATACGCAACGATCTTTTTCTGTTCTGCTGTATATAAGTAAGTACTCTTTCCGTGTCCAAGTTACAAATAATAAAAATTAAATAATTTTATTAAATTAAAAATGTTATCCTTTAAAAAAAAAAACCTGCTCTATGTAGAGTTCTGTGTTGGGCACCAGCTGAGCTACAAAGCCCCTTGTCTTCAGAGTCCTTATAGCTTAATGGGAGGATATGATAATATGTAGATAATTCTGCTAGAAAGCAATAAATAAATGCTAACGATGGTGAACAAAATGCAACATTTTATCACTATTCTCCCCCTGTTCCAGTGCCTAACATAGAGTTTTATGCATCACAAGTACTTGCTCAGAGTTTGTTGAATTTTAGTTATATTTGAAAATGCTTCTTATACCTTGTTACAATTTGATTCATTGAAAAGTCATTTATTCTTCGTTGGTTTCCTCAACCACACATACACACACACACACAGAATTATTACAGATAAAATATTGGCAAATCAACATTCTCTTTCAAAACTTTTTCTCATGCACTCTGCCCATCAAAGCATTAAATGAGAGGTGTCAGAGACACACGTTAAGTGGATTTGGGGAGGGTTTTGAAGTTCAGGAGTCAGCTGTGTGATAGCCAAATTTAATATTTTATGACCTAAATGAAAGGCTCACATGGCCTTCCATTTCAAAAAGGTAATGAATGGAGCAGACCTTGCTCTGGTCCAACAAGCTTTTTAAAAGTTCTTATCTAAGCAGATTTGGCTCATTTCCACAATTCAATTCAGCAATAAAGTATGCCTCTCATGTCACTGGTCTAGGCTCCATAGAAGCCTATCTACCATATAGGTGCTGCCTTCAAGGAGCCTGAAGACTCAGGGAAGTAACAAAGCAAAGAATCATTGCAGCTGGGAGTGAAAGGCAAGTCAGAGATCAACTCCTGGGCCAATCCCTTTATTTTATAAAGGAGGAAATTGAAAGGTCCAGAGGATCACAAGATTGTAGGACCATAGACCTAAGGCTGGCAGCAATCTCAGAAGTCACCCAATCCAAGAATCCTTCATTCCACAGCTGAGAAAACAGGGGTCCAGTGACTCATTCATGTAGTGATGTCTGGAAGGAAAGAAATTGCTAAGGGGCTAGGAAGAACCCCGGTTATTTTAGAGAAGAATAAAGAATATGGCTACATGTTTAGTACTGGGTAAAGAATTAAAAACTCCTAAATTTATCTAGCATACAAATCAAGGTCACAAATATTCAGACGGTCCAGTCTTCTTCTCAGTGGGTAGTTCAAATACCCAAAGTTGAACCATTTTAAAATGGGTAAAGAGACTCAGAATGATTGAGTTTGAACAAGCAGGAACCCCCTAAAAGTCATCTAATCCAACCCTCTAATTTTACAAATGAGGAAACAGAGGCTCGTACAAAGTCACACAGGGAGCAAGTGTCAGAGCTGGTATTAGAAACAAGAGGCCCTGACTCCAAACCTGGTATCAATCTGAAATAGAAATAGGAGCCACTAAACCATACAGAAGGGGAGAGGGGCACTCGTTGACTTAGAAAACCACATATTAACATTATCTACCTTCTATTTTTTTATTTCTTTTGTTAAATATTTCCCATTTTAATCTGGTTCAGGCAGTTCTCAGGGATCTCCATTGTATCTATTCAATGATAAAAGTTAGATATTTCTATATTCCGCTATAAAAGCAGTAATAGTGGTAGGGGTTGTAGTGGTAGTGGTAGTGGTGGTGGTAGTAGCAGTAGTAATAGTGGTGGTGGGAGTAGTAGTAGTAGGTGTAGCTACTGCTATGCAGCACAGTGGATAAAATCTACACCTAGCTTCAAGAAAATCTGAGTTCAAACCCAGCTTCAGACACTTACTAATAATATGACCTTGAGCAAGACACTTAACCACAGTTTGCCTTAGTTTCCTAAACTGTAAAATGAAGATAATAACTCCCAGGGTTGTTGTGAGGATGAAATGAGATTTTTGTCAAGTATCTAGCACAAAATAAATACTTGCTTCCTTCCTTTCTATATCACCCTGTTTTCTTGAGCATCAACAAAGGGAATACACACAGAGGTATGACAAATCACAAAACCGATATGACTGAGGAAAGAAACACCCCCCAAAGAATTCTGGTGCTCAGACATCATTGAATGATGGCTATTACTTCTAGGTGGAAAAGGATGAAGTCAATCTAAAAATATATACAAATTAGCATTAAATATGAGAAACCCCAGAAAGTATGATAAATGCATTTGACCAAGGACAGGGAAATTCTCTTTGAGAAAATGAATCCATAAGGAATATTTCTTTCAAGCCCAGTTTTTCCCACCTTAAATCTGTCATTTTCATCAGTCAGCTAATTAAAGTTATTAAGGGCCTACTGTAAAACAAGCACTGTGCTAAATTCTGGGGCTTTTTCAGCCCCAGGCAAAAACATAGGCCTGGCTCTCAAGAACCTTATAGTCTAATGAGGGGAAAAACATGTTAGCACTAGGTTTATATAGTTAGATGGTGCAGTGGATACAGTGCTGTCCCTGGAGTCTGAAAGACTCATCTTCCTGAGTTCAAATCCTGCCTCAGGCACTCACTAGCCGTGTGACTTGGGCAAGTCACTAAAACCTATTTGCCTCTGTTTCCTCATCTGTAAAATGAGCTGGAGAAGGAAATGGCAAACTACTCTAGCATCTTTGGCAAGAAAACTCCAAATGGACTCACAAAGAGTTGGATGCCATTGAAAATGACTGGAAAAACATGCAAGAAATATAGAGTAGATGGGAGCTGACCTCAGTGAGGAAGTAGAGGGCAGGGAGAGACTTGGAAAGGCTGCCTGCAGAAGGTAGGGTTTGATCTGAGATTACATCTGTAGGGTTAGAACAAGATTGTAAGAAATAACCTACAAATAATTCAATAATAAAACCTGATGAAATGGGGGGGTGCTTTTTTTGTCCCCAGAGTCAAGCTAAGTGTCCAGTACATAGTAGGTGCTTAATAAATGCTTGGTGATTGATCTGCTTGGTAAATGATCTTGCTTTCCAAGATGTATTCAAGGGAAAAAAAAGATTTAAGGGAAAGTACAAACTGAAGAATCAATTGCAGAGATCACAGTCCATTAAAGAAATGGGAAAAAAGTCTAAACAGCAAAGACAGATGAAGAAATCTGGAGTAATCTTTGCTTATCATCTCTAAATTACTCCAAGTCACTGCAAAGAAAAGATGTTTTGTCACAGGTGATTGGACAAGATAGCTTTTTTTATGAGAAAAAAAAATTTGAACAAGGATGGAAAATTTTGTTGTTCAATTGTTTCAGTCATATATGACTGTTCACATGATCCCATTTGAGGTTCTCTTGGCAAAGATATGGAGTGGTTTGTCACATCTTTCTCCAGTGCATTTTACAGATGAGGAAACTGAGGCAAACAAAGTTAAGTCACTTTATCCAGGATCACATAGATACTAAGAGTCTGAAGCCAGATTTGAACTTAGGAAGATGAGTTTTCCTGACTTCAGGCCCAATGTTCTATGCATGATGGCACCACCTAGCTGGATAAGAAATACCTGTCATGAATTGTTATTAATAAAATTACTACTAGTAAAAGATGGGTGTAGAATGTATAGGGATTTGACCAGTAAATGTAAAAAGACAGTCCCAAATCAAAAATAAAACAGGAAATATGCCCAGCTAGGAGTGGAGTCAATTCCTTGAGTCTTCACCAAGCAGTCATTGGCTCAGGTCAAGTTTTGTTTTGTTTTGTTTTCCCTTAAGTGAATTTGAAGTAGTCTTAAAATAACCAAAAGACTTCAATATTGAAATATCCCACATGACCACAAGAAACGTGCTGGCATAGTACCTGGAACAGGGAAAAACAAAGATTCAGAGGGGATTTTCAAGTGTTAAGATGATTTGAAGAGCTAGACACTTTTTTTCCCTCAGATCTAATGTAGGGACAGATTTTCAAAAACACAGGTTCAACCAACTGCATTTCTTTGATATTGAAGATCTTATATGGAATGCAGAACACAAACTGTTTGGGAAAAGTTCCCCCATTGGAAATCTCAACTCCAAGTGTTTAATGTGATTTGTTTTTATAACAAGAACCCCATAAAGGGTTAGAAAGGGGACAGGAAAGGGGTGAATCACAGGAGTGCCATTAATTCATGTCAAGCTCCAAAATATAGAGATATCATTCCTATTTTTGACATAAAGAGAACTTAACAACAGTCAGTAATTAGGGCCAAGTCAATCATGGGCCAGAGATACAACTTATTGCCTCCTGACAACTGATCCCATTTATTCATGGGATTATTCACACCAATTCTATCTACCATCACATACACCCTCCCCAATTCCCACTACCAGATAGTTACAAACTTGTTTTTTATTATCTTAGTGTGTCCCCCCCCCCTTCCCCAAATCAGTATCTCTGTTAAAAATATTCTATTCTCTGTTTCAGGGAGAAAGGAAGTATAAGTGGATGTGGGTGTCAGTGTAGGAGTATTTAAGGGATGGGCTATGGTACTAGGGATAGAGTCCTGGCCTTTGAGTCAGGAAGACTTAGAATCAAATCTCAACTCTGATACTATCTACAAAACAAGGAAAATAGATTAAATGACCCCGACTGTCTTTTCCAACCCTAGATCCATGAGCCTATGATACGTGATTTCATCAGTATAGGATATTCCCACAATGGACATTTCTTCTACCAATGAGGATCAGTGACTAGAATATTATTTACAGAGAGTTACCTGAGGATGGGACAGGGCTGGGAGTGAAGATATAGAACGAGTTTTTAAGTGATTTTCTCATACTCAGATGGTCAGTGTGTATTATGGAGGCAGGACTAGAATTCAGACCTTTTGAACTCCAAAAGGAGCTCTCTAGACCCTGTACAATGTGTCCTCTTGTAATATAAATACATGTCTATGTAATAGTACATGTGTGCTATATATGCATATATTTATTTTATATACATATTCACATGTCTACACATCTGCATACATACATGTGCATGTGTGTATGTGTATATGAAAATATATACATTATAAAATCACTATATACATTTTATGTTATCTATAGGGAGGGAGAATCTTTCAGGATTTCCACTTTTGTCTGTTTACTTTTGCTTATGATTTTGTGCAGAGATTTTTTTTCCCCCATATTGTATCCCTTCCATTTTTTTTGACCACAGGTCTTTGTTTTTTGTGGTCTGGATGATGTCAGGATCTTAGAAAGGTGAAATTGTAGCTTTGATTTCAACTACCACTTACATTGTCATGTTTTCTGGTGGTAAAAAGTAGCAGTCACCCAGATGTTTATATAAACATTTATGTTTTTAATATTATATGTAATATATACTTATATATGCTATATGTCTATTATGTATAATTTTTATAAATATATTTGTCATATGCATGTTATTATATGTATATGTTTGTATATTATATAATTACTTATATATAATATATAGATTTTTCTACATAAATATTGATATATAAACATAAATTTTTGCATGTTGATAGAAACGTGTTTACATAACACACATGATGCTACTTTTTATACATATTTACATTTTATACCTATTTTATACATATATGTAAGTGTATATGTATGTATGTGAGGAGACACAGAAAGAAAGAGAGGAGTGAGGGGGGCAAGGATGAGGGGAGAGACAAGAAGACAGAGAGAAAGAGAGCATTTCAATCAGATTAGTTGAAAAACTTAATTCAAGGATATGTCTAGGGCTCAGACCTGCAAATTTAGTTTCATGGGAACTCCAAGCCCCCAAGAGGACACCTGCCCAATGCAAGTTGGCCCCTTCTCTGAAGCTCACAGACACAGTGAGCTGCCCAGAGTTACCCAGTCATTAAGTGTTAGAGGTAGGACAGGCCAGCTCTCTCTTCCCTTAGTATCACTGCCTCCCAGAAGAGATCAAGTTTCCCTTTCTTTCTAAAGACACTGAAATTTCTTACCCGGGCACAAGCATTATCAGGCAACTTCACTACAAGGGTGTTATTTTAGGAGGAAAAGTGAGTTAATTAAACATGATTCCAGGTGATTGCATTCTCTGCTCTGAACTGCTGTTCAGTTTGGTTTCATTGACTGGGAACACATGTCCTTGCTAAGCCATGTCAAGCCAAGACTCCCTTGAGCCCATATAGTCCCTTGGGGTCTGCCTTGGCTCATCTCTTTTCTCTAAGTTGCAGCAGGGAAGCTTTCACGAGTAGCCCTATAAATACCCCCCTAATGAATGAATGGACAACTAATTACCTCATAAATATGCATGAATCCGTACATACTTGAGATTCCTTGGAAGTCATTCTGAACATATGTGCTTTCTCTGCTACCTACTTGTCCATGAGAAAATATGTGAAATTAATTTGGTCCTAGCTTAGGCCCCTTTTCATATAAGACAAACAGGAATGTGTAGGGGAAATGGATAGACCACAGCACAGGCTATTTTCAATGAAAAGATATTTTCTAAATTATAAACAAAATAAAGACCACATCCATCTGCCCCTAGGTTACATGTATAGATAAACAATATTCAGGAAAAAAGAGAAAGGCCCCTAGCCTTTCAATAATCTCATCCTCCACCCTCCCTTTATTGAAAAATTCTTTGCTGGTCATGATAATGCATGTTTGGATAGCTGCTATTGGAGAGACTGAGGCTGGTGGAGCCCTTAAGACTGAGAGTTCCAAGCTACAATGCACTAATTTGATTGGATACCCATACTACAACTGGCACTAGTATGGTGAGCTCCTTGTAGCAAAGGGCTACCAGGCTGCCCAAAGAAGGGTGAACCCTCCTGGGACAGAAATAGAGTTGGTCAAAGCAGCCACATTAATCAAAGGGCCCTACATCCTCAGGCCTACAAAATGCCTTCTTCAGTTGGTCTACCTCTCAGGGTCATCAATATAAAAACTCTTAGAAAGTAAGTGTTATGTTGTCTGGTCTACAATGAGAAAAAGAGAAGTCTTCCTTTACAGGATTCTCCCTACTGCCAAAAGATGATTAGCCTCCTTCTGCAAAATCTCAGCAAATCCTTGAGTTTACTCAGTAAGAGAGTTCTTCATGAAAACAAATACATACAGAATCAAGGCTACATAAACATCCACAAAGCACAGCTGACTGGCAATTAGGGCCAGAAACAGAAGTGAAGCTGAGTAGGAAACTCAGGTTTAAGATGCCACCATAGACAGTGGCCAGTGCTTAGGTCCTTGACTAAGTGGCTATTCCCTATCAGAGAAATAAAAACTCATGGTAGGCTTGTCATATACCAATGGCACTGGCTCAGACTTCTCCTCTGAGCCTACTAGCACTATTACTACAGCTAAGTCACTTATTTCCCAGGTCTTAGTATCTTCAACTATAAAATGACAGAGTTGGGTTAGATAGGCCTCCAAAGACCATTACAGATCTAGCTCTAGTATTTTAAAATGAGTCATGGAGTAGGAGAGAAAACTACAACACACACACAGACACACAAATGCACACACACAATCCTGAGACCACAAGTAAGGTAAGAGTAGTTTCTAGAATGAATGGTCGGGTTTGGTGGCAAGCAAAGTAAGATGGCCCCTTGGATGGATCACTCAGTCTGAATGATACCTTAATTAAAAATAATTAGAAATCACTGGTATAGACATGTTTGAAAGCCAGGCAACAGTGTTCTGAGCATTGCAGAATTAAAAACATCTAGGCACTAGAATGGACTTTAGGGTTTCTTTAATATAATTCATAGTTATAGAATTCCTCCAATCATACGCCCAAATCAAGGTCATTCAGACTGCACTTGATAACCTCCTAAAAAGATCCCACTATTTCCCAAGGAAGTCCATTCCATTTTTGGATAGCTCTAATTGGTCAGTTTTTAATTCTATGTGACTCTATAATTTCCACTCATTCATTCTAATAGGACATGCTCTGCAATCACGAAGAATAAATGTACTATCTCTTTTGCTTGACAGCCATCAAATACCTGAGGGAAGATCACCAACATGTCTCCCTAGGCATCCCCAGTTCCTTCAACCAATCCTGTCCTCCATTTCTCTAATCATCCTGGCTTCCCTCTTTACTATAAACCCAGCTTCTTTCTCTAAGTCTTTCCTAAAACACAGTGGCCAGAGCTAAATGCTGTGTTCCAGATGGATTATCCTCCATTGTTTCTATGACAGGGAATAGAGCCAGGATCCAGAATCAGAGTATTCCACTTTAAAATCTGCCTCTTACCACCATAAACTTGGGAAAGTCAGTTAACGACTCTGGGTCTCAGATTCCTCATCTGAAAAATGAGCAGAACTAGATGAACTTTCATTTAGGGAAGGAGCCCAGGTCAGTCATCTCTTCATTTTCCACCCAACTGCATTCCTCTGAATTGCATCATGCTCCAGGAACCTCTTCATCACCAAGATCACTTTCATCCTGGAACTCACACCTCATCAGTATCCTCTACCCCTTGGACCCCTCTCTCTGATTGAAGAAAATGGAGAGCTCTCTTCCTTGTGAACCTCCATTTAAGGTGGAGCCCAGGTCAGCTTTCCCTTCATTTCTTACCCAATCTCCATCATACCCTTGTACTATGTACTTTTTCTTCCTTACCCCTTGTCTATTCCCTTTAGCTTATAGTAGGCACTTAATATATGCTTTTTTTCCCTTCCTAAATGCCTCTAAATTCCCTTCTTTATCTGTGGTGTTATGATCCTTGGACCCTAAGTGATTAATAAAGGCTAATTAATTGATCCATCAGTTGACTGATTTTATCTTTCTATCCACAGTACCTAGAACAATATCTGGCATTTATTAGGTACTTTCTAAATGCTTGGTGAATGAATGAATGTATAATGTTTTTTTTTAAACCAAAGTATAGAACTTTTCATTTAGTTCCATGTGATGGCAAGCAAAATAAGATTTTTTTTCTGTTTATGTTTTAGTATAATCAAGTACCTGTGGTTCAATCTTGCCTTTATCAATCAAGAGTCTTTATTCAGAGTAAAGTATAGAAATGAGTTTCTTTACCTAGAAACAGCATATGTATTTGTATTGTTAATTATTTTAACATGATTAAAGATCTTTCCTACCCATTAATGGGTCTGCCTCTTACAGGGAGTTTGATTAGAGAAGATTTGTGGGAAGGCCAAAGCCTTTTGTTAATGAGGCACTGGTTCTCAAGGGTTGTGATGCCCTCTGGTTCTAAAAAAGGTATAAATATTCTGAGTTGAGATTTTACTTTGGAGCTTACTGAGTAGAAGTGATTGTTGGGCCAAATGAGGACTTTGGGAAGCTGCTTAAGGAGTCCCTTGACTTTGAAAACCTAGATATCAATACTTCCCTCTTTGGTAACTCTGCTCAAGACAGTTGGAACTATCTGGTGAATTCAAGCAGAGGAGGCCATGTCTGTTGACCTTTGATTTCTCTATAGTTTCTTTGAAGTTCAGAGTGCTGACTCCCTTGAACTAGGTGAGTGATATATGCGCTTGGTTAAAGGAATGACACATGTGCTTGATTAAAGTGATTGTTAATCCCTCAAATATTGCCTTTCCTTTTATGAATGCAGATCTAAGAACCTGTGATAGCAGAACCCCTTTGTATGGTAGAGTGCTTACTGTTACCCTCCATAAATTCCTTCTTTTTCCATCTGACCCACCATTCTAGCCTGTCAAGATCTTTATGGATACAGACTCTGTCATACAAAGTGTTCACTATCCCTCCAATATTCATGTTATCTGGGTATTATTTGACAAGTGTGCCAATGACTTCAACCAGGTCATCAATCAAATGTTGCATATCAAAGGAAACAGAATTGATCCTTAGGACAATCCACTAGAGGCCTCCCTCCAAGTTGACATCATTCAAACAATGATTCATCTTTGAGTCCAATCATTCGAAAGATGTCGAATCCACCTAGAATTATCATACTACAATTGTAGAACTCAATCTTTTAGGTAACATATTTGGTTAAAAATTGGGAAGCTATTCAAGATTCTGGGCAAATAAGGAAGGAACTCAGCGTGTGGAAATTCAAACTCTTAACCTGTTCATGGTTATCACAAAATTCTAGATACTTCTACTTTCTAAATTACTCATAAGTCATCACAAACAATAACAGCCTTGTAGAACATGGGCCAGAGTCAAGTTGATAATAACCTGATGGAAAAAGACTACAATACCTCTGCCTGAAAAAAAGAATTCAATGAATGATTTCAAGCCCTGGGTCCTATTTGTTGCATGTGAACTCTTGAGCTGAACACATGTTGCTTTGAGCCACCTCTATTATCATCTAATTTCCGTTTTTTCCCCCTCTTCTATTTAAACTTTCCTTTTGTTGAAATATATTGTGATTAAGTACAATTACCAAAGACCACAATATCTCCACTTTCAAGTTACAGTCTGTCTTATTACTGTCAAAACATGGTTACAAACTATTTTTTCTATGAAGAGCTTGAACATAGATTAAAATATAGAACTCAGTATGGAGACAGGGTGTAGTGGGGGTGGGAAGGAGGAACCACTGATAAGTATGGTAGGGTAGGCATAATAAAGCATTCTCTGGCCACAATCTGCATAGAAATAATGAGCCCCAGTGTCCCAGGGGCAGAATGTAAGATTCCAAAGAAAGAGATAGGAATTTTGACTACAGCCTGCATGATGATTTGTGAAGGGAGACAACATTTACTGTGGTTCTGATTCCCCACCCAACCCCCAACTAAGGGCACCTTCCCTCACCAACTACCTTTGTGCTTAGCTACATTGTACACTGTCATTTATTTTATATGTATTCTGTGCATATGTTAGTGTTCCAAAAGGGGTTCTCTATCCTCGAAACACTATCTCCTGTTTATTCTGGACTAGATCGTTTTCTGCTGGCTTTCTAAATTGGAGAAGGTGGGGAAGAAAATGCCCACCACTGCATTCTCCTAAGTTCATTTTCCTTTCTCCTCCACAAGTTTCTTTGGAGGGAATTTCATACAGGGAAAATGGGACATGGATGAGAAAATGTGCCTGATAGAAAACAGATGGAGATTGAGGAAACTCATCTCCTACTGAAAAACTCACCATGATGACCATTCTCCATTGAGCGATGTGATGTCTCGACACAGATGTTGGAATTTGACAACACAGTTTCTTGAAACTGGAATCCATTAGCATATATAGATTTATATCTCTCTTAAGGGATCCCCCATTTTCTGCACTGTTACCCATCCCCTAACCCTGGCGGGGGGCAGGGGGAGAGAATGGATTAATCATTATCACCTTGGCTATCTAATTCATTGACACAAACTTCAGTTGTCTTTCCCTTCCCAGCCTCACTCCGCGGCCCCCCCCCCCCAACAGAGTTCCTGGATAAGACTTGGCTCCAGAAAGATCACTATTTCTTCTTAATCTCCTTCCCCCCCAACCCCAAACTCCCCCCCCCAATAAGCATTAGAGTTGACTAAGATGGCCCCAAGGCAGCATCCATGTTTTCATTTCAGTAATGTGCCCCTGACTCTGAGAGGGTCTTAAGCATATTTTGAGCTTTAAGTCAGGGAACTGAAAAGGTCTCCATCACTCTCCAAGGATCTCCTATTAACACACATGTCAGATCAGTCATTTGTCTCCATTCCCCATATTAGTCAAGACTGCAAGGAAAGTACTGCAGCAAATCGTACCCTTGCCAATATCCAATAACACCTTTTTTTAAACCCAAAACAAGGATCTTTTGCCTAGGGTGCCTGGGGAGCTGACTACTTGTGTTCTCAAAAAATAGGCAAGAACATAATTTCTTTCTGTTGCCACCTACAAAATATGAACACAGATGGTTTAGGTTCAGAATTTCTGACATTCAGTCCATACAACATAATTCAGTGAGTATGCATTAAGTGTGTAAGGCACTATTGTGAGAGAGAGAGAGAGAGAGAGAGAGAGATACAAGGATAAATCAAAAAGTCAAAAAGTCCTTGCTTTGAAAACCTGCAGAATGATAGAGAAAAAATAAAAAGATTAGATAGACAAATTAGGTACATTAGATAGATCCTTGTGTGTTCGTCCTTCATTGCCAAAGAAGACCATACCATCAGAGAAATGATGGCATGACTAGCACTTGATTTTGTTTTGAGTGAGGGAGGGCTGTGCAGGTCACCAGCTTCACTCCTCCAGAGTCATCTGAATCCAGTGGCCAGATATTCATCAGGATGACTGGCAATTGGGGTTAAGTGATTTGCCCAAGGTCACACAGCTAGTGAGTGTCGAGTGTCTGAGGTGAGATTTGAACTCAAATCCTCCTGACTCCTACATTGATGCTCTATCCACTGTACCACCTAGTTCCTCAGATTGATGATAGATAGATAGATAGATAGATAGATAGATAGATAGATAGATGGGGAGAGAAAGAGAGGGAGAGATGATAGATGATAAAGTCAGATAGATTGAAATATAGGCTTTCAGATGGATGGACAGGGAGATAGTGAATCTATCAAGAGCTTACTATATATTAGGCTTTGTGTGAAGGGCTAAGGATGCAGATACAAGGCAGTGCATGTCCACAAGAAACTTACATTCTAATGGGAGAAGACTATACATACAAGGGAACTGAAAAGGGGTAGAGAATTAAGAAGTACTGGTTGAAGGTCTGATTCCCACAAAGGAAAAAGTTCATCTATCAGAATTCAGGGTCCTAGAGGTCCCAAAGAACGGGATATAAGAATTATGGCTAGAGCTCAGGGGGCATGGTGAGGTGTAAAGGGAGACAACATTGACAACTGATCCTGATTACCCCCCAATCCCTCAACCAAGGGCACCTTCCCTCACTATCTACCTTTATGCTTAACTAAAGTGTATCCCTATATTTATTTTGTATTTATTCTGTACATATTTATTATCCTATACACACACATACACACACACTATGCCTACATGTATATTGTCTTCCCTGAATGAATTTAAACTTGAGAGTGAGGATTGTTTCATTTGTTGTTGTATCTCAGGGCCCAGCATGATACATGGCATATAAGAAGGTACTTAATAAGTAAATGCTTTCTGATTGATCATGAAAAGGCTATCTCCTTTTCCTAGGGGGTAATCCTGAGCTGAGACTTGAGGTTATCTCAAGAATCTAAGAGGCAGAGATAAAAAGGGAAAGCATTCCAAGTAGGGGGATAGATAACCTACACAAGGAGATAGATGTCAACATAGGTAAAGAGTTTGGTCAGTTTGGCTATACAGAGGGAAATAACATGAAATCAGCATGTTTCAGGCAGGAGCCAGATGGTAGAGAGCTTGAGATACCAAATAGAAAAGTCTATCTTTGTTCCTAGAGACAATTGGGAACCACTGAAGACTCTGAACAGGGGAGTAGCATGGTCAGATAGGCTGATGTTTTAGGAAGATCATTGTGACACTATTGTAGAGAATAGATTGAAAAGGGAAAGACCAAACACAGGGAAACCAATTAGGAAGCTACTATGATGGTCCCGGTGCAAGGCAACAAGGGCCTGATTTGGAATAGTGGCCATGGAAGAGAAGAGGAGAATATGGTTGAAGGAGCTGTAGCAGAGATAAATCCCCCAAGGCATAGCAATTGCTTAGATATGCTTAGAGAAGGAGAGCAAAGGATGGAAATGACTCCAAGAATGTGAACCTGAGTAACTAAAAGACAGTAATAGGATGAGGTTGATGTTGATATTGGTATAGGAAACACTGTCCTGGACTTGGAGTCAACAGAACCTGAGCTTGATATTGCTATGCCTGCCTTAGCAAATTATTTTAACTTGGGTTCTCTCAGTCTCAATGACCTTGTCTGTCAAACTGAGATATTAATAGTACTTATCTCACCAGATTGCTGTGGGGATCAGTGTAAAGTGCATCACTAATCTTAAAATGGGATATAAATATTAGTTTTTATCATTACTGTGGCTATTAATGATATAATTGATGTTTCACGTCTCATCCATTCCTTAGAAAGTCCTTACTATATTTGCTATAAATAGTTTTTACAGATTCTATCTGTCTTGTTACCCAGGGTAACTTGTAAGTGAGCTAATGCCGCTCTTAATTTGTCAGAAAAAGCGACAGCCGGATAGAAAGTAGACAATGGAATTGGACTCACTCTTGGTTTCTACTTCCATGAATTCGGTGTCCTTGTCTGGTAACCTGAGAAGGAGTGGGAATTCTTACCCTTACTGTTGTGGATCAGACTGAGAAATGTATAAGAAAAGAGATAAAAACAGCCTTTAGTTTTAGAGAAGAAACCAAAGTCCCTACATCATTTTGCTAAATAAGAAAACCTAGTGTCTGCCTTTTCTTCTTGGCTTTTTCTTCGGTATTTCTGAGAAATGAGCAAGTAAGGGAAGCCAGCAAGAGATCCAGAAAAAGACTGCATGCTAGAAGGAGGATAATAACTATTAGTATTATGGCCACATTAATAGTAGCTAACATTTACATAGCATTTATTATATGCCGTTTATTATAACATCTGATCTTAACAAAAATCTTGGGAGGCAAGGGCTGTTGTTATCCCCAGTTTATAGAAGGGGGAACTGAGGCAAACAGGGTTAAGTGACTTGCCCAGGATCACATAGTAAGTGTCCGAGGCTGGATCTGAACTCTCAAAGATAAGTCTTCCTGACTCTGGGCCCAGTGTACCATCAAGCTAAGCAATACTTAGAAACATAAAATATTAATGCTGGAAGACACCTTAACGATCACTTGCTATAGGCCTTTCATTTTACTGCAAAGGAAATGGATGTTTACCCAGACAAGGGAAAACTATTTGTCTGAGATCACAAAGCTAGTTTGGGAAAGGATTAGAACACATTTAAGATTGATATTTATCCCAGAAGTCCCAGACCAGGAGAAGTGAGTGAGAAGGTTGACTTCTCTACTCAAAATCTGACATTCCCCAAGGGACTCAATTATAGTATATTGGAAAGAGCATTGGATCTATGTTCAAATTCTATTTCTGAGATCTTACTACTACCCTTGTGATCTAGGGAAAGTCACTCAATCCTCCCTTTTATAAAATAAACCATTTTATAAAGTTGAATGCAGCGGACTCTGAGGTCTCTCCTTTTCTAGATCAGTGATCCCATGAATAGATCAATTTTACCTCCTCTGTTCCTAGAAAATACCATTCTGTGGAACTTAGAAGTCTACAAAGAATTCTAATGTGTCAAAAAGGAGTAGGGAAGGGAAAGAGAGAGAAGTACTTTTAGAATCTGAAAAAATAAACTCAGAGATTCAGAAACATAGAGGAGAAGGAAGATGGTGATCACAGGGGCTGCCTACCCACAGCCTTTTGGATCAGAGACTCTGCATTTTTTCCCTTTCTTATACTGTCAAATGTCAATTGTTTGGTGCCCTCATTCTCAGTGAAATTCAGAGCAATGAAGCTGCCAGAGTACAATCGATTTGCACTGAAATGTGCCAGATCCAACATCTACTTTCCCAGCTTGCTCATCTGGGCTTCATGTTAAGTAGTTTTTCATGACAAACCCCCCAGGAAGAGGGGCTTGCATAAGCCCTAATGTGGGGCTGCACCCAGGCTACCACCTTCAGAAGTAGCCGGAGAGTATGGGAGGGCACAGGGGATTCTTCCACAGCAACTCAACTAGATCACTGAACAAACTCGAATTTATGAAGTTCTTCCTATGTGTCATCCACTGAACTAGGCACTGAAGATGAAATAATAAAAATTCAGCAAGAAAACATGAATACAAGTCTGTACAATATAAAATCTAGACAAATAGATCCAAGGTAATTTGGACAGGTGGGAAGTCCTTTTCCCAGCACCAAACCATAAACCAGTCTCTACATTAGCACACCTTAGAACTAGTATAAATTTTTAGATGAGGATAAGTCAACTGATTCTGGGGTAGGGCTGGGGAGAAGAAATTGTTCAGAAAATGTTAACTGGAAAAGAAGCCTTAAAACTCAAACTTACCTTTGCAAATAACCTCAATGTATTAAACATTTCATCATCATGACCAAGAAATTTCAGAAATAAAGAACAAAAGGGGGTAAAGTGGGAGGGTAGAGGAAGGCACAGAGTATACGGTGAAAACGGTGTCGTCCTTTAGCAGGATTTTCCATATACGTGAACAGTGAAGCCCCAAGGAAAAAAAACTGCTTTACATCAGAAAAATGAGGTTGGATCGAGTAGCATTTTTATGGTGTTAAAATTCCAATTCCATTAAATAATGCACCAGCTGTTTGGAAAATGCTTGTTTTTTTCTTACAGGGTCTGTTATCAGGGATGAGAGAGAATGGGATCATATACCTCCAGAGAAGAAATGCATTTTTTCTGTTTGATAAGTTCCTTCAAATTCACATTTGAAACCCATTCTCCCCTACACACCAAAGCAAGGGAATATAGGGTTTCTCTATAGTCTGGATACACCTACTGTTCAAGGACCACTACGGGTAGAATTTGAAAGCATCAGATTCAAACATTAGCAGGGCATTCATCATTAGAAGGAGCAGAATTAAAAGCCAGTTTTCGGAGTGCCTTAGGCTCTCTCCACTCATCTGAAAATTTTCCACCTCTAATCAAAGTACAGCATTGGCAATCTCCATCAGGTAGGGCATAAATATAGGCCCCATAAATCAAGTTAAGACCAACCAGAGAATTCTACGAGACAAGAAGGTCCCCATCAGTGCACTGGGAAATACTAGCGCAGCTGGATATGGCTGTGGTCAGAAACAACTGACCAAAACCAGGTCAACTGGTCAAAAACAGGAGCTATCTTCTAGGCTTATGAAAGATCATGCCTCCTGATATGTGACTAATGAGGCCACAGTACAGCCCAGTGAAACTCCTGAGCCCTTCCAATAGAGGTAATTCCTTCCACAAAAGATGGAAAACTCAGCAAGGGCCTCTCCTACCAATTAAAGGTAGTCAATATTGATTATCTGAGGGATTTCCATGTGCAGGAAGCAAATGAGAAACTCAATACCTGTACTCTTCATAAATGCAGTTATCAACTTCAGAGTTTTATCTCATAAAACCAATTCCGCTTAGAGTTTAATTCTATTAAATTAGGGCTTAGAAATAAGATTTGCTCTGAGAATGAATGCATCATTAGTTTTAAAATGCAATATACTGAAACCCAAAATGTGCTGCATTACAGTTTGAAAAATAAATGAGGAAAGATGGCATCTCAATATACTTTTCCCTAAATATATTTACCAGTCTGAGAAGTGACTGGTCACAGGGATGATGGTGAAGGAGACAACTGTCCTCCCATTTTTTTTTCTTTTAAAGGGTAAGCTAATCATCTTGAGTCTCACCTTGGCACAAGTTTGTCCTTCCAACCGCTGACCAAGGAAAAAAGGGGAGAAAAATGTCTTTCTTAATACTCACCAGAATGAAATCCTATAGGGCTTGTGCAACGTAAGTCAAAGAAGAGGATGCTTATATGGAAACCAGCAAAGAAATGCTCAAATTTGAATAAGCCTGGTGTGTAGGAGGATCCTGGGGAGCAAGGGTTCTTTGTTATGTTATGTGTGTGTTTTTTAACCCAGATTGATAGTACATGAAAATTGCCCTTCTGTGGGACATGAGTCATCTCTGCATAGGGTCCTCAGTGCCCCGTGATATTTGATTAATACTCATATTTGATACAGCACAGGGAATAAAATTCCCAGCAAAAGGACTGGCCGGGCAATACTCATCCATCCCTCAGGGTACAAGGCAGTGTATCTGGGCATCCTTTGCTGGCAAAACTCAGGATAAATCCAGTAAAGAGTGATATAAACAGACGGAATGATAAATATAATAGAAAGCTGATCAGACCATGTCAAATCATTCCTTGGAAGGCCTCAATATAGAAAAACAGACTTTTCTGGTGAGAGTGGCTGCTGATCGCCTTGCAGCATTTTTCGATGTTCTCATGACGACGGCAGATTTCTATGGACAACAATGGCCGGAATCAGGTTGCCAAAGCCATATTTGCCATTTTGAGAGTAAATGATTATATTTCTAGGAATTATACTGTATTTTAGTGACCTGCGTGGCATTATTATGTACTCGTAAGATCCTCGGTTACATATTGTCTCACCCAGAGGGAGGGAAAATCCCACACATCCGGACAGTGCCTTGTAAACAGATGGTGTATGGGTTAATCTGGCATATTCATTTGCATATTAAACTTTTTGGTTTACAAAAATACAAAAACTGTCACAAAAGATTTCCAGGTAGTCTCAGAAATCAGGGATGGTCACAGTCTCATTTGGGCTTATTAAGAAGCTTCGAAGTGGATGGCATTGTGTTGAAGGGTTTGAGAGAGCCATAATTCCCATGGACCATAAAAGCGAAGGCAGAAGCAGGGGTAGAAGCCTCATTCTGACTGAAGCTTTCCAGGTTGACCATTGGAAAAGCCCCTTCTATTCTCCTCTGCCCCTTCCCTTGCTGCTTCTGCCTGTTTGTACTTATTTCTTTGAGTAAACCCAGTTTATCTGCTGAAGAAATATAGAAGAAAAGCAGTACTTAAGGGGATATGAGGAGACTGTAAATCGTTGTCTTGTCCCCTGGTGGAATATTTGTACAGCTGGATATTAGGAACCGTTTCCAAATTTCAGCCTGTGAGAAGGGGAGGTGGGGGTGGAGGGGAATGGTGGAGGATATCATGCTCTAAAAGGCTTAAGAGGGCTTCCTGGAATCCCCAGGGGCCATCCGCAGGTTCCAGCTGAGGATAGACTGCCCCTGGGCACCCTGTGGCCAGTCTGTTTAAAGGAGGATGAAAGTGTCCTTGGGGGCAGGCATGCCTAGTAGCTCCTAATCCATGACTCGCAAAGAGGAGAAGCCAAGGAGAGGGGTAAGATGAGCCCTGCACCCCCAGAATCAAGAATGATAATGAAAATCCCAGCTGATGTTTAATGCTGGCCAAGCACATGAGAGAGAGACATGATCTCATGGGAGCCTAACAACAGCCCTATAAAGTGGGTCTGAAGGTATTAATATCCTCATTTTACCAATGAGAAAACAGACCCAGCAACTTTAAGGGATTTGCCCCGGTTAGACAGATAGTAATGAATAAGGTAAGAATAATCTCTAGCATTTATGTAGAAAACACTGTATGCCAGGCACTACGCAAAGCACTTGGCAAATAATATCTCACTGGGGCCTCAAAAGTAAATTCTGGGGGTAGGGTCTGAACCTAGGGCTTCCTGACCCCAAGGTCCAGCTGTCTCTCCACATAGTCATTTTGGCTCAGCTTCTCTTGACACTCTGTGGTCCAAGAGTCAGGGAGGTCATGGTAGCATCTCCAGCACAACTTGCCTTAAGTACACACACACACACACACACACACACACACACCCCGAGGAAAATAAGAACCAGGATTTTGGGATCTTCTTTTGCCCTATGCTTTTCCTTCCCAAGATGTTCGTGCGTAGGTAACCCTGGCTAAACAAATTCCTAGAGAGAAAATAAATATCTAAGAATGAAAATTCAATATTATTCCTATTCACAATCACAATCACATGATCATGCTTCAAGGTTTGCGAATACTTTCATATATTATCTCATTTGATCTTTACAACACTCTTGGGAGGTAAGTGCTGTTATTGTTCCCGTTTTACAGATGAGAAAATAGAGGCTAACAGAAATTAAATTGCTTTCCCAGGAATCACAAAGCTAATAAGTGTCTAAGGCAGGATTTGAACTCAGGTTTTTGTGATTTCAAGTTGGAAAGGGAAGGGAAGGGAAGGGAAGGAAAGGAAAGGAAAGGAAAGGAAAGGAAAGGAAAGGAAAGGAAAGGAAAGGAGGGAGGAAGGAAGAAAGGAAGGAAGGAAGAAAAGAAGGAAGATGGTAAAAGAAAAAATATTCTATCTTGAGAGAACAGAAGAAAAAAATATTAAGAGAAGTTGACTGAAGTCACACAAAAGAAATACAGTCTCGTATATGAATAAAGCCTTCATGTAAAACTAATAAGATGCCAGCAAATTGCAGCTGTTTAAGGCATTTTTAAAAGGTGAGCACAGTGTTATAATTTGCCAATGTGGAAACAAGGATAAAGAAATCATCCTATGAAATAAAAACATCCCATTTTATGTTCTTCTCATACAGCACATAGGGGCCTACAGACAAACAGCCGGAGATGGGAACAGCTAATTTAAAAAATAAAATGCAAAGTGCTGTGGGCCAGGCCAAATTGGGTCTGACAGTGGAGGTCGAGTACAACTTGTTTAAAGATGCTGCCTTCATCCTTGTAATGTAACTGAAATGTCCTCAGCAGAGGAGATGATGCTAGAAGGAACACTGACCTAGAAGGTACTCTTCAAACCACCATCACTGGTTGCCTCTTCTGTATTTTTTTTAAGACCTTCATTCTTTCTAATTACTAAATGAAGTAGTTATCAAATGACTGAAAATTGTCAAAAATGATTGAGATAATTTTTTACTAAATGGTATCTTGACAGAAACCAAAACTTCCCAAATCATATATAATCCCCAGACCCTGATCTGAGACTGTCTCTGGTCTTTGAAGGATCCTGGTCCTCCCTGATTTTCTACAGCTTTTCCAAAGCTTTCATTCAGTCCCTGCTTTTGTTTTCTTTCTTTCCACCCCTTTAATTTTCCTGCTCCGCCCAATTGCAGGGAGTGGTAAACCATTCAAGTAAAGAAAATTTGTTAAAAACCAGTCTTAAGATTCACTGTCTGTAAAGAAAATTACTTTAGCCTTCAACATGTGTTTTTAATATGAGTGCATCACATAAAGACTTCTTGTCAAATATAGGAATTCTGATGGAGCCATTTGGGGCTTTACAGAGAGATCTCACTTATTTCCTGGTGGAATGAAAAAAAAAGTTGTGAAAAAAGGCAGACCCTGCACAAAGCTCAGACTTACTTTATGTTTCTCCCATATTGTCTCCTCAAGACACCCGTCTTACTGAGGACTTGACTGATCTCTCTCTTCTTAGCACAGCTCTCTCTCTCTCTCTCTCTCTCTCTCTCTCTCTCTCTCTCTCTCTCTCTGACAAATCCCAGAAATTACTTTGCATATATATGTATGTATGTATGTATGTATATGTATGTAATTTAAATATACTTATTACATTATGTATTTTTGAATATATATTTTTAAGAGACAGGGTAGCTTAATAGATAGAGATCAGGCCACACAGTCTAAAAGACCTGAGTACAAATCTTACCTCTGACACATAATACATGTGTAATCCTGGCATAGTCACTTAGTCTGTCAATGAAGGAGGCAAATCTTTGAGATTATAAAGTTTCAGCGAAAGTTAGTGATCTATATTGGTACAGACAATTTCCCTATCCAGGAGTTCCTTGTGCCAACAAAGTTGTCTCTATTTGTCCTATTTACATTATACCTATCTTTTTTTTTTTCACACCAGAAAAATACATACTGCTTTAAGGCAAGAGATGTTTTCATTTCTGTCCTTCTGTTCCATGCTTAGCACAGTATCATGGCACACAGTCAGTAAATAACATATGCTTGTTGATTAATAGATTGATGAAGCTCCACCTATGAGCATGGTGGACAACTAGTGGTACAGTAGAGAGAGCGCTAAACCTGGAGTCAGAACCATCTGGCTCCAAGTCTGACCTCAGACTAGCTGTGTGAGACCCTGGGTAAGTCATTTAACTGTTTGCCTCATCTGACAGATGAGATGGGAAAGGAAACAGCAAGCCTCTCTGCTATCTTTGCCAAGAAGACTCCATGGGCAGTTGGTCCACAGGGTCCTGAAAAGTCAGATGTAACTAAACAACATGAGTAAAGCACTTCACTAAATGCTGTAGAGTCAAAGAAAAGAAACGAGAAACAAGTCACAGACTTTAAAGAATTTGCATTTTTCTTGGGAGCATAATGTGTAAAACTGATACAGAAATACAATATATTCTGAGGAGAGAGACAGATGGAGAGAGAGAGAGAGAGAGAGAGAGAGAGAGAGAGAGAGAGAGAGAGAGAGAGAGAGAGAGAGAATTTTAAAAGTATTAATAACAAAAAAAATTAAGGGTAACAGTGCAAATGGAAAACACAACCAAAAGTGAATGTCACAAAGTTAAAAAGGACAAACATGGTCTCAAAGAAGAGATATGAGAAGACACTCCCACATTCCTTTGCAGTGGAGAAAGAGCCATAAGTGCAGAACAGTTCTGGGTATTGTATTGTATTGACTGGTTTGACTGGGTTTTTTTTCCATTACTCCTCTTTTTTTTCTTTAAAAAATATCTGTTATATGGGAGAGGTCTCTGGGAAGGAGACAGAGAGGGTTAGTGGGAGAAATATTAGTGATATGACAAAAAGAATAATATTTACATAGCACCAATTATGTGCCAGCCACAGTGGTAAGCACCTTTTACAAATATTACCTCATTTGATTCTCATAACTATCCTAGGAGAGAGGTGCCATTCATATCTTCATTTTACAGTTGAGGAAACCGAGGCAGACAGAGATTAAGCGACTTGCTTAGAGTCAAACAGCCAGCCTGAGATCATATTTGAACTCAAGTCTTCCTAACTCTAGACTAGAATTATAAACCATGTCAAAAAAATCATCAAGGGGAAATCAATTAGTTCTTTGCAAACAGGTAAAGATATTTTCCTTATTTTCTTTTTTCTAATACTCCTGGTGAAAATCACTTTATTTGGTGGCATGCTGGTAAATGTTTAGCAGCTAACTTTCAAAAAAAATTCACATTACTTTTAAGTTCGATCTCCATAGTTTATATTTTTTCCATTACTCAAAATAATAAATTAAGCCCTGATTTGAAGCATTTGCCAATTTCTAAAGTACAAATACATTGAAAATTTAACAATCAGCTCTAACAAGTCAGTTCATGTTCATTCCTAGGCTTGGATCCAAAGTTGCTCATTTCCTTATCATTTTCCTTAGACTTCTGAGGTACTGGAGGGAAGGGCAGGAAAAACATGTGATTTACAAACTCATTTTTCCAAGCATCTAGGAGAGACAAGAAAGCTATATCTATGTGTTAGGATTTTAAACGTCCCAAAAGATCCACCTGTTCCAAAATCTCCCACCTGTCTGTTAGGGGGTCTCCTTTGACCACCTAATGAGTTACTCCTTTATTGAAAGGCATCCCTTCTAGGAAGTCTCTATTAAAAATCAAGAATTATCAGTGAAGGAAAATACTTTAAACTGATAAGTATCAATTTCACACAAATTTATTTGTCTGGTAACAGAGAACAATGCCTTCAGGCTAAGAGAATTTTAATGGGAATAGGAAAGCCCAGATAGAATGCTAGAGAATCAAAATTTGGGGGAACTCTCAGAGAGATGAAGGAATATGCAGAAGATCTAATGGGTTGGAACATATTCCACTGATTAGCAGTGTGCAAGAAGTGGATATAAAGATGATTTCTAGGACATACATGATCAGAAAGGGAAGTAGTCAAGTCCAAGAAGAAAGGATAAAAAAATTAAATGGCTAGCCTAGGTGCCCAAGAAATATTAAAAGATCAACAGGGAATCCTCTGGATCTGATAAATGCTCTGATTTTTGGAAGGTTACGAACAAAATTCACAAAAGAAAGGATGGGGTGGATGATTTTTTGATGTTTTCCAAGAGAGGGAGATCCTACATCATGGAGGTCAGATATGGACCACGGGAGGATGAGATGGATAGAAATGGAGAAGATACCACATTGCAAGGGTAGTCCTAAGTGGAGTGCCATTGAAGGAGCCTAGAAACACAGAGGGAGGACTGAGAAGGCACTGCAAGTTTTACGGGTGAGAAGACAAATGACAAAACAAAGAAGGGTAAGTAGAGGGCCATCAGACTTACTTACTTCCCCTCCAACTAAACACGTCTCACATAAGTCAAGAGCCCAAGATGTCTAAAGGGAGATGTTCCATTCTACAAATAGATTAAAATTGGCATATAAAGGACCATTTTAGGAACATGTGAGAAAGCTAAAAGCCAATAGAAAAAATATAACCGCACACATGCAGAGAAACCACTCTGAATATCTGGAAAGGGAATCTCTTTTCACCTTCATCATTTCTATGGATTTGGCCTTCTTTGGCCACATGATTTACTTATCCATATATGAATACATTATTTAGTAGGAATGGAATTATTTTATGTTACTGGTAGTCTTTTTCAGGGTTGAAGAGGGAGGAGAGATCAGAGAATCCAAATTTACTCTTAAGTTAAAAGCAGAAAGAAAAAACCAACAATTGAGTCAAGCATTTATTAATCGCTTACTTTATGCTAGACTCTGTAAGGGGTGAAAAAAAGGAAAAGCTGAAGTCTTCAGGCCATAGAAATTAAGAGTCTAGAGACATGGAGATAGAAGGAGGAGAAAAAATAGACCACAATCTCCTGAACTAAGGATAACATTTCTACTCCAGCAAATTCTCCTGATATACAGCTGTTGCCTTCTCAATGCCAAATAACCAAACTGAATTCAAATGAGAGAGGGATATGAGGTAAGCTTGGTGCTACATCATGGACTCCCTTCGGCAGTTTGGAAGCCTATGGATTACTCAAAGAGTGTTTGTTGCCTACAATCTTAATTGAAGGAAATGTTCAATTTTAGTTAGTGGTTAGTAAAAATTAAGATGCTATTTTTTTTCCCATCCAAGTCCACAGATTCCCTTGAAATGGATCTATAGAACCCATGGATCCCAGGTGAAAGAACTCCAACCTTGCTTAGCATTTCCTCAGATACCTGGAAAAGTCTGCATGCTCACTAACCTGGACATGATTATTAGGAAAGAAAATAATAAGAATGAAAACGACACCAACAAAAAAGTTGGAGAAGGAATGAGAAGAAAGGAGGAGAATTTGGGTGATAGCAAAGAGGAAAGAGGAAAAAAGGGGGAAAGAAGAAAGGGAAAGCAAGAAGAAGAAATTTTTCCAAACTAGGGATTTAGTCTCCCTCATTCATACCTGGTCTGCCTTCCCCCGTCACCTTCACCCCTTAATGCTCAGTTTCCTTCAAGCTCCAATAAGTTGCTACCTTCAACCAGAAGTTGCTCCTCATGCCCCTGGTTATTGATGCTGTATTCTTTCTCGATTTATCTTGTGTTCACTCCTGAATTTGCATCCTGTATCCCCCCACAACAAGTGGACCTGGTTTGATCCCTAGCACTTAGCAAAGAGCCTTGGATATTGTAGATGTGCAAGTCAGGACAGTACCCGTGATGTCATTGGTCTTTTTGAAAATGAACAAGGAACACGTGTAATAAATAGTTGTAGAACAAGTAGTAACAGGTGTTTATATAACACTATAAAGTTTACAAAACTTTCTATTTATATTATCTCATCTGAGCCTCATGACAAATCTGTAAATCAGGGGATGTCATCTCTCCATTTTATAGATGAGGAAACTGAGGGTCCAGGGATATTAAGGAATTTGTTCTAGATCTCAGAGATATCTAGCTCTCAGAGGTATATTTCCAACTAAGGAATAACAGTAGCTTCCAAGCCATCAAGCCTGCTACCACCTCAGAATAAGATGGGACCTCTCCAAGTAATATAGTCACCCACTTTCTTAGCTGTAGCCACTACTACTGCACACCAAAAAGGGTGGCACTCTGTCACCAAAGTTCTTAGCATAGTGGATAAGGCACTGAACCTGGATCCATTAAGACCTGAGTTCAAATCAACCCCAACACTTATTAGCTGTATGAACTTGGGCAAATCATTTAATCTCTATCTGCCTAAGTTTCCTCAATTGTAAGCTGGGATAATAACAGTCCCTACCTTGTGAGGCTGTTATCAGGATGAAAGGAGACAATATTGGTAAAATCCTTAGCACGGGGCCTGGCACCTAAGAGAAGCTTAAAAAAAAATGTTTATTCCCTTCCCATGAACATCTGCCATTTTAGACCTTGCCTAGAACCACATCTGTTTAAATTTGACTATACAGTCCTCAGCTCTGTGCCATGTACACACAGCCAATTAAAAAAAAACACCAACCAATAAATAAGAATATTCTCTCAGAATGAAATTCTATTATGTTTTGCCTTGGTATTCAGACCTCCAACTGAATGCCATTAAGTGTGTACTAGATCATTTTGCTGGGTTAGGATCTCAGAGAATTTCCTCACCTCTCTAATGTAGGCTCTGCACCTCACCTCAGTTCACTCCAGAATTGTAAAAAGTGCCACTCAGCGATGGGAACTCCCCAGGCAGTCAACAGCCCTGAGCACATTAATTAATGGTAAATTTTTCATTTAAATCCAGAGAGAGCTAGAGAGGGCACAAAAATTACTTAGCATCTTCAAAAGTATTTCTTTATATGTTGCACTTTATTTAAAGTATCCTCAAAAGTATGTCTTTGTGTGTTGCATCTTATTTTAAAGATGGTCTGGGTTTTTTCCCCCCTAGGGACATTTGTGGCATTCCCACTGCCCACCCTCACCCCTATTCTGATTTCAATACTTATCATTATCAGTTTATAATCCAGGGGCTTTGTGCCAACTATTGATTTGAGTTTTAAAGTACACATTCATTCTTCCCCATGACTTCATAATCTTTCTACCACTTCCCATCCACGGAAGTTTTACCCTTTAAAAACTGTCAATGCTGTCCTATTAAATTGCAGTGTGGATGAAAATCACCAGGACTAGGGAAAATCTCAGGGAGCCTTAGTGCAGGTTAGGCTTCTCAGAGAACTTGCTATATTCATCTCCCAAAGACCAGTGATACTTATCACACTTAGTAATAAAAGTCACATCATGGTCAGAACACTGATCATTGATCCCCCTACACAATTTCTGAGAGTATGATGGGGGTAATGGGGAAGCTTTTCCAGAGAAGACTAACCTAAGGGTATATTAGAAAAGGCAGTGTTTAAAATACTGTTCATGAATAAGCAAATAGATAAAAAGAAAGATCCGACCACCCAAATCAAATGAAGAATAAACACAATGGGGATGTTTAGTTACGTTTCAAATGCTGCTTGGGAGGGAAAAGGGCTCAAACTTATCAGCTGAGAATGAATTAGGTGGAGACACAAAGTTAAGCAGCTACAGAGAACTGTCTTCAAGCAAACGTTTTCCAGGCATAGAGCTGGCTGTTTATATGCTGTAGATAAAATAATCCTCCACTACAAAGGTTTGCCCATACAAAAGATAGTGAAAAAGACTTTATAGTATGTGAGAGATATGTACATAACCTATCTGTGTTTTTGCATGGGTGATTCTATGGATCACCATTGGAAAGAAATATGCAGAAGCCCCACGTTGACCAGCTTCCTAGCTATAAATGTGACTATTCACTCACTCCAGAAACATTCCATGCCAATGGTAGAATAAGAATCTTGGAAGACAGGATTCTCCATATTTGGTATTTGCATTGGAATGGCAGACACCCCTTTTCAGAAAGTTCCCAAATCATTCTACTACTTTTGGGGCAGGTGAAGATGATGAGAGGATAGAATATGGAATCAAAGGACAGTAGGGACCACATAGCTCAGGCTTTTCCTGTATCCCCTATAGCATCAGGAATTGTGCTGATCAGAAAGGTCTTAGTATTTCTTTATCAATTCCCTAGGAAATGTCACCTCATTTATATTATGGTATAGTGGAAAAAACCTTGTGTTTGGAATCTCTAGACCTGAATCAGAATTCTGGCTCCTGCTCCTTAGTAATTAGTTGACCTTGGACAAGTAACTTCCACTCTCTGGGCTTTAGTTTCCTTATTTGTAAAGCAAAGAGGTTAAACCAGTTGACTTCTGTGGATCTCTTCCAACTCTAAATAAAATGAGACATTAAAGGGCAGCTAAGTGGTACCATGGATAGGGTATTAGAACTGAGTCATAAAGACCTTAGTCTGGATTCTGGTTCTGGCACTTATTGGACACATGACTATGAGCAAGGTACTTAAGCCTCAATTTCCTCACCTGTAAAATAGAAAGAATACTACAACACAGAGTTGTTATGAGAATCAAATGAGATGATATGCAAAGCATTTAATAAATCTTGAAGTATTATTGTTATTATTTATTATTATATTTTCTTTCTCAATACTTAGTAATTATATACAAATATGTTCATACTTGTATATATACCATATATACGTATACATATGTATGTATTTGTGAGTATATACATATGTGTATGTGTGTGTATATGTATGGAGAGAGAAAGTCAAAACCTCACTGTTTTCTCTCTTCTCCCTCCTCTCAAATGTATTTTATCTAGTATTTATTTTATCCCCAGCACTCATGCTCTATATTTGCCTGGTGTAATTTAAGGTTAGTTGTACTGCATCCTCAGACTACAACATCGGCGAAGCTAGGGGTATCCTCACCTACACCACCAGGAACTGGAGTAGAACAAGTTAGATATTCTGTCTCAAGAACAAGGCTGAAGGCAATGCCCCATAACAAAGCATTGCCTCCAGCCAATCCTTGGAGCCAAGAAGGTATTACCTGTACAGTATCAGGTCATTCATCTGCTTGGTCACAGAAAGGGAAAAGAGATAAACAATGCATTATGGAAAACCAAGGAGAGAAAGAGAGAAAATAAAGACAAAATGTTAGCCTTGCACAGTTTTCAGAAGGGCACAGAAGGACCCCGGAGAATACATGTAGAGAGACAGAGATAGAGTCAGAGAGACACAGATGGATAGAGAAAGAGAGTGAGAGACACAGACACAAATAGAGAGAGAGAATAAGAGACACATAGAGACAAGATGAGACAAGACAGACAGATATAAATAGACACAAAGATGATAGAAAGATATATCGTTTTCTCTGTATTCCTTGGACAATGCCCAACATAGCCAGGTAAAATAACAAAATAAAATAAAGAACAATCTCCTTTCCTATTTGACACCCCTCAAAAAGAAGATCTATTATGAGATCTATCATCATGAACTGCTGGGAAAGGCACATCCATTAAAAACCTGAGAAACGTTCAGTTTGATAAGATGCCTGGTAGATAGTACTGACCCTCTTATACTTGTTGACTTGATGATTGGCTAGCCTTGAAAACCATCACCAGGTAATATTTCTACTTCCTTTTTTATGTGCCAACACAGTTGTGGAAAGAAGAGGGAAGTAGAAAAGCATGATTGTTCTCTACTTATACCATTTTCCTAAACAGCATGACATTTTAAAAAAGTGTTACTTTCCTAATTTAACTCAAAAACTTTGAGCAGAAAGTCCCATGAATCTTGTACCAATTTAGAGGAAACATCTGCCCTCTACTAGGAGGCATCAAGTCTTTCCATGTACTAATGGATGATAAAGAGGAGGGGAAATAAAAGACAAAGAGGGGGGAAAAGACAAAGGAGGAGAGGAGAACAGAGAGAGGAGGAGGGAAAGAGAAGAAGAAAAATAAGGAGGAGGAGGAGACAAAGAAGAATAAGGAGGAGAAGAAAGAAGGAGAAGAAGAGAAGAAGAGGAAGAAGAAGAAGAGGAAAAATAAGGAGAAAGAGAAAAAGGAGAAGGAAACAGGAGGAGGAGAAGGAGAAGAAAAGGAAGTAGAAAGAGAAGGATAAGGAGGAGTAGGAGGAAGAGCAAGGTGGTGTAGGAGGAGATTGAGAGGAGGGGAAAAGAAAAAAGAGAGGGAGAAGAAAGAGAAACGAGGAAGAAGAAAAGGGAAAGAGGGGGAGAGAGAGAGGAAGAGGAAGGGGAGTACAGGTCAAATGACTAAGAGAATAAATGTTTTCTAAAGAAACAAGATTTTAAAGATCTAATTGTTTGCTTATTGACACAAATCCAGTGGAGCCACTCAGTGGGTAAAGGTTCGCACAGTACATGGCACATCTTTATGTCAATTTTTAGCTATCATATCATAGCCCAACTCGAAAAGAAGAAATGCTGAAAACTCATAGGCCAGAAATGAGCAGCCTATTAAGATCTGAAAAGCTGTCATCCCCACTGAAAGGACGTGCGTCAGCCACTGAGGATATATTTTAAACCTCCTGTCCGCAAGAAAACTTTAATAATGCAGCCCTGCTCTAATGTCTTGTGAGAGGAGAGGCAATTTTACTTCTTCTATTAACCCAACGTGATTACAATGGCTTATTTCATGGAATATTAAGTTCAAATTCTGCTCCCTGGGAGGACAATAAAAAAAAAAAAGAGTACGCTTATGACTTTGCCCGAAATAGCCACAAGGACCCACAACTCTGTGGTGCCTTTTAATGCATCCAAGCAGTAATCTACCTTAATTTGCTAATGGCGAGATAAATTAGTGACCAAATAATAAACTGAAAGGATGTTATCAATATGGGAAGTAAATGTTTATCTTTCTCTAAAAAAAAAAAAAGGCAGCTGAATAAGAGCTTACGGTGGTCCCTTCATTCCTAGCAAAATCCCCCCACCCCCCACACACACACCTTTCATCCAGGAAAAAAAAAAATTAAGTCCTTGTCGGACAACTCTAGCCACAAGGCAACAATACGCTGAGCATTTTGTGCTGAGACCACAGCTGGGGTGGCTTTGTATAAATGGAAACATAAATAACTACCTTGAAGCAACAAACAATTTCTGAACCACCTGAACTGCATATGCATGGGAGAGAGAAAATTGGGTTTCCTCAAAGAATCCCCATCCTAATCTACTCTATCAGCAAATGCATTGTGAGAACTGCAAGTTCATAGGAATGGAGAAACTACTCTAATGAACATCACCTAAAAATGATTCTGGAGGTATCCACTGTAGACATTTACAGATAAGCACTGAGGTCAACAAGCTGCTTTTAATTAATGGAGAATGATTGGTGTGAATCAGAACCACAGTTAGTAAGCAAGACAGAAATCACATACTTCTGTCTTGTATCTTCCACGCCTTCCCCAAAATGACTAGTCCTCCGCCTTAATATTTTTTCATCAACAAACTCCCTTTCCTCTGATTCCTCACCATGTAAATTGGGAGAATGATTTTTCTTATTTGACTTGGAAAGAAAAGTTCATTTTCGTTGACTATATATGTCAAGGGATTGACTACAAGAAAAGTCAGAGATTGGGCAGGTTGCTTTAATAACTTTAATCTGGGTCATTCACAGTTTGAAGAAAAGAAATCTCCATCTGGGGCTTCCATAAACAATACTAATTTGGTGGTAGGTTAGCCGAATCTTGTTTAATTGGGTTCTGCTTGCCTTAGTGCAGGGATTGAATTAGCTCAGGTCTACATCACTGTAACTCATCTGAAAACAGGAGAGTCCAGCCAATATAAAACAAGCTTTTCAAGTCTGTTCCAGAAAAAAAAAAATTAGGAAGAAAACTCTGCCTCAATTTATCATTTACTAGATGCTTGAAAGAGCTAGCACGTTCAGGTAAAACAGAATAGAGAGAACTCACAGGTATGGATCCGAAAGGAGATAATGCTGAGGTGAGATTCATTCATTCATTCATTCATTTATGGTGGAAATGCACATTTTTCCTTAAAAAAAATTGAGAAATGTAAATGGGAAACCTCATTGAATGAATGGCCTGCATAAGCTAAAGCACCTTAAGGAAGATAAAACCAAGAACAGGTAGATACTTGCACATATATTAATATGTATATACATAAATTATATGTGTGTGTATCTATGTGTGTGGATATAGTCTGAGGGACTTTGAAATGGAAAAAGACCTAAAAATAAAACATTTCCTCCTACTCTTTCTTCCTCTCCCTGTTTTCTGTTTTATTAGACCCGTGCTACAAAGTGATCTGATAAGAAAGGGCAAGGCTAAATGGCAAACAGCAAACATCCCAAATCGCAATCTGATGTATTTCCCCAGCCCTGACCTTCAGATACAAATCGTACAGAAATCTGCAAACCCACCAACTATGTGGCACCACATGTTCCCAGTATTTTCAGACACAACAGTTGGGGAGAGAAAGAGACAGAGAGACACAGAGGAACAGATAGAGAGACACGGAGGGACAGAGAGACAGAGAGAGAGAGACAGAGACAGAGAGAGAGGGAGAGAGAGAGGGAGGGAGGGAGGGAAGGATAGAGGGAGGGAGACAGAGACAGAGACAGAGGGACAGAGAGACAGGGAGAGACAGACAGAGACAGAGAGAGACGGAGAGAGAATGAAAGACAAAGGTGTTGCTGCTATTTAAACCAGTTAGCCCTTTTCTCCGGAAGTATCTCAAGATTAGGTACGTATGTATGCAAAACTCTCCTTCCCTCTCCATCTGAGCATGGGTATGTGCGTGCATATAATATATGGGTGTATATACATAATTTATGTGTGTATGTGTCCATGATATAATGTGTGTGCATAATCCATAAGAGATATAGTATATACATTCTATGTGTATATTTTGAAAAAAAAACTTCAAACAAGAAAAATTTATTGCATTGTGAAATTAGTTCAAATTATGACAACTGTAAGAAAAAAATTATATGGGCAAAATTTGGGTCTGGTGGAAGAATTCTTTGATGTCTGGATTCCAATTTAACCCCCGACTGAGTTCTAAGAATCAAATGAACAAAGTATATCATACACCCCAAGTCTGCCTGTCAGCGCTAGTCATCATGTTTTATTTTATTCTTTCCAGTTGCATGTATTTACAAAACCCTGTTCTGACATTTCCTCCCTTCAAAATGTACACATTCACTGGTCCGGGCTGTTGCCAAATGCATTTGCAACACAGCCCAAACCAAGGTTGGCTCATTATACATATACATTAGTATCAACAAATACACGTCTCTTTCCTTTTATACAGTTGCCATCATTCCATGTGAATCTTCATACATCTGACTGCGACACGGACATCTGAACACATGCAAGCAGCCATTGTTGGATCCCTTCTCAGGATGCATACCGTAAACATTTAATTGTTTGTCTGTATACAGAAATCCTCATCTGGGCTGTCTCTCTACCTAGGACCTGCTAATAGGGAAAAATGTCCTTTGATGAAAATTCATATGTGAATATTCCAAGCCATTCCGGTGTGTACATTACCATTACGTTCATCTCTCTCCCGGTGTCAGTGATACCATATATCTCTGACTACATTGCCAAACAAACCTGTATTTTATAAATAGTCATGAGCACTGCAGTGTTAAAGTCTGAACAAGTAGTAACACTGGATAAACCCTGCACTGTGGACTGCTTGTGTATATGCAGCATACAAAAATAACTTTATCTGAGTATATGACCATAAAGTGAGCTAAGCCTCCGAATATTTTAAGGCTGTTATAAATGTTTAAAATGTTAATAATAAATCTAGGTTGTTTAAAGAATATTTCCAAATAACATAAAATATTTAGTTTCCCCCCCCCCAC
>CM053769.1:125981923-126034214 GCA_028658325.1 Potorous gilbertii
ACAAGGCTTTGCTGATCATTGTGATAAATCTTATAAAGCATAAAAACATTAAGGTATACTCTGTTTACACCATTCATTCTAAAATACAGCATACAACAACATTATTGTTTCTTATTAAAAGATTTATACTTTCTTGGTTGGGATTTTTTGTAACTTTATGGAGAAAACTTATTTACAAGTATTCAAAAAATATTTTTCTATTTTCCACCTCTAAACATGAGTTTGAAATATGTGCTGAAATTCAATATCAATTTTCTAGTTATTTCTCAAGGGTTATATCTGTTCATAATAACAGCAGCAAACATTCAGATTTTATTTATTTATTTATTTTTCCTGCTCCAAAGTGCTGGGATTTAAAAAATAAAATAAAATAAGCAATGATGATATGATGAACAGCTTTTTATATATATGGGACAGACACATATGTGGCATCCATATTCATGTGTGTACGTATGTGTGCATGTATTCTAGATGCCACTATTAATCATCAATGCCAACATCAAGCTTATCAATTTATATATACTGACTAGCAACATTTTTAATATTCATAGGAAAATGAGCCCCAAACATAAACCATGTATTTGGGGGGGAGGAGCTTTTATTTTTTTCTATTTTTTTAATGAAGAATCTTTGGAATTAAAAGAGATATTTTTCACATAAAAGAGATATTTTATCATTCCTTTTTACATATGTGCAATGTCTGAACTCTCTTTAGAGTAAGAATCCTAAAATAAATATTACAGAATTCCCTATATTATCCAAGGCTTGTTTCCATTTTATTTTTTAAAAAGCTGAAGCTGTAACATCTGAAATGTGAAACAGAAACAGTACCGAGGTCTGCAGGCAAGATCTTAGGGTTGTCCACCCGTCAGTGAGAAAGAATTGAGCACTGCAGCTGCTTATCAAATCAGTTTTATGTTTCTGGAATGAATTCCTGCTGCTGAGCCTGAATTTGTAGACTGGCAGGAGGAAAAAATACATATATATGTATATATACACATATATACATATGTATGTGCATTCATACATATGTATATATATATATATATATATTCTTTAAGATTTATCTAACCCCCTAAACAAAACCTCTATAAAGATGTACAAGTTTTACCAAATCTATGTGTTGACAATAAAAATATACATTAACTGTAGATATGTATTATACACATTTAAACATACATGCTAATATGTTCTATATGTTCACTGGCACTCATATCACATGCACGTTAGATGTATGTGTTTGGCTGTTGGTGGAGTATAAGTCGTCGGGCCCTAGCTTTGTTTTACAAAAGCTCCCTAACGTACATTCCATCATTTGCATGTTTCTTTCAGCCAGTGTTTGTTCTCACATTCCTACCCTCTCCTTTTTCTTTTCGTTGTAGTAAATCTAACCTTTCCAGTGGACTCCAACTTCCACATGCTAGGAGCATCATTTCCTCAGCTGCCCAGTCAGGTATTTTGGATGGTAATCCATTAACATATGTTTTCTTCATTAATTTGCCAAATGGAATATTGAGAAGAGTATTCAAAAGTACAGCCTCTCTCCTAACTTTTTATTGGAGAACAATCCACTGCCAAGTGTCCAGTCCTAGCTTTATTCCTTATTTCATATGGGCCTAATGGCCTTGCTTGGAGAGACAGAGAGAGAGAGAGAAAGAGAGAGAGAGAGAGAGAGAGAGAGAGAGAGAGAGAGAGAGAGAGAGAGAGAGACTGAGAAGCTCCATATGGATGCACAATTCACAGCTAGCCCCCAAATAAAGAGACAGTGTTGTGTATTTACAATCAAAACATCTTAAATATCTGAAGTCAATTTGGACTCTCTGAAATCTCTGATACAAGTGAGAAATCATGCTAAATATGAATCCTACTAACTTTATTTTTAATGATGACTTTTTGAAAAACAAGGTAGGGGTGGGATCAGTAGGGTGAATGTAAAAACTGTTAATCTTAAATTTCTACAAAGCCAAGTGTCAGGGTAAGCATGTATGGCGCATCAAGCATAACAAGATGAAAACGAGGAGGTGTTGGGGAGGGGGGGGGGGGTCCCAGGCACTTGCTCTCCTTGAATCCCTCTGAATACATTTCACAATTCATCAGTTTTTGTCTTTCCTGCCACGAGTGAGGACAATCAGACCAGACACCCATTAGATTTTTCATGCAATTTTTTTTTTCTTGTTCATGACATGTTGGCGGGGAGGATGGCAATTCTGAAATCTTACCAAATGAGAAAAATGTCAGAAACTGAACTGACAGCTAGTGGTTACTATGGTGATAGGTGATATTGAAAAAAATAAAATAAAATAAGACTCGGTTAATTCAAACAGAATCAAGTTGGGAATTTTTTAAGCCAGTGGATACATATGAAAACTTAATCCTGATACTGGGACATTATCTTTCTAAGCTAACAGTCAAAGACACCATTTAGCTTAAATAATAACTAAATACACAGCTCATAATCATGTGATTAAAAAATGCTGAGGAGTATTGATAAAAGAAAGGCAAATGATAGCACCAAGTAACTGGTTATCAGAAAAATACTGCATCTAACCTATAGAAACAATTTTTGTTTTAGAATAAAAGTTTCTAATTCTAGCAAAATATAGTAAGAAAGAAACTAGAGAAAAGCATGGAAGCTTCATAGAAAAAAAAGCTGAGAAAATCTTGAAGGGAAAACATTCTGTTAGGGGGAAAAAAAACATACATCAGTCTCAACTTCAAAATCCACCCAAACATGAAAAATCAAAACCTTTGGGGCTATGTTATTTTCTAAGTCTTTAACCTCTTCATTTTAAAATCCATTCTATGTCACTAAAATTCCAGTATATGGTTTTAGAAGCAAAATATCTATTCTCCATATCCTGATGTCTCCTTTTGGCTGAAATTCAGTTTAATGCTCTTTGGGGACCTTCACTTCACACTAAACAAAATTTTAAAAATATAGTAATGCATCCACATACTGGCATCTTTTGCTCACATCAGACAATGCTTTCTGAATTAAATGGTACAGTTATTTTTTTTAATCGATGAAGGTGGTACTTCAAAATAATCAAACAGAAAACAATGAAAACATAGTGACTCGCCAGCAGAAATAAATATACAGTTAGTTGGTCCCACCTATAATCCATAGACAATTCCGTGGAGACTTATTTAAGAGGGAGAGCAACAAACACACACACACACACACACACACACACACACACACACACACACACACACCACGACGATGACTAGAGAGGATCTAAAGAAGTTTTAAGAGTTTCAGCCAAGGGGAACACATTGTGTATGCAAAATCCTTGACGTGTAACCAAACTTTTTTCAGACCTTTTCAGTGAGACACTAAAATGCCACATGCAAATGGATTGATGTTGAAAAGTGTATTGATAAGGCAAGAAGCAGCTCTTATTTTCAGCAACCCTAAGCCTGAAACATTTCCATGAATTCACATTTTACCCACGCACCACACACCCAGACTCGCTGTATTTTTCCCCCATTCGATATCAGGATATTAAATTATCTACTATACCATATTTTTTTAAAAATCAAATCTTTTGAGAGTTACAAGTAACTAGCAAAAACAAGGTTCTTATTTATAACCCCAAGCTAGTATTTAATTTAAGGGGGTGGGGGGGACATTATCAAGGAAGAAGCTCAAGGAAAAAGAAAAAAAGGGGGGGGAGAAAGAGTGGGAAATAAACCACAATGTTGAACAGGTTCGAGATGCTCAGCAGAAGCTACTAAACAGACTGCAATGCCATCTACTGGGAAAGGGAAGTTAGGTTATAGATAGAATAACTTATTTAAAGGGCTGAAAGAATTAACTGAGGGAAAAATCTAATCCTCTATTCTGTACCGTACCAAAAAAAAATTTTTATCATTTCATTTTTTTCACTCTAAAAGGGGAATATCAGTTTCTTTTAGAGATCAGTATGTTCTGCTGAGCTCTCCTCCAACCTTTTTTGTTTTTTGATTCCTAGCTAAAGTCTCCCTTTTTAACTCCCCCCAAATTACTTTGAAGAAAAAGTTAATAGCATCCAGTTAAAAGTAATCATTTCCGGGAGCAAGTCACCTTGATGCCTTTTGCAAATTCCAGCTTGAGTTTTCTTTTTGTTTTGTTTTGTCTTGTTTTCCACAAGCAGCATTTGTTAGAATCTCTCTGGCAACAGATGACAATAAAAAACAATTAAAAAAAAAACCTACCTATAATTACTATGAGACAAGCTATGATCCTGATTTGGGGATGATCAAGGCAATGGCATTTAGGGTATCTTCCTATATTATAAATATTGCAGAATGGAATTCATTCATCTTTTGTAGAAGAAAACATGATGTATAGCTTCCATGCTAAGTAGCCTCCACTTAGCTCAACCCTCTTTTATTCTGGACTCCTTGCTTTAGGATTTAGAGAAGTAGAAGATGGACAAGTCCAAGGGTCACTGTCTTCTGATCTCTCATGAAACTATTTGCTCTGATGAGTACACCCTATAAGAAGGGTGAGCTATGACCTCAATTAAAGAAGGATTTATTCTACAAGCAAAAATTAAATGGAAAATCAGCCTCTACTTAAAGGCAGGAACCACTCAGATCTCCTGATGAAGGATTTCATTTCATTTTTTTAAAAAATCAGTACTGTATGATATGCTTTAAAAAGGAGGTGGGTGAAAGGATCGCAAGAAGGTGAGAATGGGCATTTATTCAGAAAGCCTTAAAGACAATATTGGCCAAATACTACTTGCAATCTGTATATGTATCATGAAAGGAATGAGGGAATGAAGGAACAAGGATTCATAGATTAGCAACTAACAGGAAGTTCTAGTTGACTATAAGACACACTGATGAATAAAACAACCCCACAAAGCAGGAGTTCATTTTTGTTTTCACTTTTTGTGCCTTGGACCCATTTGGCAGTCTGGTGAAGCCTCTGGACTTCTCAGAATAATGTTTCTAAAATACATGAAATTTATAAGGTGACAAAGGGAACCAATTCTCTTGAACATCAAAATATTAAAAAGAAGAGGAAGTTCACAGAAGCCAAGTTAAGAATCCCTGCTCTAAAAGAACCCAAGAACATGGGAGGTAGAGATGCGAATAGTGAAGCAGCTTTCTCTATCTGACAGTTTCTTTAACCCAAGGGCTATCCACTGCCCTTAACCTTTACAAAGAGCTCCCCTTCAAGATCTAGGTAGGGGGTTAGGAGTGGCAGGTGGCTCCTGGATGTTAGCTGTCAGTCAGATTTGGCATCATATTCCCAAAAGCTTGTAATAAAGCACAGAAGAATTCCCCCCCCCCAAAAAAAAACATCTCATTGACATGAGGGAAAAAGGGAAAAATATTTTATAAAAAAGTTTAAATAAATGTAACCCCACAAAGTAACTATTGGTTAAATATAAAAGACAGGGGGAAACTTCAAGAGCAGAGGGAAAGTCTTTTTTTTTTTCCAACTTAGCAACATTTCTAGACCTATGAAGCTTGCTAAGATATTTTATTTTAAAGAAAATCAGTGCTGTATGACAAGATTGAAAGAAAGACAAGTAAGAAAACCAAAAAAAGTGGGTGCACATGGATATCCATTCAGAAAGACTTATTATGTTAATATCCTAACCAAATTCCCTTATCGGATGGCAAAGATTTGTTTTAACCTAGCATGCTCACAACTGGTAGTAATGCCTCTCAAGCGCCTTCTCAGGATGCATGTGCAAAGGCTCGGTTTAAATACAACCTAATTTGGCAGCCCTTTTAAACATATCTTAGCTATGCATTGTGAAATCTATTTCAAATTGTTTTATGCCATCGTCCTCCAAATGAGAGGGAAGTTATTTCGATAGGGAAGTTTCCAACCATCTCTTTCTTTAAAACTCCCATTGAAAACATCATAAAACACCTGCATTTGCAGGCAACTTGTTTTCCAACTCTCGAGTAACCACAGACTCCTTCGTGATCTAGGCTAGAATAAAGGGTTACTGCATTACAATCAGTTGACTTTTTTTTTTAATTTCTAGGTACCTCGGTTTTCTTTGTGGCAGGAAAAGGGAAAGAATATGTTGGATTCAGAAGAAATGGGAGGGAGGTCAAATAATCTTCAAAAAATGCAGTGCTGGATCCCCTGTTCTGTAATACCAGTGGCTTTTGTGAAGTGCTGCTTTTCTTTAAATGAGCAGGACCACACATACTCACTCATTCAGAATAAGTCTATAGATGAACTGGCTCCAGTATTTTTTAAAGGAACTCAGCTTGTGCGGTCTGCTGATATCTCAGAGAAACAAGGAACTATTTTCACATCTCATTCACAGAATGGATGAGCTGCAAAGCAGACAAGCGTTCTGGAAATGATTCAGTTTGTCACAATATGCAAAAAGATTCTCTTACTTTCTTATTTTTCTCTGCATCAAGTTCCCCAAACCAAACTCGTTGGCCAGGACATTATTTAGAAATTATGCAGCATTTGGTTAAAGAGCTGTTTATTAATTAAAATCATACATATTCACCTCTCCCCCTGCTGCCTTCTTCCCTCCCCGCCCCGCCCTGCAAAAAAAAGAAATCCTATGATCCTACAGATTAAGTCATGTATCCAAAAACTCAAAGAGGAGGAAATAGATCTCTTAGATTCACTATTCAGCTATCTTTTATCTGATTTAAAAAAAATAATGAAATTAAACAAACTTTTAAATTCCACTGTCTCCACAAACTCTAAACCAGTGTGTGGCTTTAGCATCAGTTAAAAAAAGAAAGAAAGAAATTGATCCTCACTTGTCCAAATTGTCCAAGTCTTTAAAAAATACAAAAGGGTTTTCTGATCTCCATTCACTTCTCTACAATTAAGACCTGATCAATTTTCCAACCCCAGCCCCCTTGCCATGCAAATGCCTTAAGCCCAGCCCCCCAGACTTCAGGCAGCAATCTATGGCTCCCTTTGACTTCTCTCAGATGTCTGGATTATGAAATGCTTGTAAGAATATGGCTTCTTTACTGACCAACTTTTATCATTGGTTGCTAAATTAGCTAATGATTAATTAGTTAATGTTTGCAAAGCACTTTGAAGATGAAAAGCACCAGCTTAAGTGCTAAGTGTAAAACAGGACATTCATTATTCTGCAAACACTAATTAGCTTTTAAGAAAAATGTAGAGTCCCCTTTCTCCTCACTCCACCCCCAACCTGATCCATAATGTTTCTCCCATTAAGAGTGAGAGTGCTTGTTTGTCCCACAGATCACTAGAGGCTCACCTCCTGTTTGGAGGCTTTTATGCCCTGAGATGCTAGGAGATCCTGCCTGATTTTTTTATTACTGGTAACCCCTGGGTTTTCAGCATTGCTCGAGTTCAGCTGGTGATGTCATCCATACAAAACATAGCATTTTTTTTTTTTTACTGTCAAAGAAGCTTTGAAGGATTACTTAACAAAGCTAAAAGTAAAGAATGAAAAGTCTCCAAAAGTGGTACAGAAATATGATCACTGAACTTTATATTTAGGAAGAATTAAGCTTTTAAAGTTTTGTTCCACTAAAAAGGCTCTTTAATGGTCATTCTCCAGGTGGCCTCTCAATTTATTGTGGGACTCCACTTTGATGGCTGTGAGTTCTCATGGGGACTATTATGTCAATAATTTCTGCAGCAACATTTTGTTCCAGGTAACAGAAATTACTCAGAAGATAGAGTTGGGGTCTGGAAATTCCAGGATTTCATTGTAAATTGCCCCCTACCAATGAGCAACAAAATGAAAAAAGATACTTTTCACCCTTTCTCCCCTTTCTATCCCTACTCTGAAGCTAGAGAGAATAGACATTGGTTAAAGCTTCTAGAAATATCACTACAACCAAAACTTGCTCCTTCTCACCAAAAAAAAAGATGGTCTATGGTTAGTCACTTTCATGTTTGATGACTTAATCATACAACCTCCACTAAAACTGATGGGAAGGAAGGGTAGCTAAATCCTATGGGACTCTAAAAATGCAAGTCCTGGGTGCCATTCACTGCCTTGATCCAGGCTCAGAAATCTCACTGATTTCAATCAGCAGGTCATGTCCATCAACATAGAAATTTTCAGAAAAAAATGTTTGAGATGATTATTTTGGATAAAGTTTTATTTTTTTTAAGTATCTTGGTTTAAGAGATGCAAATTGTCTGCTTGTGGGGAAGAAAAGGAAAGAGTGTAGAAGGTTTATATAGGGATGTGGCACTGTTAGCTTCAGAGCTGACTGGGGGGTTTATTTTGGGGGACCAGTTCCAAATGACATCAAATCCTTGCTTTTTGAAACTATAAGGAAGAGGCAGAGTAAAAAGTGAAACTCTACACAAGCAAGGAAACCATATCAGCAACACCACCTATAAACCAGAGAATAAATTAAACAAAAGCACTTTTGCGCCTGTGAACATATGTTCTCTATGCATTCAGGGCATTCGTTTTGGGACAGAACAGGCCCAACAGAAGATGAGGTCTCCACATATTGGAGGCACCCACATTAAGCATCCATTTAACAAAAAGGAGCCCAATGACATGCTCTGATTCGCAGAACTGGAGACTTAGTAGTAATGCCAGGGACAGGCTTTCTTCCATCTACTAAAATGCATCTGTCACAAAAGTACAGGGTAATCACTTGAAAACCCCAAAAGTGGATGTAATGAAAACTGTGGGTCAGGTCCTAGTTGATTTTTTTCAACAATTTGCTAAGTGGTTGAAAAAAAGACAGAGATCTGAAAAATATGCAAAAATCTAAAAGTTATCTTTTTGTGGAAGGTAAAAAACAGCATCCTCAGGCTTTGGATGGGGAATTGAAGCAGAGGGCAAAGGCTAGCCAGTCATGGCTTCACAAGGTATCAAAAGGTATGCCAAATACCAAGACTGGGAAAGGGATGGGGGCTGGGAAAAAAACAGAAAAGAAGTGTTCCTTTAATGGGAAAGGAAGGCTATTGGGAGAATTTCAACAATTATTTAAAATTCTTATCTAAATCAAGTTTGCTTCTGAATGTCTTTTTCTTATAATTGAACAAGTGTTCAACTATATCAGGCAGTCACAGCTGTTCCAGGACATGAGCCACACTTAGGGTAACGGCTTTCGTTACACATTTTTGTGGAGGGGTTTCCATAGCACTGTGATCAGAGTTTGAATATTTTTATGCCACTTGCATATTGGAAATAAACTCTCTTTGCCATTACTTTCACACAAGGCATCTGGTTTTTCTGTTTTCTGAAAAATAAAAGGGGAGGAGGCACCTCAGTTTAAGAACAAGTGGCCACAGCATATATAAAAATACCTTATTTTATTTTGGTAAGGTGATATTTTAAAAAAATTCCCCTCCTTAAAGAGTTAAATAGTGTGAACTGAGGAAGCCTTGAAATATACAACTTTATCTAGCTTGTCATCACTGAGTTGAACAGGAATGCCATCTTTTCTACTTTCAAAATATCGTTGGACCCATATATTCCATATCCAGATAATAAAGAGGATGCAGTAACAATGCCCACATAAAACTCTGTCCTCCATTCAATAGTCTGGTTGGGTGAAAATCTGGGTACAAAAACATACACATGTATGATCTGGAATGTGATTATTTACTGGGTATTCCAAAGCACCTGTTCAGTAAGGGAAACAGTAATAGTGGCGAACCAGTCCACAGGTGAGCATTCTCTTAGTAGATGATATTCAGATCCTAAACAAAAATATTTTTATATTTGCAATTGTGATTGCAAATCTGAATTTCAATCACAACTGATAAAAATATGAAATCAGTGAGACTGAAAAGATTAAGATTCAGAAATACTCCCTGGGGAAAAAAAAAACATCATCCTTCCATGTGAAAATTGTTTTTGTTTATCTGGATCTTACAAAAAAAAGAATCTACATTCTATTGTTTGGGAAAAAATAGTCATCTGTTGCTCATGGTCTTCTGTCCAGAATTAGATCTTAAAGAGCTATAACTGCTTTATCTTTCCAAATTACTACAATACACACACACACACACACACACACATTGGATAAATTTTTTCTCGTGCTGTTCAAGCCCCTGAAATTAGCAGATTCCAAATTATCCAGTTATATCAATGCTTTTCACTTAAAATTTTAATAATAAACAGAGACATCTCCTTTCTTTCTTTCCCCAGTCCCTCCCTCTCTTCTGAGAACTGAAGGCTGTTGCTGAAAGGAACGAAAATCTGGAAAGAGTTTGAGGTGGACTGGCCAACCCCCTTTCATTTCCTTCACATGTTTACAATCTAGCACCTTTCTGAAGACAAAGATGGGAAAAAAGCTATTTTTCCCTTTGACTGAAGGGTGAGACAGGGGGGTATTAAAAACTGATCAATGTAATTTTTTTCTCAGAAGTATTTGCACATCTGTGAAATAATGTAATTTATAAAAAAATCTTTTTTTATATGACATTCATGATTATAGCCTGATCTGGAGAATTATTCAAATATAAAATTAAACGTTCAAGGACTAGCTGTGCTGTGGATGGCTGAGCTTTTACCAGCTGTGCTTCAAACTTCTATAATTCTATTAAAAGTATAAAAATGAGACTTTCTGGGTAGATCTGAATCTCTGGAAATGAGAGGTAATATTTCTAAATCGTGTGATGATCAATTCTTTCTTTTTTGTTTTTCTATTGATTATCATCCTCATGGTTTAAAGATGTTTCCAAGGATTGCCAAAAAATAGGGGTCGGGAGGGAATTGCCCAGCAAGGGAAATGTCCTATAAACTAGACTGCATTTTATTATCATAGAGCTTAGGGAAATCTGCCTCTTAAGAGAGGTTACAAACCTTTAAAGTGAATTCTCCTATTTTGTTAAAATTGTTTGGGATTTAATATGAGCCATCTGTAATCTACCTGGTCTACTCCTTTAAGCATCCTCTACTAACCCTCTCCCTCTTTCCACAACCCCTTCCCCTACCATCATCCAAAAAGGACAAGTGCCTCAAATAAACTACTGAAATATGCATACCCCATTCCACCAAAATGCACACACCATAGAGCAACAAAAATGTCTCTGACCAAGGAATGGAGTAGAAAAAAAGTTTTACCCATTTCTGCTGTCTGTAAATATGTGAAGGGGGGACTCCTTGCAAGCATTTCTTCAATTAAAAAGCCCAAACTGAAATGGAAATAATTAAATCAATGTAACCCAAACAGTAAACAATATTGCTAATAATTTTAGATGAGAAAGATAGGAACTCTGGGAACTTTCTCCCTTTGAGGTTATAAGCAGTCAGTCCATTCAGTCCAAGTCAGAGAGACAGAACTGAGTTGTCCTCCAAAAGATTAAAGGGAAAAAAATCCACAACTCAAATTCTGGTTATTTCTGTTTCCCTCAGTATGTACCCCCTTTTAGATTTGTATTGTAAAGTGAGAACTAAAGAGAAAAATAATCACAAAACCCAAAATCAGTTTGTAGCTGAATATAATCAGATTTTTTAAATAGAAAGAAAAATACAACCGTGAAAATGAACCAAATTTTATGGCTCAAATCTGTAATCCAGTGGTCACGGAAAAGCTCACATTAGTAGGAAAGGGGATCTGCAGTTACATTTAAAAAAAAAGAAAAAACAAAACTGAACAACAGGCAAAATAAGGGATAAGATATCGTTTCTGCTGCCTAAGACAGACGGACTTTAATAACACTTAACAGAATGATACACATTAATGATCTCAGAAAGCACTTCTTATGCCTCATCCATCATGCGGAGGAGAAAATGAAGCCTTCGACAGCATTAGGAATTATTCTAGATCTTGTCAGTAATTCGCAGCTTCTCTGTAGTATCACAACACAAATTTGGGTGTGTGAGACACTGACCATTAATCTAAGGGTTTTTTTTCCTACTCACAACAGCGTGCTGAGAATGTAGTCACTGTTTCATGGAGAGATGGTGCATGGAAAGCTCACTAAATAAAACAAGAAAAACCAGAGAGATATATGGATAGATAAACAAACTGTATAAAGAAGAGGAATTTTTTTTCATTACTATGAAAGAAATCATCGTAATATCCTTGGTATATGGGCTAGGAGAATTGGCACCTATAAATGTTCAGAGCTGAAGGGTACAGAGTGTGAGCTGATTAAAAGTTTCTATAAAGTTGCAATATGCTGTCAGCATCCTTAGAAGCACTTAGGTGATGAGAAAATGGTATCTTTTCTTTAGGAAGGCAATGCACCGAAGTGAAATATAGATGGGTGCACTGTCACTAAGATGCAATCCTAAGTAAGCACCCAGACTCCTGGTTTCACACACTGTGACATTCTGGTTGGGAGGAGGGAGGGTAACCTGGAGAAACGTCAAATGCCCTGAATTTATTCCTAGGGCATTTGGGAATTTATTCTTCATCTACTTCTTTTGAAATAGATGAAAGGCTGAACAAATTTCAACTTCAAATCTTCACAATTAAACAAAGAATGGATTTTGGCAAAATTTTCCTCAGTATGAAATTTGTCCTTAATGATATAAAGATCTTAAAAAAAAACAGAACCTCTACTATAAAAAGAAAGGCCTACAAATATTTGTAAAACTATCACTTACAAAATTCCTCTGAGTTGACTCCAAATTGATTTTTTTTTCCATATATGCAATGCAAAAGATGAAAGCTGGCTAGCTGGCCATAGTTTCTGATAAATTAAAAATGCTTTCACATCCAACAGTCAGCTACCCCACACACAGATATACAGCCAAATACTCTGTGCAATGAGACCCGTATTTATCAGACAAAATTAAGGGAATGTTTCTTTTCAGTGGATGATTTGGAATGAGGCTGAAATGAAAAAGAGAAAAAGGTAACCAAATTGTTATACCTATCAGTAGAAAAAGCATTAATTACCAATTCTGAAACCTTCCAGAATTGTAAAATGGAGGTCTAGATTTTTCAGAGTCCCTTGAAGTATGTTGGGTAACTAAAAAAAAAAAACCTCAGACCATGAATCCTTGCGAATTGGTTTCTGGCATGCACCTCATCACTACTAACACTCAAAATATGAGTGCTATTAAAAATGTGCCCCCCACCCACATCGATCTGGAAGGATACACAAATTTCAACAGAAAGCCTATGTGACCAAATCCATAAGTTTGGCTGGGGTATTTTATTTTCCTCAATCTGGAGAAAGGGCTCCATATTTCCAGGTGGCGTGCACCACTATAGGAAAAACCAAGGAAGTGGACAAAGCCTTTTCAACTCTCTCTTCCCCAAGAGCTCCCTCCTCCACCCTCCTCCCAACCCCCAACTCCCCCAACTCAAGCCATAAATTAGAAATGCCATAACGGAGCATCACCGAGGTCTGATAATGGACAGATATTTATACTGAATGATACTCATGTCAGGAATGAGTAAAACCTGGTTTAAAATGGAGGTTTTTACAAAATAATAAAGAGGAAATAACATGATCACAGTAACACTGACATGAGCTGTACCTATTCATTTATTACAGTCTCAATCCCTTCCTACTTTGAATGAACTATAATTGGTGTTATTCCAAGTCAACATGAGGGGGAAAGGGGTGCTTTGGCCAACAGTTAGTTGTTTTTCCTAAAAGCAAAAGATACAGATAAAAATAGTTAGCCATGACGGTTATAATCACCATATTATTATTTCTAAAGCTAGAGGGTAGGGGAAGAACACTTTCTCATTTAAACTTTCATACGGGAGGGGTGAGAGAGGAATACAAAATAGAAGGCTTCATTCTCAAATAAAATGATCTGAAGTTTTAACTTTTAACTTGATCTAATTGAACTTCAGAGAAAACACCAGCTGAAAATGTCACCTACTCAACAGTAAGTAAATACATTTATTTCTGTTACAAGAGAGCTGGGAGAGTGAAGAAAATTGTTTACGTTTCAATTGTTCTGATTTCTGACCTCAAAAAGATAACAAAAGAAACCTTGAGAATAGGTTTTGTTGTTCGTGTCTGTGTGTGTGTGTGTGTGTGTGTGTGTGTGTGTGTGTGTGTTCCTATGAAGCAGGCAAGGAGGGTGAGGTGGGGGGGCAAGAGTAGAAAATCCAGTAGTTTCCTTGCAAGGTCTGTCTCCCTCTTCTCAATGCTTAATACAGTAATATTCTGAGCTAAATTTAACTAAAGGCAGATTGGAAGGTCAGTTAATGTGCAGACGGATTTCAGCCAGACAAACACACTGACCTCTCCCCATTCCTTCTCCCATCCACCCCCCAAAAAATCCCTTAAACCTGGGCTGTCTATCTGCAAGTCTGCATGCACTCTATTGCTGAGATAAAGACCCAATCTACTCATCAAACACCTCCAGGCTGGGCAATCTAATAGGAACAAATTGGCAATGACTGCCCAACCAAGTAACACAGGCCCACTGATTTGTAGATTGATACTGATGCCTAATGATCCCCTTGGGCAGATCAATAGGAACAATCCTCATCCCTGCCTTTCTTCTTTATTGGCACAGAAGACTGAGGCAGAGGGGGAGATAGGTTACATACATGCAGAGAACTTTGGACGCCCAGAGCAGTACCAAGGTTACAGGTGTTCCTTTCTATAAGCTAAGAGGGCTGCTCCAGACCCAGGACTAACAATTCAAGTTTTCTCTTTCATGAAAGATGGTCTCAAAGAAGACATGAGTTCATTCTGTAGTCTGTGCTTTTATAGCTAAAGCAGAAAGCCAATTTTGCATGGACCCCTTGGGTAGACTGATGAGCCATAGAATCATGTTTTTAAACACAGAAAATAAAATATGAAGGATTACAAAGAAAGCCAATTATATTGAAATAAAGACATGTTTTGTTTTCCCCATCCAAGTTCACAAACCCCTTGAAATCTTGGAGTCTGTGAACCCCAGTTAAGAAGACTTGGAGTACATGATTGGTTCCAGACAGTCTCCAGATTGGGCAGAATTTCCCATATACTGTGCTGAAACAAATGTTTGTTGTATAGTGAGAACATCTTCTCACCACCACCACTTCACCTTATACACACCTGTACCTGCACTTTTCTTGAGGATGAGAAAAAGAAATGAGCCCCAACACAATACTGATCTAAAATGCTGGACCGGAATTATGTGAAATTTAGAATTCATGGGCAATGCGGATAAAAGGAAAAAGTATAAACAAAGTGATATTTTTTTTTAAAAGTAGCTCCTCAGAAAGACTTAATAGGAGGGCACAATTTCAGCTATCAGAGATCAAAGAGGGAAACTAAGAATATAGACATTGGTTTCAAAATCACAGGACTGAGTCAAGGTTGATTTATCCATTATATTGTTTTTAAACAGGCTTAAAACAGCCTTTCCCAACTAACTTGCTCCTACAAAAGGATTTTATACTTTCTGTTGTATGTGTATATTCATCTATACGGATGGGTGTGGGGGCCACAGTAAGATAAAACAAGCAATTCCTAAGCAGATAGTTAATTGGGCTTTACTCTCTTCCTCTGAGCCCCCCTCCTTCTACTTCTTTTCTCCTCTCCACCGAAGGGATAGGTCTTGTTTTTCCATTTGTGTATCATTCTTGTGAATAAAATTATTCAATTAGGAAATCCATTTAAAGTCCTTAACAATAACAGGGAAAATCTAATGGAGTAGGTTTGGAATTTCTTTTTCAATAAATTAACGTTAGTGAGGTTCTTGAGTGGTCATTTATATCATCAGGGTTATTGTCCATATTACACTCTGTTCTAAATTTCTATACTGATTGTAGAAAGTCAATCCTAATAAAGAATAAAGAATCAGCAGACAAGACTAAACAGGGGAAAACTTCTTAGGGAAACAGAATGAATTTTAATTTCTTAAGAATTAGAAAAAAAAGTCCATGAAATCTAAAATTGTCATGCTTTTTGTTTGCTTCCCCCCCCCCCCTTTTAATTATTTGGAAAGGCTTCCCTTCCTCCAATTACCCTGTGTATATCTGCAGGTGCTGGAGATAAAATAGCCAGGACATCTTCGAGAAAAATCTAGGTTTTTCCTCCTCCCCAGACCAGTACCTAAACGTTTTCAGAACTGGCTTTGTTCAGCAACCAGCATGGTTTGGTTTTGTTATTAAATATGGATAAAACTCGGAGGGAAAAAAATAAAATTTTACTTCTTGTAAATTGCTGAAACCTTTACTTCTCCTGTATTCTTGTCCCAAGAAAAATTTTCGCAATAAGGAAGGTGTCCTTTTTCCATCCAGTCTCTCCTCCCACCCCCCAATCTCTTCATGCTTGGAATGCAACTGAGACTACACTGGGACCCTTTGTAACTCAGTCCACTGTGGATCATCAATTAATAATTTTCTGGATCCTCTAGCGTGCTACCAGATTTTAAAAATAATATAATTTGATAAAACAAAAACAAACACATGGCAGTTTAATTTCACACTCGAGGGTTTACATTTATATACCAAGCACATCCGTGCAGGCTGAGTTTCCAGCACTGACCACTTAAAATTCAAATTTCACACTAATGATAAGTAATCATTGCATTCACCATCCTCACCATCATCATCCTCCTCCTCATCACCACCACCACAATAAAAAGATGCATTCTGTTAGCCCGTGACATCAATCAACCGTGTGGTGAAAATCAGAAGCCTCTTTCTTTCCCCCTCTCCCTCCCTTCCTCTCTGCCCCCACCCCCTCCCAGCTTCCCCCCCACCCCACCCTCTGTTCACAGAAGTGATCACATTTAATTCATTGCATCATTATGTCATCTCCATACTAATCTCTGCCCTCACACCTCCGCCACTTTGACATGCAAATGAGCTAGAAAAAAAGCCACACATTAATATAAAAAAGTCACAGCAATCATGTCATGATTTCATGCCTTCCAGCCCCACAACACTCCCTCCAATCCCCCCCCCCCCCCATTTTTCTTTCTAGCACGCAGTGCTAGTGATCACAGCAAAACAACAGCAATCTGTGGAGGATCAGACGCTAAGACAGGGAGGTGGGGAGAGGGGTACAACACATACACGTGTCAGCAACGCAGCCCAGCCAGTCCTATTTGCATATTCACATGAGTTCCATTCTCAGATTGCTTAAGCAGGGAAGAAGTTAGGTGTCTTCCCCACCCACCAACCCTCCCCGTTCCATAAAGAAACAGCTATAGAGCAACAGACAGAGAAGAGAAGAGAGGAGGAGAGAGAGAAAGAGGGAGAGAGGGAGAGAGAGAGGGAGAGAGAGAGAGAGAGAGAGAGAGAGAGAGAGAGAGAGAGAGAGAGAGAGAGAGAGAGAAAGGGTGAGCTAAATCTGTCTTACCTCAGCTAGCTTGCTTTCTGTTGCTTCTAAAAGGAATTCCCTGTGGTTCCTTTAGAATTTTTGAGAACCATCCTTCAGGGTTTTTAGTTTTCTCTCTCTCTTTCTCTCTCTCTCACTCTCTCTCTCTTCCTCCTCCTCCTCTTTCTGTGTTGTGACTGGGTTTATAAAAAAAAATAAAAAAGACAACTCCATGTTAAAGCTAGCAGTCAAGGCATCATGAAGTCTAGGGCTACAGGGGGAGGGAAAGGAGGAGGGGTGGGTCACAGCTTAATGCTTTACAAAGGAGAGCCCAAAGCCTCTATTTTTGAAAACCTCTCTTACATAAAATGACTAATTGAGACACCATACCCCATGGAACGAATATATGCACAAACATGTACATTTTCACCAGTAGTCAAAATGTCAGTGAGTTTAAAACAATGACAGAAACAAATGCAAGAAAATTATGAGCCTGAGTGAAAATTCCATCTCTAATCCACTTTTCTGGCCCAGGATTGCAGAGGGGACTAAACAGCTTGGGGTAGGATGGGGTGGGGGGTGAAGGGTTACCTGCTGAATCATATTTATGGCAATACCTGAACACTAAGGGACGGGTCCAGGATATGGTTTCATCCAGTGAGTGCAATGAATCTCTTGCCTTTGATCAGTTTTCATCAGCGTTTTTGTGCTGGGGTAATATGTATAACATGCCTGAAAAAAATGTTCTGGCTTTTTTTCCTCATAACAACCTTAACAAAAAAAAAAAAGAAAAGAGGAGGGGGGGAAAACCATGCAATGCATTGCATCAGGATGGATGCAATTGACAATAGCAGCTCTCTATATCCCCCATATAGGATCAGATTGGTATGTACACGCACACAGGGCAATTGTTTTAAAATGCATCTCATTTTCTAGCCTCACACCACATCATATTTACCTGATAGGTTTTATTAGCTCCTGTGCGATGTTACTGTCCATCAGAGCAACCTGCCTGATACTCAAACAAACTAGTTCCGCCCACTTAAAGCTCTTGTAGTCGAAACTGGTGGGAAACAATCCGTGTTCTCTGCGCAGTAAGTAGCTGCTTTAAAGAAATCAACCATCAGCGTTTTAAATTAAGGGACTTGAAATGCCTTCAAAATAAAGCTGATCCCAAACCACTCAGAGGATTTAATTCCGTTTCTGAAGGCATTCATTTCTAGCAGCTCAGAAGACACGTCTCAAGCAGAGAAACTTCAGAAAAAATTGCATGTACATCATTTCAAAACAGTGATCTTTTTGCAAATTGGTTTTAAAAAGAATGAGGTGAGACTCACAATCCTAATCAATTTTATGCTAAGTTATAAACCCCCTTTTAAAAGGCATGAAAACTGAGGAGACAATCCCTATACACTATTGCACCATTAAAAGTCCCCCTACCTTCCTAGAAGTGCGGATTATAGGACTCAGCCTCTACATCATGCTTATGGACTCAAAATATGCAAGATATTAGCTAAATGGTGACATACCCAACATGAGCATGCATTACTGGAAAGAAAGGAAGGAGTTAACAAAAAAAATGTCACCCTTGCTACTAATAGAGAAGTTGGGGGAGGGGGAGTTAGGAGTTAAGAATGGGTTAAACAAATAGTAAAATAAAAATGGTGCCTTTATTTAAAACAGAACTCTTGGCAGGTTTATTTTTAGGGAAAAAAAATGCTTTTTGTGTGTGTATCCGTCTGTGTATATGTCTGTCTCTCTGTGAGACAGTACAAAAGGAGATGTTTTATATTCATGTCCAGTCTTTCAGAATTGGGGGAGGGAAAGCAAGGGGAAAAAGGGAAGTTAATTTTAAGGATCTGAGCACAGAACATGAGTTACAGCTCCCTAACCCAAAATGATGAAAAACATCAATGACAAGACTCATCAATGAGTTCTGAAATAAAGAGAAAGAAAGAGAAAAATATCCAAAACATTAGACACAGGAACATTATATTTCAATATTATCATATGAATTAAATGTAATTCTTGAAGCGACTAGTCCCATGGGTCACATATTAGGTCATCCCCCCCCCTTTTTTTTTATTTAATAGAGGTCATCCAGGCTGAAAAGCAAAACCCAAATGAAAAGCATCTTCAGTGTGGTTATAACATGAGCTGCAAGGGGTCAGGCAGTGTCTTGTATGGCCTCATAAAAAATACATAACCAGACAGCCTAATAGTATTTCTTTGCATTCATTTTTGGATGGGAGATGGGGGATGGGAAAAGAGAAGGGGCTGATGTTTGTAGCTATGACAGAAAAAAAAAATACATAGCACAGATATACATTTTCTCAACTCAAGACAGTCGATAAATATTTCCTTTTATTATATAAAAATATTCTAGACATTAAGAAAGGTTCTATTACTTTCACATATTAAAAACAAACAAATGAACAGATCCAAACTTATCTTGAAGACTATGAAAGGTACATATATACCTTTCATAATATATATATATATATATTTAAATGTAGATTTCTTCTGTTGCTTTCAGTTATCCAACTAAATTGGGATCTTGGCTATAATGGGTTCCTCTTCCATATAATATTTTTAGCTCAATAAATACTTTCCAACACACACATACAGATTTTATAAACCAAAGTTAATTCAGATGGTTTCTCTATTAAAAAGAATTACTGATGAGAAACCCCAGTGACATGGTTTCTGCCTTAATTCACTGGCACATGGTAGGGGTTTATGCAATGCAGAGAATTTATGCAGACCACAAAGACATACTAGGTGAGGAGGGAGGAAAAGAAAGAGAATGTTAAAGGAAGAAGAGAGAGAGAGAGAGAGCGAGAGAGAGAGAGAGAGAGAGAGAGAGAGAGAGAGAGGAAAGCAGAGGGACAGAGAGAGAGAGAGATGAATGATGAGACTGTGGCAAATGCACAACAAATAAAATTAAACAGCTCTAAAAATACTGGTAAGATGAGAGAAGCTCTACATATATTTCTTCCCCTCCCCCTGACTTCTTTCCTCCCCAAATACAGCCAGGAGATGAGTGACCCTGCTGAGTGGAGATGGAGGCAGAGAGGTGACCCGACGCTAACCAGCCTGTTAGAACTAATAAGGTGTGCTCCTAAGCCACTCCACTGACATTAGGGCATTGTGGAAATAACTCTCCCTCTTATTGCCCATCCTCAGCTTGAAATTTACTACTGCTTTGCATTATTAAAGAGACAGCTTGCATCCTCTATGGCAGAGAAGATTTGGTGATGATAAATAGTTATGCATTATTTTTATTTAAATGCTATGTTTTTACTCTAGGTTTAGTACTTAAAAATGCAGGTGTTTCCAATAGCCAAGTTAATTATCCATTCTTTGTAATTTCCATGGAGGTAGTGAAGGAGAGGGGAGGGTAACATTAAAGTTAGGAGGTATAGATATATAAATACAAATACATATGTATGCATGTATGAATGTGTGTGTATATGTATATACACATATTCCTTTACTACTATAGAGGAAAACGAGACATACTAGATTGTAATGACTTACTTTGGTATAGAGACAATTTTTCATGGTAGTCAATAATTAGCAATAGAAAACAACCTGCAATTTTCAGAAATACTAACACTGCATTGGGATAAAGTTCCCACTTGAAAAAAGCTACCCATATTATTCTTACTGAAGCTAAATCCAGTAGACATTTGAAAAGAGCATGCTTTAGTGTTAAAATGGTATCTTAGTTTGCGTTAATTGCTGTGACGGGTATAGCATTACAGAGATTCCGAGGGATTTGGTGGAAAGGAGATGCCTTGGATTTAAGGGGTAACCACATTCCCTGGGAATGGCCCCAAGCACTGTCCTTCAATCAAGTTCAACTAGCTGTGGGTGTGCAGCAAAGTTGTCATTCCCCAGTTAGTGTGCTGTGCCTAATGGAGACAGTACAAAGACAGGAGTCACATATTGTCAAGAATTTTGGCACAGTTTCACCTAGGGCAACCTTCCTTCCTTGAAACAACTATATGATAAGAAACTAAAAACTCATTTGCCACGTAAAGGACAGAAGGAAGTAGACAGTATGGGAATATGAATAAGTAGATTTGATCAGTTATTACAAAGTCACAAATAGCGATTATTTTGAATCTTAGCACAAAGAATAAAATTAAGCTTGATTCAAAATACAGATTAATCACACTATGTGAGAAATCTCACTATGGATGTAAACAAATATATAATGTTTACTTACAGACAAAATCTAGCTGTCCAGCAATGGAAGCAAATGGAAGAAACATTGAATGGCATATTTCTAGTAGACAGAAAGGTAGACTTATTTATGGTCACAAAATCTTAGCACTCCAAGGGAATTCTAAGGCCACCTTGGTCAACTCATATTTAAACGAGAATGATCTCTAGAACATACTTGGCAAGGGTTCATCTATCCTTCATTTGAAGACCACAAGTAACCATTACCTCCTAAGGCAGCCCTTCCCACTTGTGCATGATTTTAATTTTTAGGAAGATTTCCTGTCTGTGAAGCCTAAATTTGCCTCTTGACAATTCCTTCTTCCCATTTATTTCTAGTTCCAACATGCCTAGCTAAGTAAAACATGCCCAATCCCTCTTCCATAGAACAATCCCTGAGATTATTGAAGGTAACTGTAATATCTCTGGGTAGCTGGGTCATGCAGTAAATACAGTGTTAGGCCTGGAGTCAGGAAGACTCATCTTTATGAATTCAAATACAGTCTGTGTGACCCTATGTGGCCCTGTTTGACTCAGTTTCCTCATCTATAAAATGATCTGGAGAAGGAAATGTCAAACCACTCCAGTATCTTCATCAAGAAAACTGCAAATAGGATCGCAAAGAGTCAGACATATCTGAACAACAACAAATAATATCCCTAAAAGTTTTCTCCAGATTAAAAATTTATATTATTTTAAATTGAATAGCTTATTTCATAATGTCTGGTTCCTTCATGATCTTATTCCCTCTCAGAAGAACTCTTTTATTGTCTTAATTTTTTGGTAAAGACAAATGGATTTTCTAGACAAACTATCTTGTCATCAGCAAATTGTTCCTTTGACTTGACCATTTTCAATATTAATCCTTTTAATATCTTATGTTATTTTAATTTTTCAGAGATGCACTGATGTGTGCTGGAAATTCCAATGCTTTCAAAAATAAAAGTGATGAAAATGTTTTCTCCCTGTTTTAAGTGGAAATTCTTCTAATGGTTTTTTATTGAGTATTATGTTGGCTCTTAATTTAACGTAGGTACTTTTTATTTTTATTTTATCTTTGCTGAGGAAAAAAATCTCTGTCTTTCAATTCTTTTTGTGTTTTCAACATGAAAGTACCTTATATTTTATTGAATACTTTCTGCATCTTTTAGTGAATAATATTTTAGAAGAGTGTCTGTGCATGTATGTGTTTAAAAAGATTCACGGATCTGGAAGATATCATAAAAATCATCTACGTAATCATTTTACCTATGGGAAAACTGAGGCCCAGAAAAGTTAAGTGACAAAGTCATGAGGAAGTAGAAAAGCTAATTTCTCACTCAGTGCTTTATTATGTTGATGGTTTTTCTGATATTGAATCAGCCTTACCTGCCTAATAGAAAGACTTCGGAGTAATGATGAATGTTTTTCTAAAAATGCATTTTTGTTGCTTTTTGTTAGCTAAAATTTAGTTAATATTTAGCCTCTCTATTCATAAGGGAAATGTATCAATATTTTCTCTCATAGTGTTATCTTTGCTGGGTTTTTCATCAGTACATTATTTGTTTCAGAAAAGGTACAAAGTGGCATTTTATATTTCTTTTTATTTATGAATCAATATTATGAATATACGTATGAAGAAGTAGTGAGGAATAGTAGATAAATTGCTGATGTCGAAATCACAAATACCTGGATTCAAATCTTGTCTCTGCGATTTTTCGTATTAGCTGAGTGCCCCTGGCAATATATTTAACCTCTATATGGCTTAAGTAACACTCTGAGATAAATTTACTAAGTCATGGAGACGTTGTGATATGTTTGGTGGAAGGCATTACCAACACCGACAAAATCACACATTCTGTATAAGGATTATATATTCTTAGAAGGTTTAAATCATTTATTTGTTAATCAGTCTAGGCCAAGTGCTGTTTTGGTTTAGAGAGGGGTTTTGGCCAGTTAAATTCTTCAATAATTTGACTTTCTTTATTTTCTTCCTCCAAGATTGGCCTCTTTAAATTGTTAATAGCCTATTATATTGGTTTTGTTAACGTATGTTTGTATGGAAACAGTAATTTTCCTTAAGCACTCTAATTTCTTTTTTAATTTCTTCTTAGCTTTCAATATGCATTTCCACATTTTCTCCCCATCTCTTCCCTCCCTCCATCCCAAAACACCATGCATTCCAATTACCCATTCCCCAATCTGCCCTTCCTTTTATTGAACCCCTACCTTCCCTTATCCCCATCTTCTCTCTTTTCTTGCAGGGCAAGATAGATTTCTATACCACATTATCTGTATTTCTTATTTCCCAGTTGCATGCAGAAGCAATTCTCAACATTTGTTCCTAAAACTTTGAGTTTCAACTTCTCTCCCTTCCTCCCTCCCCACCCATCCCACTGAGAAGGCAAGCAATTCAATATAAGGCTATATATGTGTAGTTTTGCAAAAGACTTCCATAATACTCATGTTGTAAAAGACTAACTATATTTCTCTCCATCCTATCCTGCCCACCATTTATTCTAATCTTTCTTTTGACCTTGTCCTTCCCCTAAAGTGTTTACTTCTAATTACTCCCTCCTCCCATTTGCCCTTCCTCCTATCATCCCCTCATACCCTACTTATTCCTTTCTCCCATACTTTCCTGTAGTGTAAGATAAATAGTCATACCAAATTTAGTGTGCATGTTATTCCCTCCTTAAGCCACATGTGATGAGAGTAAGCTTCACTTTTTCCCTCTCACCTGCCCACTTTTGCCCTCCATTGAAAAAGTTTCTTCTTGTCTCTTTTATGAGAGATAATTTACCCCATTCTATGTCTCCCTTTCTCCTCCCAATATATTCCTCTCTCACTCCTTAATTTTATTTTTTAGATATCATCCCTTCCTATTTAACTCACCCTGTGCCCTCTGTCTATATATGTGTGTATAATCCCTCTGAGTACTCAAATACTGAGAAAAGTTTCAAGAGTTACAAATATTATGTTTCCATGTAGGAATGTAAACAGTTCAACTTTAGTAAGTCCCTTATGATTTCTCTTTCCTGTTTACCTTTTCATACATCTCTTGATTTTTGTGTTTGAAAGCCAAATTTTCTATTCATCTCTGGTTTTTTCATCAAGAATGCTTGAAAGTCCTCTATTTCATTAAATTACCATTTTTTCTCCTGAAGTATTATACTCAGTTTTTCTGGGTAGGTGATTCTTGGTTTTAATCTTAGCCCCTTTGACCTCTAGAATATCATATTTCAAGTCCTGCAATCCCTTAATGTAGAAGCTGCTAGATCTTGTGTTATTCTGATTGTATGTCCACAATACTCGAATTGTTTCTTTCTGGCTACTTGCAAAATTTTCTCCTTGACCTGAGAACTCTGGAATTTGGCGGTATGTCTATGAGTTGGTCTTTTCAGATCCCTTTCAGGAGTTGCTCAGTGGATTTTTTAAAATATTTATTTTACCCTCTAGTTCTAGAATATCAGGGCAGATTTCCTTGATAATTTCATGAAAGATGATGTGTAGGCTCTTTTTTTTGATCATGGCATTCAGGTAGTCCCATAATTTTTAAATTGTTTCTCTTGGATCTATTTTCCAGGTCAGTTGTTTTTCCAGTGAGATATTTCACATTATCCTCATTTTTTCATTCTTTTGGTTTCATTTTGTAATTTCTCAGTTTCTCATAAAGTCATTAACTTCCATCTGCTCCATTCTAATTTTTAAAGAACTATTTTCTTCAGTGAGCTTTTGAACTTCCTTTTCCATTTGACAAATTCTGCTTTTTAAAGAATTGGCTCATTGGCTTTTTGTAACTCTTTTGCCATTTGAGTTATTCTATTTGTAAGGGTGTTATTTTCTTCAACATTTTTTGGGGTCTCCTTTATCAAACTGTTGACTCATGTTTTATGGTTTTCTTGCATCACTCTCATATCTCTTCCCAATTTTTCCTCCACCTCTCTTACTTGGCTTTTAAAATCCTTTGTGAGCTCTTCCATGGCCTGAGACCATTAAATATTTATTTTGGATGTTTGGGATACAGATGCCTTGACTTTTATATCTTCCTCTGATGGTATGCATTATTCTCCTCATCTGAAAGGATGGAAGGAAATACCTGTTCACCAAGAAAGTAACCTTCTATAGCCTTATTTTTTCCCCTTTTGGGGCATTTTCCCAGTCAGTTACTTCATTTTTTAGTCCTTTGCCAAGAGGAGGGTATACACTAGGGACCTGTAAGTTCTCAGTTCCTCCAAAGTGGCACAATCAAGGGAGGGGAGTTTTCTCATCTCCTGGCCTGCACTTTGGTCTGGGAGCAATCATAAGCACTCTTCTGCCCAGGATCTTTGAGTAGGATTCTCTGTCCAGGATCTCCACCAGCCAGTATTTCTCCTCACAACAGGACTGCCACTCAGGGATGAGACTCAGATCAGCAGCTCAATTCCCCCAGGGTCTTTAGGCTGAGGACTACAAAAATGCCCCTTGCCACTGCCTGGGACTGGAGCTAGATCATGTTTCCTTCTCACCCAGGTGAAAGAGTCGTCTCATTGACCTTTGAATCTGTCTTTGGCATTTGTGGGTTAAGTAATGGGATCCATAGCTGCTCCCTGTGATTCTGCCCCCTGAGGCCTGCTCAGATCCTGTCCTTGCCGCACCATGTGGCCAAGGCTTGGCTGGGCTCCATGGGCTGCACACCACTCTGCGACTGATATTATAGACCTTTCCTGTACGCCTTCCAGGCTGCCTTGAACTGAAAATCTCTTTCACTGTCATTTTGTGGCTTCTGCTGCTCTAGAATTTGTTTCAAGTCATTTTTTACAGGCATTTTATGGGCTGTGGGGGAAGAGCTTTTACAGATCCATCATTCTACTCCACCATCTTGGCTCTACTCCCTCAAGCACTCTAATTTCTTAGAATATAGTTATAATATTCTTGATTTATTTTGTGTTCACCATTGTTGTCATTTTTATTTGTAATTTTGAATATTTGAATTCTTTTGTTTTTTGTGGATGGTTTGCTAAATTCATAGGTTTTTTAAAAAAATAGTTCCTGTTTTTATTTATTAATTCAACTGCTCATTTTCTAATCTATTTCTCTTCACTTTACAATCTTGAAAAAAATCTTTGGACTATTCTTTTATCCTTTTTTTTCAATATTTTAGGTGCAAATTAATTCATTTATGTTCCTCTCCTCATTCTTGCTAATGTAAGCACTGAATAATATAAATTGTCTCTACAATTTCTTTGGCTGAATCCCACATACTCTGAAATGTGATGTTATTGGTACCATTGTATGCTAAAAATTCTGTTATCATTTTTTACAATTTATTATTTAACCAAATCATTATTTAATATTTTCTCAGTTTCTATGTGGTTTTATTACTTTTGGGTCTGTTATTTCTCTTTAACTTTAATTGTGTTGTATTGTGGCATAAAATATAGTATATATAATGTCTACCTTTTAAAATTTATGTAGGACTTTCCCATGGCCTAGCGCATGATCAGTTTTTGTAAGTATTCCATGAGTACTTGAAAAGAATATGTACCCCTTGGTTATCCTATTTGATTCTTTGCCATTTAGCTGTTAGCCCCCACATTTTAAGTGAGCAAGTTAGATCTTTTATTTCTTCTCCATCAATCTTTTCATTTGACTTATTTTATTTTGATAATGGAATGTTGAAGCACTCTATTAGCACAGTTTTGTCTACTGGTGCTGCTGTTAACCTGCTTTTTATGAATCTAAATGCTGAAACTTTTGAGGTATATAAATTGAAAATGTGTACATTTTCTTTTTTTCTACTGTCACTTTTACTTCTTTTACTGCTACTTTCACACAGTACCCTCCTCTCTCCTTTAATTTGTATTAGTCAATAAGTTGCTAAACATTTATTAAGCACCTTTTATATGCCAGGTCCTGTGCTAAGCACTGGGGAATAAACAAAGAAAGGCAAAAGACAGTCCCTACCCTCAAGAAGCTCTCTTGTCTAATGAGGGAGACTACAAGCAAACAAATATGTACAAACAAGTTATATGCAGGATAAATAGGAAATAATTAAAAGAGGGAAGGCACTAGAATTAAGCAGGGTTGAGAAAGGCTTCATGGAGAAGTAACTTTAGTTAGGACTTAAAGGAAGTCAGGCAAAGCAGTAAGTAGATATGGGGAGAGAGCATTTCAGGCATGGGGGAAATATTCAGAGAAAAATGTGCACAGCCAAGACATGGCATTTCACTGGACTGGAAGCTAGGTAACAAGGAATAAGGTATAAGAAGACCAGAAAGGTGAGGGATAGGTTATGAAGGGCATTGAACAACAAATGCAGAATTTTGTTTCTGATCCTGGATAAATAAGGAATCTCTGGAGTTTGTTGAGTGACATAGGCCTTCAGGAAAATCATTTTGGTTATTGAACAGAGGATAATTTGGAGAAGGAAGAGACTTGTAGCAGACAGATTCACTATTAGGCTACTGCAATAGTTTAAGTATGAAATGATGAGGACCTGCACCAGGGTGATAGAAATATCAGAAGAGAGAAGGGGGCATATTAGAAAGATGTTGCAGAAGTATAACTGATAGATCTTGGCTACAGATTGGATGTGGGAAAAAGAGATAGAGACGAGGTGAAGATGGCAACTAGATTGTAATTCTGAGAAAATGGGAAGATAGTGTTGTCCTTGACAGTAACAGGAACATCAAAAAGGGTGAGGATTTAGGAGGAAAAGGAATACCATTGTGGACATAATGAGTTTAATATGTCTACAAGATATTCAATTCAAGATGTTTGAAAGGTAGTTGGAGACATGAGATTAGAGGTCAGCAGAGAGATTGGGGCAGGATGGATAGATCTGAGAATCATCAGTATGGAGCTAGTAATTATATTGAATGGAGTTAATGAGATATCAGTTGTGAAGTGAAGTAGTATAGAGATGGGAGAAAAAAGGGTCTAGGACAGAACCTTGTGGGACCCCTACAATTAGAAAGCATGATCTGGAGGAGGATTCAGCAAAGGGGACTGAGAAGGAATAGCTAGATAGGTAGAAAGTGAAACAGGAGAGAGTAATATCCCAAAAAAAGGAGAGAAAAGAGTGTATCAAGAAGGACAGAGTGATTAACAACGACAAAGGTTGCAGATGGAAGAACATGGATTGAGAAACAGTCATTGGATTTGGCAATTAAGAGATCATTAGGAACTTTGGAGAAAGCAGTTTAAGTAGAATGATAAAGTAAGAAGCCACATTAGAGGGAGTTAAAAAGAAAGTAAAAGGAAAGAAAACAGAGAATCCTATTGTAGATGGCCTTGCTAAGTAGTTTATCCACCAAGAGTACAAGAGATATAGGATGAAAATTAGCAGGGGTAGAAGGAGTGAGTGAGGGGTTTTTGAGGATGGAGAGAAATAGTCATATTTGTTGGCAGGAAGAAATGAGTTATAGAGATTGAAAATGGGGGAGGGGAATCTGTTGAAAGAGACAGAATGAAATGGGCATCATTTGTGCAGGTAGAGTAGACTAGCCTTGATAGGGAGTAAGGCCACTCCAACATGTGATACAAGGATAAAAGACAGAGTGGTAGAAAGTATGGAATGATATGAGATAAGGAAGAGACAAGGTTTTAAGCTAAGAGGGAAAGGAGGAGAGGGAGTAATGAGAGGTTTGAGGAGACATAAAAAGGTTTAGAAGAGGCACTGTAGAAAGTGAGACACTGAATTGATAAGGGAGATTTAAAATGATTGCCTCAAAATAGTGAGGACTCAGTTGAGGTTGTGTATATCAATTATGAGGTTATGTAGATGAATTTTTAATCAAACTATATATTTTGGCATGAAATACTAGTATCAAATTATCAATTGTTTTCTTGAGTCATTTGGAACTTTTTATTCTGAAGGGAAAATTCAGGCCATGTGGCATAAGTAGTAATATTTGCTATTGTTTTTAAAGATTTTCTTCTTGTTGTTGCATTCATTTAAACTTTTCACATCTCTTTAGACTATTAAACTAGTTAATAAAACCCATCATATTTGTTTGTAAAATCCATCTTTTTACTTTTAAAATATTTATTAATATCTGTTCTAAATCTATTTCATTTCCAAATACATCTCTCCCCACCTATCTCCAGCTAGAGATACTTTGTAACAAAGAATTTGTAAAAAATTCATTCTAATCCTATCAATACAGTACCTGAATCCAATGCTATATACTATGTTCATAATAGACTCTCACTTTTGAAAAAAAAGTTATGTAAGTAAATTTTCTCATCTCTTCTCTAGGGTCAAGTTTTGTCATTATAATTATAAAAGTAAGTTTCATTTTTATACTTCTTTCCATCTATATTGTTGCAGTCATATATATTTATTTCCTAGTTCTGATTGCTCCCCAATCCATCAGTTCCTAGAAGTCTTCCCTTGTTTCTCTGAATTCTCCATTTCTTACAGTGTAGTAATAACCTATCCTATTCATGTGACAGTTTTTTGGCACCTTTGTTTCCAGTTCTTCCACTTCCATATTTTCTATCTAACACTATCATCAGCAATCTCTTCTACTTTCAAGTACATGTTTTCCAAATTCATTATCTAATCAAGGTCCCAGTGGCTGTTATTTAATGACACCAACTTCCTTGCCCCAAATCATTCTCCTTTCTCAAGGAGTTCATTACACACCTTATGGTCTTCCTCATCACTACAACTGTTTCCCTTATATTAGAAGACCTCAGTGTACATGTTTATGTCTCCTCCCTCAAATACAAGAGTAACCTCCCAGGCAGATCTCTAATCTCTTCAACTCTGATCATCTACTACTCCTCCCTTCCACATTACTTACCCATAGAGACGGTCATACTCTGTCACTTACTAAATTTCACTTCTCTGTTCAAAATCTTTAAAATTCCCTCATCTGATCGAAATCTCTTATCTCTCCCTATTCCTCATTCTTTCTAAGAAATGCAAGGTTGGCTCAATATTAGGAAGACTACCAATATAATTGACCATATCAGTAATAAAACCCACAGAAATCATATGATCATCTCAAAAGATGTTGAAAAGGCTTTTGACAAAATACAGTGCCATTCCTATCAAAAACACTAAGAAGCATAGGAATAAAAGGAGCATTCCTTAAAAGGATAAGCAATACCCATCTAAAACCATCAGCAAGCATTATTTGTAATGGTGATAAATTAGAAGCCTTCCCAATAAGATCAGGGGTGAAGCAAGGATGCCCATTATCACTTCTGTTATTCAATACAATGCTAAGAATATTACCTATATCAATAAGAGAAGAAAAAGAAATTGAAGTAATTAGAATAAGCAACAAGGAAACAAATTTATCACTCTTCATAGATAATATGATGGCATACTTAGAGAACCCTAGAGAATCAACTAAAAAACTATTTGAAATAATTAACAACTTTAGCAAAGTTGTAGGATATAAGATAAACCTACAAGAAAGCCCAGCATCAAGAGATAAAAAGAGAAATTACATTTAAAAAGCTAGAGACAATATAAAATACTTGGGAATCTACCTGTCAAGACAAACCAAGGAACTATGAAAATAATTACAAAACACTTTTCACACAAAGAAAGCCAGAACTACACAATTGAAAAAAATGGGCTGAGCCAATATAACAAAAATGACAATTCTACCTAAACTAATGTACTTATTCAATGCCATACCAATCAAACTACCAAAAAATTATCTCATACAGCTAGAAAAAAATGATGCAATTCATCTGGAAAAACAAACGTTCAACAATATCAAGGAAATTAATGAGGAAAAAAACACAAAGGAAGGTATCCTAGCAATATCAGATCTCAAACTATATTATAAAGCAGTAGCCATCAAAACTATCTGGTACTGGCTAAGAAATAGAGTGGTAGATCAGTGGAATAGACTAGATACACAGGATATAGTTGTAAATGACTATAGTAATCTAATGCTTGATAACCACTAAAAATAATAGGCACAAGCTAGGTGGAGACCAACATCTCATACCATTTACCAAGACAAGGTCAAAATGGGTACATGATTTAGAGATAAAGGGTGACACCATAAGTAAAGTAGAAAAGCAAGAAATATTCTACTTTTCATATCTATGAAGAAGGAAAACATTTATGACCAAACAAGAGATAGAGAACATTATGAAATGAAAAATAGATTATTTTGATTATATTAAATTAAGTGGCTTTTGAACAAACAAAACCAACCCAACCAAGATTAGAAAAAAAAAAGCAAAAAACTGAGAAGCAATCTTTACAGCATATCTCTGATAAAGGCCTCATTTCTCAAATATATAGAGAACTGAGTTAAATTAATAAGACTACAAGCCATTCCCCAAAATGATAAATCATCAAATGATTGGGACAGGTAGTTTTTGGATGAAGAAACCAAAGCTATCCATAGGCAGATGAAGAATGCTCTAAATTACTTTTGATTAGAGAAATGCAAATTAAAACAACTCTGAGGTACCATCTCACACCTATCAAATTGACTAATATGACAAAAAAGGAAAACAATAAATATTGGAGAGGATGTGGGAAAATTGGGACACTAATGTACTGTTGATGGAGTTATGAACTTATCCAACCATTTTGGAGAATAATTTGGAACCATGCCCAAGGGACAACCAAACTGTGCACACTCTTTGATCCAGCAAGACCACTATTAGATCTGTATCCCAAAGAGATCATAAAAAAGGGAAAAGGATCTACACGTGCAAAAATATTTATAGCAGCACTTTTCATGTTGGCAAAATATTTTTAAATTAGGGAATGGCTGAACAAGCTATGGTATATGAATGTAATGGAATACTAGCGTGCAATAAGAAATGATGAACAGACAGATTTTAGAAAGACTTGTACAAAATGATCCAAAGTGAATAGAGCAGAACCAAGAAAACATGGTGCAGGTATCAGCAACATTGTGGGATAATCAACTATAAATGACTCAGCCTTTCTCAGCAACACAATAATCCAAGACAAATATAAAGGACTCACAAAGGAAAAGGCTATCCATGTCTATATAAAGAACTGATGGACTCTGAATTCAGATTGATGCATGCTTTTCTTTCACTTACTTCATTCTTTTTCATTTTTTTTCCTTTTGATCTCTTGTTTCACAACTGTGACTAATATGGAATTTTTTACATAATAGCACATGTACAACCTATATCAAATTGCCTACCATTTTAGGAAGAGGGTAGGGGAGAGAGAGGAAAAAAATTTGGAATTCAAAATCTTGTAAAAATGAATGCTAAAAATTGTCTTTACATGTAATTGGGAAAAAATAAAATACTATTTTTTAAAAAAGGTAAAAGAACAACAAAAATTATCTTTACTCATTGTCTCCAACTTCCTCTCCTTTCCCTCATTTGTCAACCCCTTCAAATATTACTTCTGAAAAAAGAACAGGAACCATATATACAGAAGAACTTACAGCAGCTCTTTATGCGGTGGCAAAGGATTGGGGATGAAGAATATACTCATCAATTGAAGAATGACCAAGCAAATAGATCAGAGTATATGAATATAATGGAAAACTATTCTGTCATTAAAAGCAGTGAAAATAATGAGCTCCAGAAACATGCAAGGTACAATGTAGAATGAAGTTATCAGAAACAGAAGAACAACTTATTATACAAATGGTATTTGTAGAGAAAAACCATTTTCAAAGATCTAAGTGTGACCAAGGTAATGATTAGTCATGATCTTAAAGGATCAATGAACTCTCCACCCACCTTCTGACAAGTAGGTAATGGACTCCATGTACAGAACGAAACACAGATTTTTGTACATTACCAGTGGGGGATTTGTTTTGTTTGACTATATATTTGTTATTACGATTCTGGTTTCTCTTTTAAATTGGGGGTGAGTGGGAGAGAAAGAAGATAAATACTTGTTAATGGGAAAAAAATAAATAAGTTTAAGAAAAGAAAAGGGAAAAAAAGAAATCTTTCTTCTGACCTCATCTCTGAAATGAAATTCTTCTCTCCAAAGTTATCGGTGTTTTCTTAAATGCCAAATCTGATGAGCTTTTCTCAATCTTCATTTTTTTACCTCTCTATACATTTTGAAACTGTGGACCTACCTCTCCTCCTAGATATTCTCTATGCCTTATTCTTCTTAAACCTATTTTTTTATCCTCACTAAGAGCTTTCTTAGTTTTGTGATACATGTTTCACTTGTATCTGTCTCTCCTTTTAACATTCTGAATGCTCTCAGTCTCTTAATATCTGGACCATTGCAATAACCACATGGTTAGTCCACTTGCCGCAAGTCTCTCCCTGCTCTAGTTCATCATCCACTCAACTGTTAAAATGATATTCCTAAAACATAGATCAGACTATGTCACCCATCCATTCAATAAACTCCAGTGGCTCCTTGTCACCTTCCAATCAAATATAAAATCCTGTTTGACATTCAGAGTTCTTTATAATCTTCATCCATATATTTTTCCAGACTTTATAAGACCCATAACCCTCCCCTTAAAAAATATTCTCTGAGATCCAGTGACACTGGGACTCCTTGCAGGTCTTCAAACAAAACACTCCATCCCCCAATGCCAGATATTTTCAATAGCTGTTCCAATACCTGGAAGACTCTCCTTCCTCATCTCTACCTAGACTTTCCTGACCTCCTTCAAGAATCAGTTGAAATCCCGTCATCTATAGGAAGTCTTTTCCAATCCCACTTAATGCCAGTGCCTTTTCTCTTTTTATTATTTCAAATGTATCTAGTCTATAGTATATTTATACATCATTGTTTGCATGCTGTCTCCCTCTAGACAGTATGTTCCTTGAGAAAAAGAACTGTCTTTTACCTTTCTTGGTATCCTTAGTTCTTAGTACAGTAGTACTGAATAAAAGTTTACTGACTGACTAATATTCTTCATCATGTCCAGATCTCCATCAGGTCCAGATCTTCTCTCCAGAAGTGTAACAGACTGCAGTCTTAATAACAAGTCCAAAGTCAAGAATCAGACTGGAAGAATGAGTAAACAAAAAAGGACCCCACCATAAAATGCTATTATGGAGGCAGAGAAGTTTAAGACACAAACCCTGACGAAAAAAATAGAGGACTTCCAAGTACTCCCTGATGAAAAGACAATATCTACATAGAAACTTTAAAGTTCAAACATATCAATGATGAAACATAAAAAGATAAACATGAATGAGCAATTATAATAACCTAAACAAGGACAAACTACTTATAGTCTGATATGAGGAAATAATACATGTGTTCCCTCTGACAAGGGTTATAGAGGGAGTTTTATTAGACAAAGCTTAGGAATGGTGCTATTATATCTTGATCTTATGAGAAGATAGGAAGGGGTAAGGGAAAGGAAAGGAAAGTTAGGAAAAATTATCTCACAAATTCAGGGTGCAAAAGTAGCCATTTATACAAACCAGGAAGAGAGATTGGGAGGAGCAGCTGGCATGTCAACTCCACTCTTCTGAACTTGTCACAGAAAGGGAGAATACATATACACAGACAGAGTTGAATACAAAACTACATTTCACTCAACAGGGCAATATGAAAGAAAAGGGAGAAGGAGGAAGGGGAACCAGAGCCCAGGTAGATTAAGAGAAGGATTAATCCTAAGAAAAATAAATTCTGAAGATGCAAAAAAAATTAAAGTTGTTTTTGAGGGGGCAAAGAATGAGAATCTGAGTGGATGCCCATAAAGTAAGGAATGAATGAACAAGTTATAGTATATAAATGTGGTGGAATACTAGTGTGCTATGATGAAGGAAGCAGAGAATTTTAGAGAAATATGGGAAGATTTGTATAAACTGGTGCAGAGTGAAGTGAACAGAACCAGAGGAACAATTTATACAATGCCAACAATATGGTAAGGGCAAATAACTTTGATAGAATTAGGAACTCTGATCGATGTAATGACCAAACACAATTCCATAGGGCTCATGATGAAATATTACCCACCTCCTGATAGAAAGAGGAAAAATCCACAATGCATAATGAGACACATTTTTAGACAAGGTCACCGTAGAAATTTGTTTTGATTGACCATACATGTTTATAATGTGTTTTCTTCCTTTGTTCTCAGAAGATATAGAGTGGTAAGGTGTTGAGGCAAAGTTTTGCTCATTGAAAAAAATATAATTTTTAAAGCAAATGAAAAAGAGTGATGGATAGTCTGTGTGTTCCATTAATATCCCCAAAATGTCCAAAGGAATGCCTCTTATCTCACAACTCTCCTTTGTGAGAGGAAACTAAATGGTGCAGTGGAGAAAACACTGGGTTCAAATCTGACCTCAGACACCTACTAGCTGTGTAACTTTGGGCAAGTCACTTAACCTCTACTACTTCAGTTTCCTCAGCTGTATGGTAGAGGTCCTGCTAATGGAAGAACCATTAACAGATGGAGGATTCCTTCCTCCTAGGGTTGAGAGGATCAAATGAGATAATGACAAATGAGATAAAACTCTGAGCACATAGTAGGTTCTTAATAAATGCTTGAAAGTTTTCGTCCTTGGTTTCCACAATGATAGACTGAAGGACTTTGTTGAATACTTTGCTAAAACATTAGCATTATATATACTGGGTGTAAAGGTCACAGTGAGGGTAAAGAACATATATACTGAAAGAGTAAGGAAGCAGGGGGGGAGTAAGACTTGATATTTGGGTTAGAGAAGGGAATGTAGGATCACATTCTGAGAAGTGGAAGTCTTCAAGTGATACTGAGGGCTAAAAGGTGACTTCTATGATGGGAAGTGGAATCAGGGAGGAGACAATGATCATATTGTAAGAAGTGAGCATTTGGGTTAACTATGAGGACAGGGTGTAAAGAGAATCAGAAACATGTTTTGTGTAGTTCCCAGGATTATAACTTAAGGAGAGGTGGAGAAAATCTATGAACCAAGCACCAAATCCCAGGATCCTTGAGCTGGGTGTGATGTCAAATGGCTGTATATGAAATAGAGGTTTGTTCTTGGTACCCCTTTATACTCTTAAAAACTGTTAAGGACCCCTTCCTGTCAAGGGCTTTTGTTTTTGTGGGTTGTATCTATCGATACTTACCATATTAGAAATTTAAATATTTTAGTATTATTATGAAAACAGTTTTGACCTTGTAGACCCTCTAAAAGGATCTCAAATACTTTCAGGAACCCCAATATCACACTTTGAAACTATTAATATACAACATTCTCCCTTCTACCAGCCAAATGACATGATCAAAAAAAAAAAGAAAGAAATGAGATTAATCTGTTTTCCAGTCCATTTCAGTCAATTTAAGGAGACTTAGGGGCCTTTTTATAGAAGCAGCAAACCAGCCACTAAGCCAGTAATGATAAAACAATGGACTTTTATTACTGGTATATTTTAACTCACATAAATGAAGGCTTGAAACTTAAGGGGAAACCAGGGAAAAGAAATACAGAAGGGGAGACAGGGGCAACAGGAACAGACACAACTAACCAAAGTGAGTGCATGACAGAAGGAAGGAATTTCAATTTTAATTCAATGGAGAGGCTTCCCTTGGTCTTTGTGTATCCATCTTAAGAGCTTCAATTCCTTTTCCTAATCCCGTTATGGGAGATAGCTAGAATCTCATCTCCAGCATGAAGGCAGTATACTGACCAATGCTGCACAGCAGAGTTGAGAGCCAATATCCCTGAGATACTGGCTAGTAATATACTGTGTTTGGCAAATATACTATGGAAAAGCCATATCAGGGAAACAATCCAGGACTATGGGTATTCTAGGGAAAAACAGGATCTCACCAAGGCACATCTGATTGGTTTCCTACTTCTGTTAGTACACATTAGGAACCACTAATTAACAAATTTGCATGGGCTACTGAAGTTTCTATATGTAAAGTTCTAAGCCTAGAAGATTCCAGAAAAGGGTAAGGATATCAAGTAGGATAGAGGTTGAGGAATGAGGGTAAAATTTGGAAAGATCATAGAGTGCCTGCCCTAGAGTCAGGAGGACCTAAATTCAAATCCAACCTTAGGTACCTACTAGCTATGTGACCCTGGGAAAATCACTTAACCCTGTTAGGCTCTGTTTCCTCATCTGCAAAATACCCTGGAGAAAGAAATGGCAATTCACTCCAGTATCTTTGCCAAGAAACCCCCAAAATGTAGGCACAAAGAGTCAGAGATGACTGAAACAACTGAACAACAAAACTGCCAACTTATAAACCTATTTCTGGGGCAGCGAGGTGGCACAGTGGATAGAGCACTGATCTTAGATTCAGGAAGACTCATCTTCATGAATTCAACTCCAACCTCAGACATTTACTAATTGCGTGATCCTGGGCCACACCATGACTCAATTCCTTATCTATAAAATGAGGTGGAGACGGAAATGGCAAACCACTCCAGTATCTTTGCCAAGAAAACTCCAAGTGGAATTACAAAGAGTGGAACATGATTAAAAATGACTGAACTGACTGTAAAATATATCCCCCTGAGCGCTCTTCTAAATCTTAGCTTCTCTGCTTTTATGCTTGGTTCATAGTTTTTCTCTATCCAAGAAGTAGACATGTTTTTGCTTTTTCCCGAGACCACTATATTGAGAATATTCAGTGAAGCCATGCTGGCTTCCTGGTGATTATTGGGGCCCTTCTCAAATGCTCACAAATCATCCCTTTAATCATATGTGCTAGAAAATTTTCACAAAACAAAGTCAAACTCACTAGCCTATAGTTTACAGGCAATATAAAGTCAATGCTATGAACTCAACCACTGTACCTTTTGCTATAATATCCAAATGTTGGATTAATAATTTACATTATTATGATACTAGTATACTGGTAGAAGGGAGAATGTTGTATATTAATAGTTTCAAAGTGTGATATTGGGGTTCCTGAAAGTATTTGAGATCCTTTTAGAGGGTCTACAAGGTCAAAACTGTTTTCATAATAATACTATATATAGTACTATGATATTATGATTATATATGATACTCAAATATCTTATTTGAGTATCAAAGTTTTATCCTATTTTTAGTGTCCTCTCTCTCATTCTCAATAGATGACAGTGGCTTTTACTTTCCTGAGGGGGCATTGGTGAAAAGACAGCAGTTTCCTCAACTTACTTTCTTCACATCTCAAAACTTCTTAAGGTCTTCATCTTCATTTCTCTATCTTCCATATCAAAGAAAGAAGTGTCCCTCTCCCTGGCTAAGGCTAGCATTCCATTTAGCATGGACTTTGAGCTCATGTCCTCTTACATCCTTCAGGATCTTGATCTATTAGTCACTCTGCACACACATGAACCACCCCTTTCTTTCATCTATAATTTCTCCCATATCAGCAAAAAAACATTCCTCTTAATTTTGCCATCTCTTTGAGCTACAGTCCCATCCTATCCTTTCCATTTCCAGACCTCTAGAAAGCAAAGCCTTCATTCATGGCCTCCGCTTTCTTGAAGTATTTTTTCATTCTTCAGTGCCCAGTAATCTGCTTCCATTGCTACCACTTTACAGAAACTGCTTTCTCCAAGGTCAATGGTGACCACTTAATTGCCAAATTGGATGACATTTTCTCAGTACTCATCTTCTTTTACAAATTCTCTATGGTAGTTGACACTAAGCTACCCACCCCCTCTCCTTCCTATAGGATGTCCTAAAAATCCGTGATTCAACATCTCTAAAATAACCCATCACCTTCTCCCCTCCCCCACAAAAATCTTCTTGCCCTCCTGACTTCCTTGTTGCTTTTTATGGCACTATAATACTCCCTGTTGTCCACTGTCATGACCTTGAGGTCACTGTTGATTCTTCCTTTTCCTTCCCCCAAGATAGAGAGTCAGTACTTAAGTCCAACCATTTGAATATCCTCAAGACCTGTACCTTCCTTCCTTTCCATTCCCACCATATCTGTCCTAGCTAAGGACCTATCAAATGGGCTGCTACAATATACTCCTGGAACCTGATCTCTTATTTACTAGGAAATAGAAAGTTATGGAATATTTCTGAGCATCAGCAGAGTGATGAGATAAGACTTTTTCATTACAAAGACTAATCCTATACCTATGATTAGGATGAATTATAGGCTGGGTAAATTGAAGATGGGAATACCCCTTTGTTGTATAAATGAAGAAATTGAATGACTTTTTCATAGTCCCATAGGGTACTAACCATCAGAAGCTGAATTTAAACCCAGGCCCCCTGGTTTTAGAGCCAGTATTCTTTCCCTTATTCTATCACTGACTTTAAATTAAGTTGAACTGTGTTAAAGAATTTAGACTTCCTCACTTGATCATGTTTAAGTGTTAGAAGATATCACTGATGTCACTTGACTTAAGGATTTGTTGTTTTTCAAAGAATCAAACTGGTTCTGCAAAGCTGGAGCAGAGGAAATGAGGTTTCTTCAGTAGTTAGGGCATGAATAATAGATGGGAAGAAGCTGTGGAATCTTTGGGATCACTGAATTGAAGTAATGAAAAGAGCATATAGACATAGAGTCAGAAAACATGGTTTCAAGTACAGGGAGCTATTTAGTACCTCATGATGCAGCTAGATGGCGCAGGAGATAGAGCTGGGCCTTGGATTGGGAAGACCCGGGTTCAAATCCAACCTTAGACACTTACAAACTGTGTGATGAAAAATAAGATACTTAACCTCATCCTTCCTTGGTTTCCTCAAAGATAATATGACGATAATGATAGCACCTACCTCTTAAGGTGGGTGTGAAGATCAAATATCTGTAAAGCATTCAGTACAGTGCCTAGCACACAGTAGGTACTTAATAAATGTTCATTTTTTTCCTTTTGACTTTGATAATGTCACTTAACCTTTATAAACCTCAGTTTCTTCATCTGTAGTGGGGCAGAGAAGAGTTTGACTCTCCTTTGAAATGCCTTCTAACTCTAAATCTATGATGCTATATAAGAATTTCAAATTCATATCCTGGACACAACAACATAGATTAATTAAAGTCTACAACTCTGGAATGGACTGCGTTTCAATTGGAGACAGAATCTCTTAATTTTGCTTTAACATTCAAAAGAAGATAGGTGGAGGGGTAGGATATGAAGAAAAGAGTAGGCTGCCCCCAAACATAGCTTAAGAATGATCAACTAGGAACAAAGCCAAATGATTTCCCAGAAATAAGACTCCAAAGGCATCTAAATTTGATTTATTCTATGGTAGTATAAAGGTATTGGAACAAGTTTTGTGTTAAAACAATGAACTAAATCCATTTTCAAGGCCTAGGTTTTATTTGTCAAATTATGCTATGGAGTAAAAGTTTAGTACCAGTGACACAGAAACAGAGAGTGCATATGAGAAACATAGTTAGAAAATCCTAGGTGACTCCACTGTGGGTCATAATTAAATTTTATAAATTAGCAATAAGAAAGAGAAAGCATTATGTTCAGAAAAGATACCCAATAACTGTTCAGGTCGGGCTCAGTCCTTGAAATTTCTCATGGTGGTCCAAACAATGTACTGCTGTAATACCTCAATTAACCAAGCCTTGGGGAACAAGCCTTCTTTATAATGAAGTCTGCCATGTTAAAAAGACAAACCAAGGAAATTTCGTAAGTCATGGGAAGAACAACTCCCTCTCCCAATCTGGGACAAAATACTTGCACATGATTTCTATATACCTTGGCCTTAACAGAGCTCTAAGTAGTCAGGGTAACTGGGGCTTTGTTTCAGGGTGCCAACATTCAAGGGGGCACTTCCTTGTTTCCATCTTTTGGTTTACGTTCCTGCTCCCTTGCCTGGCTCTGGAATACTTACTCCGCCAAAGGACCCTATAGTGGTGGTGCTTCTCTCCTAGAACCTGTCTTCCCCCATTTTTCTTTCCTCTCTATCCCACAAATACTCACACACATAACCACACATGTAACTATGCACCCACACATGCACACAACATACATATTCACTCTCCAGTCAACTCTCTATCATGCTTGTCTTACAGGGTTTAAGTAATCATTGACCAGTAACCATGACAGAGGAATAGATGACCCCCTTTTCCAGGGCAACTTTAACCACGAGGAGCTCTGTTCCCCATCTCCCCAAGTAAATTTGTACTAGGTACCTGTAAGCCTAATTATGGCCCCCTTGAAAAGATTTGCAGAATATACTTTGGGCAAAAATTATGGTCCCTAGGAAGTTTGTCTTCTTGGTTCCAAGCTTCCCCATTTTGTCCCTCACTGGAGACTCCTTCCCCCTACTTTCAGTATTCAGTACTCTCCTACTTCTTTTACCCCTTTCACCTTTCAAAATGGAAAAGCAATATATTGTACATCCATTGACAGATATGGGGCCCTTCTACCCCCGTCAACTTATCTACATCTACACCATTTCTTTAGTAAATCCTTCATTATTGGTGAAGTATTCATTGCCCCCCTCAAAGTACAAGGTGAACACTCTAAGGTGGCTGGATGTATAATCAGTAGAGCATTGTACTTGGAGTCAGGAAGACCCAAGTTTGAATCTAGACTAAGGCTTTTATGAGTTATATGACTCTGGGCAAGTCATAACCTCTCTGTCTTAGTTTCTTTCTCTGTAAAATGAGGATAAAAATAGAACATTTTTCACAGAGTTGCTAGAAGGATCAAAGGAGAAAACATATATAAAGCTCTTTGCAAACCTCCAAGTACTGTATAAATGCCAGTGATTATTATGCAAAATATGAAAATCTATATGATCAGTGCATAGGTCAAGCATCTGTAAATGAGAGGGCCTTCAATACCCTACCTAATTCTCCATTCATTAATAATTCCACTTGAAATTATTGCATCTTTAGACTAAAGGAGACCTGGAGAGGTTGTCTAGTCAATTTTTCCAAGACCTGAAGCAATCTGAAACTGGCTTTTGTCGTGAGCAAAATTTTTACTACCAAAGATCCTTGCCTCCTCAAACCTATAAACTTAAAAATAAATCTGAGATTTCTTCCTTTCTCTGCTCTATTGCTCCTTTCATCTGAGTCTGATCCCATCCCCAGCAACTTCATTGCCTAAAGTAGCAGCTGAGCTGAGCCCTGAAGAAAGATAAGGATTTGGGGAGACAGAGATACACTCCAAGTATTATGCAAATACCCTAAGACCAAAGAAAGCAGAAAAGGTCTTGTACATCCAAAAATGTTTACAATAGATCTTTTTGTGGCGGCAAAGCACTGGAAACTAAGGGGATGTCCACCAATTGGAGTATGACTGAACACAATATGGCATGTGACAGTAATGGAATACTATTGAGGTTGTGAGACACAGCAGGAGATAGTCTCAGAGAAACCTGTGAAGACTTTCATGAACTGATGCAGAATGAAGGAAGCAGCACCAGGAAAATGATATATGACATAACATCAACATTGTAAAAACAATGTTTGAGGGGACAAAAATCTTTGAAAGACTTAAGATATTTGATCAACTCAGCAATCAACCATAATTCTGGAAGACTGATGATGAAGCCAACTACTTGAAGTCCACCTCTTGATAGTGGACTAAATATGCAAAATGAGATGTGCATTTTATTAACATGGTCAGTGTGGTAATTTGTTTTGCTTGAGTAAATACATTTTTACAATGCATTTTCCTTTTCTTTTTTTCCCAAATTAGGTGGGGAGAGGGCAGGAAGGAGAGAAAATAAATTCATGTTAAATGGAAAAAAAAATAATTCAAGGTTTAAAAAGTTCAAAAGCAGAACCAACATTTCAGGAGATAGAAGATAGAAGGGAATAACAATCTACTTTTGCCTTCATTCTGGTCTCAGTTTGCATGGAAGAAGATTGTTGGAGAATGAGTAGGAGAAGGTTTGACCCAATAAGAAAGTGAAGGAAATCATCTAGTTGACTTGGAAAGGTTCAGATTAGTGAAATAGGCCAGAGATTAAATTTAAGGAGGAGAAAATTGGCCAGAGATAGAAAAAATTGAAAAACGTTTAAGAAAAATAATCTCTAGAGCCAGATAATTGTCTCTATTTTTCTTTCAGGTTGTAAAAGAAGATCAAGAAGAATTTTAAAAGATTAAAGAGGATTAGAGAGTAGAATCTGATGAGAAAGGCTCAAGAAGGATAAAGAGAAGTTAGTTGAGAAAAGGAGACAAGAGACAGTTAGGAAAGAGTAAGTGGAACAAAAGTGCAGTTAAATAAATTGATAGAGTAGATTGATTTGAGGGAAGAGATTGGTTATAAAAAATTTTAGCTCTAAAATTAATGATTGGATATAAAAAGTTTTAATCAGATTCATAGGGTTGAATGGAAACACCAACAAGTCAAATCATACCAATAATTATTTATTAAGTTCCTACTATGCGCAAGGCATGACATCAAGCTCTGGAAACAAAGAGAGCCAAAAATAGCCTTTGTTCTCAAGAAGCTTATAGTCTAATACAAGAAACTAATGTTCAAGAAACATGGCTAACAATTTCAAATATTTCGTAAGGGAGATTATGAAGTGACTCATATCAAGTGCTCAATGTTTGTGTTTCTGCCACACTTAAGTGATTATTATCTGTGTTTCAAGTATAGGCTAATATCCCCCCCCCCAAGAGGAAAAAGTGAAGGACCTAGAAGAATGCTTCTTCACACCCCAGGTATTAGGGTATATGAAAGGTTCCAAAAAAACCGAGAGAGAAGTACAGCTTCAATGAAAGGGGAAAAGGTATGGAGAGGGTGAAGGGGAAACATGGCTCTTGTCAGGGTGATAGAGGTTGGAAGAGTGTTACATGGGGAAAAAGGGAAGCAAAGGGGGCACCTATACAACTAGAGCTTAAAAACTCCCCTGAGACTCTTCCCAAAGAGAAGAGAACTAGAGACTCTGAGGAAGATGAAGCTTCAAGAATGATACAGTAAAACTAAGGGAAATATTAGGGGAAAAGTCATCCAGTACGGGTCAGAGGAAGCAGAGAAGAGTAGTAGAAGCTGGTGGTTTCTTGCTCAAGGTGATTGAGGCAACTATTTGTCAACCTGAAAATAATAATAGAAAGAGCTGTTGTCTTTCTGAGACATAATAGAACCTCCCATGACTGATTAAAATGAATGAGAACTGTCCTTTTCCAGTCATTTACATGGGCACAAATGACACCTCCAAAAAGTACTTTAGAAGTATTGCTAATGATTACAAAGCCTTAGGAAATAAAACTGAATTTTGTTTCTGTTTGCAAAGGAGAATGCCCTTTACACTGGAAATGACAGAATATAAATGACTAACAGGGAGTTAACAGCCAAGATAAGTAGGGAGATTATAAAGGAGCACCCAGCTATCCATGAATTAATGGCATCTGATCAGGTGAACTATCAGTATTATTTGAAAGGTCATGGAAAATGGGAGAGACAAAAAACTTGAGAAGGGAAAATATTGCCCCAATTTTTTTAAAAAAAGGAGAGAATGGAGTCTGCAATGGGAAAATTCCATAATGAATCATTATAGAGATAGTTGGAAAACATCTAGAAAGCAAGGCAGTGATTACAGAAGTCATCTTTTTCTCCATTGAGAAGAGGTCATGCCAGATTAACTTCATATTCTTTCTCGGAAGGGATCAATAAATGAGTAGATGAAGGAAATATTGTGGCTTATCCCAAATTTTGCAAAGATTTTCTCATCTCGTTTTTGCGGTGAATAAGGAGAGTTATTAGATCACTATCAGTTGAATTCAGAACTAGATGAATGTCTGAGTTATGAGGTAAGAGGTCTCCAGTAGAACATACCAAGGTCATGTGTTTGACCCTCTCAGCATTTTTATCATTGCTTTCATTAAAAGAATACATGTTACGCTCCTCAGATTTAGAGACGACATAAGCTGAGAGGGATAGCTAGTTAACACAATAGGTGATAAGGCTCTTGGCAGGCTAGAATGTTGGGTTGAATCTAATGAGATGAAACTGCATTGGACTAAATGTAAAGTCTTATATTTGGGTCCAACAAAATCAACTTGGCAAGTCAAAAATAAGTAATAAGAATGAGGGCATGATAACTGCCTTCAAAAATTTTTGGAAGGGAAACTCAATTTGTTCTATTAGGTCCCAAAGGCTTGAACTAGGAGTAATTGGTAGAAGTTGCAAGGAGGCAAATTTAGGTAGATATAAGAAAAATTTCTTACCAATTAGAGCTGCCCAAAAATAGAATGTTGGGAGGTGTTGCCTGTAAAGATGTGACTTCTTTCTCCTTGGAAGTCTCCAAGCAAAGGCTCAAGGACCACTTATTAGGTATGGTACCATAGGAATTCCTTTTGCACATATATTGGACTGAATGACTGCTGAAGTACCTTCCAAGTCGTAAAATTTCTGATCCTATGGGTAGTCACACTGATAGAAAAAAATGGGAAAGAAATAATTGGGACAAGGGATAGCCAAAGTAATAATTATTTTTATTGTGATTTTTAAATTATTTTCTATATAATAAATAACATAGAGTATTTTAAGGTTTACAAAGAACTTTACCAATATTATTTTGTTTTAATCATCATCACAACCTTGAAAGGTATTGTTGTCTTCATTTTACAAATGATAAAACTGAGTCAGAGAAAGGTGAAGTGACTTGCCCAGAGTCACAGCACTAGGAAGTGTTTGAGACTGGATTTGTCTATCAACAAAAGAGATCAATGTAGATGAAAACTGAATAAAGGTCACTGGATTTAGCCCTTAAGAAATTGTTTCATTTTGAAGAAATTGCACTGGGGAAATAAGGCAGGAAGCCAGATCGTAAGGATTTGAGAAGTGTTTTGGTGGTTAAGAAATCAGAGGAATTAGAATAGCTAACTTTTTCTAGAAGCTTGGCTGTAAAATGAGGTAACGTTATCAAATGGATGCTTGAGGTCAAGTGAAGTAGGCTTTTGTCTTGGTTTGGTTTTGTTTTAAAATTGAGGAAAACTAGATAATACTTGTAAGTAATCACAGATTTTAGGACTAGAAGGGACTTTGGTGGGTATCTAGGACCAATCCTGTCATTTTACAGATACAAGAACTGAGACCAAGAAAGGTAAATTGATTTTCCCATAGATACACAACTAGTTAAATGAGAAGTGAGATTTGAACTCAGATCTTCTGAGTCCAAATCCAGTGTCCTTTCTACCATACCAGTGGTCTCTGGTGGGGATACATATCTCAGTCACTGTCAAATTTTGTTGATTCTGTCACCATCACATCTCTTTACTTTCTATAAGTTTATTGTATATGGCCACTGATGGTTTTATATCCTTATCACCAATCATCTGGATCATTAAAATGGCCCCCTAATTGGTCTCCTTGTCTCAAGTCTTTCCTGACTCCAATCCATTCTCCATTCAATCATTAAAGTCAAAAGTGATTTTCCTAAAGCACAGGAGTGACCATGTCACTTCCCTACTCTCACTAAGTTCCCGTGGCTTTCTATTGACTATAGGATCAAATATAAATTCCTTTGTTTGTCATGTAAAGCCCTTCTTGCATTCTACAGTCCAGCCAAATTGGCTGCCTTGTTGTTTCTCACATTCAACCCAAAACATAATAAATACATCCAAACTTGAATAGGAAATCAAGGTAGGAGACTAGACATTAAGCAGAGTCACAAAGAGAAAGAGGAATGAATTTAGACCAAAACTTTCTGTCGAGTTGAAATCAGAGACAATTCACTTCTACTTGTTCTTTTAGCATTGTGTATGATGAATATCTACACACAGAGAACCATGACTCCTGCTGTTTTGTTCAATGACTTGTATGATCCATTGTTTGATTGTTATATTGTGTAGCTTTCAATAAAAAAAAGTATCCAAAAAGAAAGAAAGAGAGAGAGAAATCTACCTGGTTGGCTAGCTCCATTGATCAAATTAATGGAATAATTAATACCAATAACTATTATTTACAAGTCTTCTCCATCTCCTGATTATATATACATGTTTTGGGGAAAATGGCACATAGTCATATTGACCTCATTTATTATTACTATTAAAATTAACCCTAATTTCAATAACCCCTTAAGGTTTGTAAAGTGCCTTGAAAATATTGTCACATTTTATCCCCATAGCAACTCTGGAGAGAGGTACTATTAAAGAATCAATAAATATTTATTAATCATATTCTATATTACTGGGATTATTATCCATTATTATATGTATTTTATGGATAAGAAAGCTGATATATTGGAAATAAAGTTACTTGTCCAGGGGCACATAGCTAGTGGGTGTCGGGTGAAATTTGGACTTGAGTCTTCTGGATGGCAGGTCTAGTACTCTCTCCACTGAGCTACCTAGCTTCTCTAAAATAATTTTTAAAATTAATAACAAAGTTTTAGCGAAAGTAAAAAAAGAGCTTTGACTCATTGGTTAATAGAATTTTAAATGTAAAATTCTTATTGCATCTATGTCATCAGTTTAAATTTCTACTTGAAATACTTTATTAGAACCGTAGTACATGTGTAAGACAAAAATAAAGGTACATATATGAGAGGGGTAAACTTAATTTTTTTTCTTATAGAAGAGCACAATCAAAAGTGTGGTGGAGTTCATGTCCCTAGACCATTCAGTCTTCCCAATTTAGACTAAGAAATACCACTCTAGATTCTCATATTCACACAGAGTTGCCATTCGTAAGCTATTTCAGCCATGGACAACTATTGTACATTTCAAGTCCTCCAGAAAAGGAAAATTTTACTTAATTTTTTCTCAGAATTTCATTACAATATTTTAAATCTGTCAAGAAATTGTTTCTCTTACCTAATTTAAATTTCTCGCACTGTGCCTGCAGTTGAGTCCTTCTTACCACTTTTTTCTTTAGAAATAGAGTAGTTGGTTTGAAGGGAGAGGGAAAAATAGTCTCCATCAAGGAGGTGGCTTGAGTTCTTGCTTGAACTTTGTTACCTAGTAGGTAAATGAATTTTTAAAATTTTGGACACTGAACCAACAAGTCTTACATGCCAACAGCCAATGCAAAAACTGTTTGCTTTTGGTCACCCTAGTTCACAATAAAGGCATGCAAACCACCTTTGAAAATAAGGAAGCTTTCAAAACACCCTGACTTAGGCCTTATTGAAAGTGGGCTTAATGGAACAGGCTCTGTTCAATTAAACTTTAAAGTTCAAAGAAGGCCCTATAGCAAGGGGAAAGAACATAAGAACATTGACTTGACATAATTCAAACCAAGAAAGCTCATGTAGATTACTCATTTGAATGAACCCCTGAAACCCTTGCTCTGCCATGGAAATATACTGATAATGGAGAGAAAATTTAATTCACTACTTCACTGCTCTCCCGAAACCTGACTTACTTGGCCATCCTAACAGTCTATTGATTTCCATTGACTTAACTTGCTTAACTTTAAGGTGTATCTTGAAATAGATGCTTTGTTGATTTCCATTTTCATTGACTCCAACAGAAAAGTCTACTTTAAAATGTGGCATACACCAGAGCAGACCCCCCAATAGCAAAGCCAAGCAGGAAGCCCTAGGCTGACACAGCAGCAGTACACATTCTCAAACATATCAGCTTAGGACAGGAGTCCAGTGGAAGTGAGCAGGAAAGAACTGCAGAATCCTAGGTAAATGCAGCAGTCACTTCTGAGACTATCAGCTTGCAGATTAAATGTCTGTAAGTCACCTATTTGAACAATTGGGAGCCAAGATGGCAGAGTGATAAATAAATGCTTGACCCTTGTTGACCTTGAAAAACCTAGAGAATATTTCCCCAGGAAAATTCCTGACACAGTGGGATCAGCTAGATGGATAAAGAGTCTCTTAGCCTGTGAGGAGAGGAAAATCACAAAGGGAGTTCCCTCTTGCTGTGGCTGAAGCAGGAGCAGAGCTGTCCCAGACAGTCCCACCTCAGCAAACCAGGAAGAGATCCTGAGCCCCAGGGGGATGAAGCCTACAATTGCCAACAACAGGACCCCAGGCATGCCTCAGCACAGCCAGGTGAATTGGAAGACACTAGCACAGACAGGGTTCGCAAGCCACTGAGCTTCCTATGCTCTAGCTCAGCAGAGGAGACCTCCTGGGACCAGACCACCCCTCCCCCACATTTAACACTGCTAGCTCCAGGGTTACTCTGGGTAAATTCAGAAAAGTTTCACCTGGCTTCTGCTTTGGCACACCAGCCAGCTCAACACCAGATAAACTGCAGCATTTTCACTTTTAGCTGAAAGAACTGGAGGCCATAATAGACAAAGCCTCAAGTTCTAAGCACAAGAACTGTGGGACAGAGCCCCCTCTGTCCCCTTTTTAAAGTAAAGAGATTCACTTTAAAAGTCAGGAAAAGGGTGATCATCATGAGCAAGAAGCAAATCAGAAAAGAAAAGAACATAGAATGTTTCTATGGGGACAAGGACCAAAACACAAATACCAAACAAATCAAGATGAGACTGCACTTCCATCTGAAACTTCAGAAGGGAATATGAAATGGTTTCAAGTCCAAAGAGCATTCTTGGAAGAGCTCAAGAAGGATTTTAAAAGCCAAATTAGAGAAATAACAGAAAAATTGGTCAATTATTTTAAAAATATGAAAAAAGAATTTACTAAAAAGAACAGCTCCTTGAAAAGAAAAATTGCACAAATGGAAAAGGAAGTACAAAACCTAACTGGAGAAAATAACTAGTTAAAAGGAACAATTGGGCAAATGGAAAGGAGATTCAAAAATTCATTGAAGAAAACAATCTATTAAAAATTACAATTGAGCATGTACAAACTAATGACTCTATGAGACATCAATTATCAGTCAAATTGAATCTAAAGAATGGAAAAAATAGAAGAAAATGTAAAATATCTCACTGGAAAAACAACAGACCTGGAAATAAATTCAGGAGAGAAAATCTAAGAATTGTTGGTCTACCAGGAAGCCATGATGAAAAAAAAAGCCTTGACAATATCTTCCAAGAAATCATCAAGGAAAACTGCCCAGAGCTCCTAGATCCAGAGGGCAGGATAGTCATCAAAAGACTCCACCATTCACCTCCTGAAAAGGATCTCAAATTGAAAGCATCAAAGAATATCATTGTCAAATTCTAGAACTATCAAGTGAAGGAGAAAATACAGCAGGCAACCAAAAAAAAAACCAATTCAAATATTGAGGAGCTACAGTCAGGATCACACGGGATCTTGAAGCTTCTACATTAAAAGATCGGAGGGATTGGAATATGATATTATATAAGGCAAAGGAACTGGGACTGCAAACAAGAATCAATGCAAAATTGAGCATAATATTTCAGGCAAGGAGATGGACATTCAATGAAATAAGGGATTTCCAGACCTTCATGATGCAAAGGCCAGAGCGCAATAAAAAATTTGATCTTCAAACACAAGTCTCAAGAGAGGCATAAAAAGGTAAACAGAGTGGGGGAGGGAGGGATTGTTATTCAATATGGGCAAACTGTATACATCCTCATAAGGGAAGATGATACTCATTAATCTTGAGGATTGTATACTTATGATATTTAGAAGATATATAGATATATAGATATATAGATATTATATATAGGGGTATAAATTAAATGATGTGATGAAAAAATATGATTTAATGGTGTGAAAGAATTGTAACAGGAGATGTGAAAAGGAGGAGGCAGGAAAAGGTAAATGACATCACAAGAAGAGGCACAAAAACCTATTACAGTAGAGGGTAAGAGAGGAGGGAGATGATCATCGTTTGAGATTTATTCTCATCTGATTTGGTTCCATAAGGGGGAAAGAAAAGGGAGGAGAGGCTAAAAGGGAAGGAAGAAATAGAAAGGGAAAGGGGGATTGAAAGGGAGGAAGGACCAAAAGAAGGGAGAGAAGACTGAGGGAGGCAGTGGCCAAATATTAAAACTCTATTGTGGAGGGGAAAGGAGAAGGGAGAATTAAAAGCATGAATGGAGGAAAGAGGATGGAGGGAAAGACACAGACAGTAATAATAATGGTGAATGTAAATGGAATGAACTCTCCCATAAAATGGAGGTGGATAGGAGAATGGATTAAAAACCACAATCCAACAAATATGTTGTTTACAAGAAACACATTTGAAATAGGGGGATACACACAAGGTAAAGGTAAAAAGTCGAAACAGAATATATTGTGCTTCAGCTGATGTAAAAAAAAGCAAGGGTAGAAATCCTAATCTCAGATAAAGCAAAAACAGAAATAGATCTAATCAAAAGAGATAAGGAAATTATATCCTGCTAAAGGGCATCATAGATAACAAAGCAATATCACTACTAAACATATATGCTCCAAGTGGTATACATTCAGATTCTTAGAGGAGAAGTTAAGGGAGTAGAAACAGACAGCAAAACTATACTAGTGGGGGACTTCAACCTCAGAACTTGATAAATCTAACCTCAGAATAAACAAGAAAGAACTTAAGGAAGTGAATAAAACTCTGGATAAGGTAGATATGATAACTCTCTGTAGAAAATTTAATGGGGGGGGCGGAGTAGAAAGACTCACATATGCTAGCTCCGAACCCACAACCCATGGATTTCCTCCAAAAAGAACCCCTAACAAATTCTGGAACATTGGGAGCCACATAGAAACACAGTGAAGGAGATTTCCATTCCAGAGAGCCCTGAAAAACCAACCCCAAAGGTCCCTCATGCACCGGACGGGAGCAGAGCCCAGTCCTGCCCTGCCCTGGCTGTGCAGCACTGAGAGGAGCAAGCAGATCCAAGCAGGCTGCAGGGACGGAATCTCCAGCAGCCACGAAGGTCCCTCCACCCACAGACGCACAGGTCAGTGAGAGAGATGTCTGGACGGGCTGAGAGGGGACCGGGGTGTCTCCATAACTCAGGCCCCCTCAGGAAGCAGCGGCAGAGGCAGCGGCAGAGGCAGCAGGCGGCCACAGGCTCCCAGAGCAGGCAGGAGCTCAGGAGGAGCTCCATTACTGAAGGTCTCTGCATAACCCCCCTGAGGGAACTGAGCCTGGGAGGTGGCCCTGCCCCCACCTGAGCACCAGGAATTAAGCTCCCATTCAATACCAGCCAGGCCTGCCAACAAAAGCCCTGAGGCTGGGGAGCAGCATTTGAATCTCAGACCCCAAGCACTAGCTGGGCTGACCTAGGCCTGGGGTGGAGAGGACTCTCAGAAGTCAAGTAACTGGCTGGGAAAATGCCCAGAAAAGGGAAAAAAATAAGACCATAGA
>CM053769.1:126043699-126059570 GCA_028658325.1 Potorous gilbertii
CAGATATGGCCTACATTGAATTGCCTGCCTTCCCAAAGGGAATGGGTGGGGAGGGAGGGATGGGGAGAAACTGGAACTTAAAGTTTTAGGATCAACTGTTGAGTATTGTTCTTTTTACTAGGAAATAAGAAATACAGGTAATGGGGAATAGAAAGTTATCTGGCCCTACAGGACAAAAGAGAAGATGGGGTAAGGGAAGGGAGGGATGATAGAAGAGAGGGCAGATTGGTGATATGGGTAATTAGAATGTCCAGTGTATTGGGGAGGGGGGAGGGGACAAATGGTGAGAAAATTTTGGAACCCAAAATCGTGTGAAAATGAATGTAAAAAGTTAAATAAATTTATTTTAAAAAAAAACAACACAGAAAAGTTGATGGGTAAGCAAGACCCAGAAGCAATTGAACCTTGGGTTTGATGAATTCAGGAACAAAAACTATTGAAATTAGAATTCCACATTTCACAAGAACTTCAGGATGAAAAAGAAAATATTCTGGCAGAAACATTATACCAGTATCTTATATAACCTATGCAATAACTTAAAAATGGATAAGTAACCATATATGAAAGCACACATGTTAAAAAAAAATTAGAAGACAATAGGAAAAACACCTTTTAAAATTTTATTTAGTGTGAGAATTTTTACCAAATGAATGGTAAAATTAATAAAAGTAAAAATAGACAGTTTCTATTACAAAAGATTTAAAGAAGTTTCAATGGACAAAATCAATGAAGCAAGATTAAGAAAAACAAACTTTTGATTGGTTAAAAAAACTTTATAGCAAATAACTTTAATAAAGATCTGATGTCCAACATAAAAGAAGAATTTCTATAAGCATATAGGAACAAAATCTATTCCACAAAGAATTTGAAAAGAAAAAAAGAGTCCTAAAAAGAAGAAATGTAAACTATAAACAACTACATGAAAGAATGTCCAAATCACTAATAAAAAACAAATACAAATTAAAACAACTAAGATTTTATTCCCATAGAAATCAGATTGGTAAAGGTGACCAAAGACCAAAAATAGCAAATATTAGATGGAGTGTTAGAATATAGTCATATTAATGCATTGCTGGGAATTATAATGAAATGATCCAACCAGCCTGAAAAATCATTTAGGACGACTTTTTTAAAGTCACACACACACACACACATTACACATACACACACACACTGTATGTGTGTATATCTAGTGTATGCATATATGTATGTATGTATACATATATGTGTGTGTACATAACCTCTGTCCCAGAAAAACCACTAATAGGACAGAAAAGGTGCAAAGGATCCCTTATATACAAAAATATTTTATTGTAGCAGTTTTATGTTAGCAAAGAAGGAAAATCAAAGTGAATGCCCATAAGTTGGGCTGAAGGAATCTTATTATATGCTTGTAATAAAATACTTTGTCTTCTAAGAATCAATAAACTTGGGAACATTTGTCAATTACCATTTATTAAAAGTATGCCATGTGTCATGCACTGTGCTAAGTGCTGAAGATAACAAAGAAAGATAAAAGACAGTGTGCACTCAAGGGGCTTACACTATATTGGGGGAAAGAACATGCAAACAACTCCACACTAAAAGGACATGTACAGAACAAATTAGAGATGATCCATAGGGGAAAGGCATTAGCATTGAAAGAGACTGGAAAAGTCTTCTTACAAAAGGTGAGACTTGGATGAATTGGTATGGAATGAAGTAATTAAAAGTGGAAGAATGATCTTTCAGAAAGGAGTTGGAAAGTTCTGGACATGACTAACACTGCATACACCCAAAGAGAAAATGAGCATATCTCAACAAGCAGGAAATGACTGATGTGAGTCATTTTAGAATTGGCTATCTGGGTGAACGTTAAAATTAGTAACATACAAGAAAAATGAATCAAAATGAGAAGATACTCAGGATTACAGAAGCTCCAATCTAAACTGTTTAAACAAGCTATTGACTCTAAAAAATTGGAAATGGGAAAAAGAAAAACATTGATTCTAACCAACACCATTTCTTATGGATGTTTAGATGATAGAAAACAGATCCCAGAGTGAAGTAGCTAATCCAACCCAGAAACAACCTGACCTAACAAATACTTGATCTTGCCAAGAGCAGAGACATGGTAGCCAAGGTAATATTAGTACAGAATACAAGGTCACTGATAAACCTTCTAGAGAAAAATGCACTTTTTTGAGAATTTATCTCCCTATTATATGCCTATAATAATCACAAGATTATTGAACGAAGTTATCTTATTACAAGATTTGGGAAATCTGGCCCAGTCCAGAGCTGTGGGCTTCTTCACCTCTATCCAGCTTTCAGTAAACTTGCACTTTTTCCTTTATGGATTTCTTTTGGGGGGAGCTTTTTGCTCTTTTATTCTTTTTTAACCCTTTGTCCTAACTAGGACCAGGTTCTGATCATTTTAGACCATCAATGGCACTATGTATATTGAGATACATTTACTGGTTACTAATTTTCAGTTGTGAAAGTTATTTGATTTCAAAGAAAAATAAAAATGGTTTTATAGTGAAAAAGAAAACATAAGATAAAATGTTAGTGTAGTTTTAAAGGATTCTGAAATTTGTTTTAGGATCTTATACAATGTATGTGAGTAAGAGTTTCTTTCTCAAAGGAGAGTCTTTAAGGTTGCATTTTGCTATGCTGAGTCACTTTGTTTTAATCTATGATAGAGAGAGAAGGATCTTGCATTCTAGGCACCTTTCATCCAATAATGATGAAGATGTGATCTACTATAAAATAAAATAAAATTGCTTGCAAAAGTCTGATTATTCCCTTCTAATACTTTCAGCAAAGATACTCTCAATATGTATATAAATCCTTCTCATAAAGACTTTACAAAGATGAGAAGGTAGGGCAATATAGGTAAATGTGCAGCAATTTCAGTGATGCCATGCTGTTATAAAATCTGATTTCTGCAGATGTTCATGGATGCTATAAGGTTGAAACTTGGACCACCACTCAAGTGACTCAAAGCTGCAGGAGATCAAAAATGAGACATATGGTGGATACTTCAGCATAGTTACAACTTCTAATGCATAAGAAATAGTGTATGCTTTGTCATAAAGGAAATGGATGACAGGAAAAGAAGATGGACTAGCCAAGAAGCAACTGTGAAGGATAACAATAAATAGTGTGATGGCACCCACGAAACATGAAAATATTGTGTGTGTGTGTGTGTGTGTGTGTGTGTGTGTGTAAAATCTCTACCATACTGAGTCAAAACTTTATAGAATATCTAAGGAAGAAGAAAGAAAATAATTACACAGGATGAAAAAATATGGATGGCTTCTGAGCTGTACTGATGGATGAATCAGTTGAAGGGTTGGAGATGAGGAGCAGGTATCAATAAGGATGCCTATACAATGCGTGACTTAGTGCTTAATTTATTGGCATGACAATGATTTCAGGTGTGAGTGTTTAGAAATATATTTCGGCTCTTTAAGGAGAAGGTCCCTAAAAGGGCTTAAGAATGCATAGAGAGTGAATGTTAGGATTTGTAGGGGTCAGTACATTATGCTGAAACTTTAAGCCCAAAGAATATTTGTGTGCCAGATCCTAGACTCAATCTCCACAAGACTAATCTCAGAATTTTCATGAACTCTGCTAAGCCTTGGTTAGATTTTTAACTCAGTGACATCAAATTCTAAGCTGTTATGATTTGTAAAAGGAATAGAAAACACACAGGGAGAAGCCAGAGTTTGGAGAATGCTTAGGATCATTAAAATTCAGGTTTTTAAAGGTTAGGGATTTTTTGTCTTTATATCCCCACAAGCTTAACACAAGACATAACAAATTATAGGTGTTTAACAAGTTATGAATGGATGGATGGATGGATCAACGGATAGTGAATGTTGTTTCCCTTCCTCAGGAACTAAAGTTTCCAAGTAGATGTTGAGGGCTTCTTACTTTTCTGACTCATTGCTTCTACCCAGATGAAACCTGGGAATTTCAGCATCTGGCATTCCAAAGAGTAGACAACAGCTTCCTTAAAAGTGCTCTTCAAAACACAGTTCAAAATACAGAACCATTTTATTTACAAAATCAAGGACACACGAAGGACTTGAAAATGGCACCCATAGAAAATGGCACCCTAGCATTTCTTACCACTTCAGAATATTATGTAATATTCATGATTTATTGGACTGCATTGAGTGACCATGTTGATGTTCCCTCTAAGTTTCCTTTTTCTGTGAAACATTGTTCCGTCACCAGCAGCTCTTTTTTAATTTGTGGCTCTGCATTAGTTCTCTATCATCTCTGCAACAGATATCCTTTATTTCTGCCATAAGCTTTGAGTTCTCTCAACTTCATCACTGTTGCTGCCCTCTGCAGCCCTAGTCATCTTTCAAAAACTGTAGCTCAGATATGATTGTTTTTCCTGTGAACAGGGAAAATTTGGGGACTTGGGGGTGTATTTATTATATTATAGAAGTCAAAAGCAGTTATTATTCTCTCCAAAAGCATGTACTATTGTAGTGAAACTCTATAGTTAACACTTCCTCTTATTAGCCCTAATCAACTCAAAACAAAATAAGTCAACTCATTGATAAGAGTGGAGAAGGTAACTCAATGGGACTAGGAAAAGAGAAGTATGATGTGGACTTTAATCACCAAACAGAGAAGCTTTCTATTTGATCCTGGAGTCAATAGGCAGCCAGTGGGGCTCACTGCCTAACTATAATGTGGCAGGAGCTTGAAGTCCAGCCTTCTTTAGGTTTTGTCTTCATTGTTCTCTGAAGAAACCGTGGCCAGAGTAGATCAAGAGGTGGCTACACTGAAAGCACAGGTGATTTCCAAATAATGTCAACATGTCCGATAATGTCAATTAGTAATAGGTTGAGGAAGATACATAGGATTGTAGGTTTTCTGTTCACCTGAACTGAGGGAGCAAAAGGTTAAGTGACTGGTGAGGCTGAGCCAAGTTTATAGGTCCATCTGTGATGGGACTCAGCTTGCTAGATATTGAGCTTATTCGAGAACCAGGCAAGCCATTGGCAGTTGCTATGGGGATTTGGGTTTTCTCAAGTTCATAGGCTCTGTCTCTAAGGAAATTTCTAGTGGGTGATGGGTGACAGGGCATCTTTGACGCAGAAGTCAAATGGGCAGGGGCCAGGAGCACATGGGGATATGACTTAGTAACAACAAAGAAATAGAAATGATCAACTGTTGTAAGAGCCCAGATTGGGAATGGGGCAGGAAATAATGAATGCCTTGATCTCCCAGAGGGCAGAGGAACCATTGCCCAATGTATTGGAAAAACCTCTCTACAGATGGTCTGAGATAATAGAAAGAACAATTGGAAGACCAAGATTAAAATCATTCTTCTACACATATTTTATATAAACTTTGGGAGGCACAGTCATCACTATACTAAGAAATCCTCTGTGCATCCAGGTGCATGAAAATTCTCATTTGATATCTGTTGGTAACAAAAGTTCACCTTTATTTTCTAGTGTTCCACTTCCAAGGACTCCAATGGTTTCCAATGGTGGTGGCCCAGGACAGATTTGAGTTGCCACAGGTTTGGTCATAGGACATGGCCTGCAACATATCACTAATAAGATTTTGCACATAAGAAGTCTAATAGGAAAGCATCAGAGATTTACACAACCATAAATGGAGGCTGACCACTCCTAGATAACACATGGACAGCCCCTTTTGGGTTTTGTCTTCCCCATCAAGCTCCTTGAGGGCAGGGACCAACCTTCTTCCTGTTTAGATTCTTAAAGCTTAGCACAGTGCCTGGTAGATAGAAGGTACTTACTAACTTCTTATTGACCACCTTGTTTACTTTACTAGCATCCATAGAATGCTCAAAGGACCAGAGGCAAACCTCCAGAAGGTTGGAGATATTCTCTATGTGAAGATATGAACATGATGCCATTAATTAAGGAAGTATGGATGCATTGCCTCCTGCATTGGCAGAAGGAATGGTCTCATCAACAAGATGACAGGTCCACTGAGTGTCACAGTGCAGCTATATTTCACGTTGACATTATTTGGAAATCAGCATGCTTTCAGTATAAAATTCCTTCTCTTAAAATTACAGATTTTCAGTGTCGGAAGGGACCCCTGAGGTCATTCAGGATAACCAATCTCTGAACAATAATCCCCTCTATCTTGCCTTAGCTCAAAGACTTCAAGGGATGGGGGGAAAGGATAGAGGTGGGAGAAACTCTGAACCTCCTAAATAGACCCAGGAGAAGGGCATTAGTCACACCTATCCTGTTACAGACACCAGTGGTGTGACTGAACCTTCCCAAGCCAAAGCTCAAGGGCAGCAAGGTCAGGCATAGTCATCATAACCACAGAAATAACAAAACAGATCCTGAGAGAAATATCATTGTCTCCTTGAACAATGGGGACAGCTAGATTCCCTAGATCTTATCTCTCACTAAGGTCCCTCTCACTGACCTTCCCTAACCTCTGACCCCTTTTTATTCCAGTGATTAGTATTTCTTTTTCTTTCCTAAAAGATGATGCTTTGTCCTGATCTTATGTGAATATCATTTGTTTACCTCATCCAATTTTCCAGTGGGCAGGTTCCTGAAGCATTAATATTCCATTTGGGAGTGAATGCCCTTATTGTCAGTCATAGTAGTAAAAGAGACATCAGAACTGCACACCCTCTCAGTCTGAAGTTGTTCTCCTTGGGTCAAGCAGGAATGGAAAGGAGCACAGGCAAGTTACTAGAGTCAGGTTGTGCTGCGACTGCTGTCACACTCTGTCTTGAGGGTCTATAAATAGTTCTTCATTCCTCAGGTCTGCCAGGAAAGCACTTATCATCAAGAGCAAAAGTCCACACACATATACATATATGTCCCCCACATTTTAAAATGTGTTGAAAACCAGATGTCGATACTGGTAATAGTGCATTCCCATCAAAGAAGATTTTGTTATGGGCTGAAGTTTAATAGTAAGTGTAACAGTAATAGTAAAGCCTTCATAGAGTCTTTTAGAGTTTGTCAAACACATATGGTCCAACTTGAGCCTTGCAACAATCCCAAGAGGCTGCTACGATATGTAATGTCCCCATGAAGAGCCTGAGGCTGAGACTTGCCCGGGATCACATGACTTATAAGTGTCTGAAGCAGGATTCATGTTCAGGTCTTCTTGACTATATGTCTAGTGCTCCATCCACTGCCCTACTCAGCTGCTTATTAAATGATTGGAACTTTTAAAATTGTTTGAGAGGTTAATCTTTTGAATTTCACACTTCTACCACTTTGACTGATTCAATGGGATGAGGGAGGATGGGTGGTATATGTGGTCCAGGTATGCTACTCCCCAGGAAGCTCTTAATGATATCATGTAAGATGGGAAAAATCTCAGACCAGCCTTCATAGCATAGCAAGACTAAATCGTCCCCTACGAGGGAGACCAGGATCAAAAAAATCCTCTTGACCAGACAAACAAGGCTGATTTATACATAAAAATACTGGCACTTGGACACCTAGTCAACATTTGATTCTGATTTGCCACATTTGATTTTGATTCAAACTCAAAAAAAAAAAACTCAAGTAAACTTTGAATTCAGGTTGATTAGAAGCAAATTACAAAGGGCAAGACTGTATCTATCAGTCAGTTTTCATCAGGGGTAAAAAGTTCTGCAAGAGTCTTCTTTTTCATTTATTCCAGGCAATAAAATGCCTTAAGAATGAGCCCTCCTGTCTAGAATAGTATCATGATTTTATTTTCAAACAGGTTCCCAGAGCCCTTAGGATGTAGTAATGGTTTTTAGGGATTACTGAATTATTCAAACACATTATGCAAGATATGCAAATTATTTATACATAATTGCTTATAGTTTGCAAAAGCAACTTTCTTCAAAATATAACCAAAATGAATTCATTCAAAGCATATTTTAGGGTCTTACTTTGAGCCTGGAACTGTGCTAAATGCTAGGGATACAAAGAAAGCCAGAAACATGGTTCCTTGCCCTCCAGGGGCTTAAATTCTAATGAGAATGATTAGATGCATGCAAGCTACACAGTGAGTATGATGGTTACCTCCATTTTATAACTAAAATAGCAAAAGTCAGAGTGATTTCCACAGAAGCTAGTCCGTGATAGAGTTGGCGTTCAAACCAAAGTATCCCGATGTCCAAGCTAGGACACATTTTACTACATCCTGTTATGTGATCACCTTCCTGTCAGATTCCAATAATCTTTTAGGAACCCAGAAATAACATTCTTCTGGAAAATTCAGTTCTGAAATGGTACCTGAAATGGATTTGGATTTTTCTTTTTGTTGTAAGAGTCATTTCTGTATCATTCCTAGAGTTTCATATCCAGCTTCTGAAAAATTGATGACATTCCCTTTTTCTGATGCTATTTCTCAGCATGTGCAGGTGTGTGTGGTTGTGTGTATATGTGTGTATGTGTATACACATACCCATTATATTCCTTATTAGAATGTAAATTTTAGTTTACTAAACTAGTGTTTGAGAAACACAAAGATCTAAGCTATTAGGGCAAGAACTCATAATTCAACAAAAACTGCTGGGAAAACTAGAAAGAAGTTTGGCAGAAACTAGGCAAAAAGATCTCATACTGTATACCAAGATAAGCTCAAAATGGGTGGATGATTAGAATATAAAGGGTGATATCACAAACAAAATAGCGGAGCAAAGGAAAAAATACTTGTTAGATTTAGGGATAACAAGAGAGTTCATGACCAAATAAGAGATAGAGTGGATCATGGGAGGTAAAACGGAAAATGTTGACTATACTAAATTAAAAAAAAGTTTTGTAGAAACAAAACCAATGCAGCCAAAATTAGAAAGAAAGTAGGAAATGGGTAGAAAAATTTTACAGCAAGTTTCTCTGATAAATATATCATTTCTCAAATATATAGGGAATGGAGAAAAATTTGTAAAAATAAAAGGGTCATTCTCTAAATAGTAACTGGTCAAAAATATGAACAGTCAGTTTCTAGAAGAAGAAATCAAAACTATCTATTGTCACATGAAAAAATTCTCTAGTTACTAATAATTAGAGAAATCCAAGTAAATGGAGTACTACCTCTTACCTTTCTGATTGACAAACATGGCAGAAAAGGTAAATGACAAATGCTGGTGGGAATGCAGGAAACTAGGTGCTTTAATGCACTGTTGAAGAAACTGTGAACTAATACAACCATCTTGGGGAACAATTTGGAACTATGCCCAAAGGGTTATACACTGTGCATGTCCTTTGACCCATCAATACCACTGTATCCCAAAGAGATCAAAGAAAAGTTTAAAGGACCTATAAGTACAAAAGTATAGCAGTTCTTTTTATAGTGGCAAAGACTTGGAAATTGAGGAAATGCCCATCAATTGGGGAATGATTGAACAAGTTATAGTATATGATGGTGGTAGAATACTATTGTGCTATAAGAAATCAGGCAGGATGCTTTCAGGAAAACATGGAAAGACTTATACGAACTAATGTAAAATGAAGTGAGAACTAGGAGAACAGTGTATATAGCAATATTGTAACAATGACGATCAACTGTGAAAGACTTAGTTATTCTGATCAATACAATGTTCCACAATTTCAAAGTATTGATGACGAAAAATATTGTCTACCTCCAAAGAGAGAACTGATGAACTCTAAGTGCAGATTGAAGCTTTTTTTAAAATTTTATTTCTCTTGCTTTTTTTCTCACAACATGGCTAATGTGAAATATGTTTTGCATGACTTAATATTTATAATGAGTATCATATTTCTTGCCTTCTCAATGGGTGGGTAACGGGGAGGGGAAGGGAGAGAAATTGAAAATAAAATTTAAAAAAAAGGATAAGCTCCTTGTGAATAGGGATTATTGCATTCATTATATGTGTATTCTAGCACAGAGTTTGGCACATAGTAGTTACCTAATCAATGCTTTGTTGAATGATCTATAAATTAATAGTTCTCATCTCAAAATTTTTCTTGATATTTACTTACGTAGTCAATTATGAAAAATTTCAAATATGCTTTCCTTATCTTTTTTTCACGTAGCATCTCTTACTCAATTGTTTATAAATGCTAAAATATATATGTATATATACATATATGTACATACACATAAATATAAACATACATATTATGTTCTATATTAATATAAGTACATAGATAATAAAAATCACTTTTCTACTTCTAAAATTTAAAAAAGCTGCATTTCAAAAGATTTAAAATCAAATAATTATCACAATGTCAAAACTCTAAATGACATAATTCAAAGCACAAAAAACACTAGCCACATCTGCAAGGCTAGAACCTCAGAAACACTATCATTAAGGTAGATCTCTTAGCTTATGTTCATCATATTGTTAAAATAACTCACTCATAAGTATGCTTGACAGATAACCTCTTAGAAAACGCAAAGGAAGCTAATTAATTTTGTTGCTTCTGAAAAAAAAGTTATCACAAGGTCTGACCTGTCACTCATTCCAATTTACTTTTTTTATAGGCACTTCCATGGTCTCCTTATATCTTATGTCAAAGTTACACGGAAAACAAAAATATATCTGAGTCATACTTCCTTTACATTGCCTGTCCCCCATGTCTGGAATGGACCCTGTCTTCCTTTTTACCCTTAGCAATCCCTTTGAATTCCTTCAAAGCTTAGCTCAAATGTTTTTTATTTCTTGAGACTTATTCTGAACCCCACCAAGTTGCCAGTTTCCTGCCCCCCCAAAAAAAATCCCCTGGTATTTATTTTTTTATTTATTTTCTACATACTTATTCTAGGTACATTCTGTTTCCCTAGACACAGTGTAAGGTCCTTAACAGTAGAGACTGTCCAATCATTTTGTATCCCAAGTATCTAGCACAGTAGTTTGCACATAGGAAACACTTCATAAATGCTGACTGAAGGAAATGATACATAAAGGTTGCTTCAAACTGGAAAACTTCAATGACAACAGGCAAAACTTTTACTCCCCTAAAGAAAGCCTCCAATGACTAAGGTAGAAATGATAGTATTTGCAACCCTAAGCAGAGCTGAAGAATTAATTATTAGATCCTAGATCTAGAGCTAAAAGGGACCTCAGAGACCAAGAATGTCAACTCTCTCATTTTATAAATGGGGAAACTGGGAGCCAGGGAGAATAAGAAACTTGATGGCAAGAGGAATGGTGCCCCAGGCCCTCCACTGATGCAGAGTTCAAGCTTCCAGTCAGGGAGTTAACCAAGAAGCATTATTTAAGCACTTTCTATGGACCCCTGTCCTTAAGGAGAAAGACAACAAAGAGAGATAAAGATAAAGAAAGACAAAAACAGCTTGTCCTGAAGGAGAAAGACAACATGCAAATAACTAGGTACACAGAAGAGACGATAGAGATAGATAGATAGATGATGACACAAGAGGGACAGGTACTGGAGGGAGGCAGGTGTTGTCTTCTGTAGAAGATAGGATTTGAGCTGAGTCCTCCAGGAAGTCAGGAAAACTAAGAAGTAAAGAGACAGCATATTGTAAGTATGGGAGACAATCAAGGCAAAGGCAGGGAGATGGGAGATGAAGTGTCATATTTGAGAAATAGTAAGGAGGAGGATGGAATCGAATCATAGAGCTTGGGGAAACAATCACCAGGCTGCTAAGAGGTGTTCATCCTCTAGCAACAACTCTCTGATTACCCTTTCTGGTGGGAAAAATGACTCCCCTCCCATAAAAGTATCACTATCAACACTTTTTTTGTCTCTATTCTCTCCGTAATAACTGAATTTGTCCCAGACACCTTTTCAGCTACTAGTTTAGGTTCTATTCCTATGTTACAAAGTCAAAGCAAAGGAGGGGAATATGTGTGCTTTTTTTGTATTCTGCTTGGTACCAAGAACATGTGACCAAAAGGATCTGAATCCTCAAAAGTCCAATTTAATCAGCCCTCTAAGAAGGGTCAAATCCAAGTTTACATTTGAAAATGAGAAATAAATTGATGGTACTTCTGCCCCATGCAGCCCCCATTACTTATTGCTTATAATATATAGCAATAAAGACTAAATGTTTGTGAATGAAATTGGTTTTCCAACAAATTCTGGGATTCTTCTCCACACACACACTTAATAGTATTTTTTTCAACAACATGTAAAGACAGTTTTCAACCTTAATTTTTATAAGATTTTGAATTTCAAAATTTTCTCCCTTTCTCCCTCCTCTCTCTCCTCCCCAAGAGAGGAAGTAGTCTGATATAGGTTATATGTGTACAATCACATTAGATATATTTCCACATTAGTCCTGTTGTGAAAGAAGAATCAGAAGAAAAGGGGAAAACCACGAAAAGCAAAAAGAAAAAAAGGTGAAAAATAGTATGCTTTGTATTCAGACTCCTGTAACAGCAAGGACCCTGGCATAGACAGGAGGGCCTGCTGTACAGGTTCTTAGATTTGTTCTTCTAAAAGGAAAGGCAACTTTTGACGGGTCAACAATCTACTTTAATCAAGCACATATATCATTCACTTAGTTCAGGAGGAAAGTCAGCACTCTGAACTTCAGAGAAAATACAGAGAAATAAAAACCAACAGATAAGCTTTGCAACCGTCTGATCATACATACATAGTTACCAGAGAGAGAAGCACCAACATCTGGGTTTTCAAAGTCAGGGGCTCCTTAGCATCCATCCAGAGTCTCATCTGATCAAACAAATGCTTCCAATGAGTCAGCCCCAAAAGAAACCCTCACCTCAGAGTATATTTATACTTTTCAGAGCTGGAGAACAGCCCCACCCTAGAGAACCAGAGCCTCATTAGAAATTAATAAAAGGTGTGGGTCTTCCTACAAAATAAATCTCTTCTAATCAAACTTCTCTTAATGGGCAGACCCAATTATGGGTGGAGAAAATCTTTAACTCTCATTAACTTAATTAACATTACAACTCCACAGTTCTTTCTCTGGATATGGATAGTATTTTCCATCACCAGTCTTTTGGAATTGTCTTTGATTATTCTATTGCTGAGAAGAACCAAGTCCATCATATCTGGTCATTGCACAATGTTATTACTACGTACAAGGTTCTCCTGGTTCTGCTCTCTTCACTCAACATCCATTCATGTAAGTTTTTCCAGGTTTTTCTAAAGTTCACCTGCTCATCATTTCTTATGGAACAATAGTATTCCATTACATTCATATATCACAACTTGCTCAGCCCTTCCCCAATTCATGGATAGAGCATCAGTGCAGGAGTCAGGAGGACCTGAGTTCAAATCTCACCTCAGATGCTTGACACTCACGAACTGTGTGACCTTGGGCAAGTTACCTCACCCCAGTTGCCTCATCCTGGGTCATCTCCAGTCATCCTGCTGAATATCTGGTCACTGGATTCAGATGGCTCTGGAGGAGAAGTGAGGCTGGTGACCTGCACAGCCCTCACTCACTCAAAACAAAGTCAAGTGCAAGTCATGCCATTATTTTTCTGATGGTGTGGACTTTTTCGGCAACGAAAGATGAACATACACACAGACATGCCCTCAGTTTCCAATTCTTTTTCACCACAAAAAAAAGCTGCTATAAATATTTTTGTATGTGTCCTTTTCCCTTTTTAAAAATCTATTTGGGATACAGACCTAGTAGTGGTATTGCTAGATCAAAGGGTATGCATAATTTGATTGCCTTTTGGACACAGGACCAAATTACTCTCCAAAATTGTTGGATAACAACTCCACCAATAATGCATTAGCCTTTCAATTTTCTCACATCTTCTCCAACATTTATCATTTTCCTTTTCTATCATATTAGACAATCCGATAGGTGTGAGATGGTACCTCAGAATTGTTTTAATTTGCATTTCTCTACTCAGTAGAGATTTAGAGCATTTTTTCACATGACTATAGATAGCTTTATCTGAAAACTGCCTGTTCATAAACTTTGACCATTCACCAATTTGGGAATGACACATTCTTATAACTTTAACTCAGTTTTCTATATTTGAGGAATAAGGCCTTTATCAGAAACACTGACTGTAAAAATTATTTCCCAGTTTTCTGCTTTCCTTCTAATGTTGTTTGTGTTTGTTTTGTTTCTGTGAAAACTTTAATCTAATGTAATCAAAATAATCCATTTTGCATTTCATTATGTTCTTTATCACTTATTTGGTGATAAATTCTTCCCTTCTCCATAGATCTGAGGTAGTAGGTAAACTATTCTTTGCTAATTTGTTTTTGATATTAAATCATATATCCATCCTGACCTTATCTTGGTATATGGAGTAAGATGTTGGTCTGTGCCTAGTTTCCACTATACTATTTTCCAGTTTTCCCAGCAACTTTTGTCAAATGGGGAGTTCTTATCTAGAAACTGGAGTCTTTGGGTTTATCAAACACTAGATTGCTATAGTCATTTACTACTGTGTCTTGTATACCTAATCCATTCCACTGATCCACCACTCTGTTTCTTAGCCAATATCAAGAGGTTTTGATAATTGCTGTTTTTTAATATAGTTTTAGATTTGGTATGCCTAGGCCACCTTCCTCGTATTTTTTTTTTTCATTAATTCCCTTGATATTCTTGACCTTTTTTGCCTCCAGATCAATTTTTCTATTTTTTTTTCTAGCCCTATAAAATAATTTTTGGTAATTTGATTGGTATGGCACTGAATAAGTAAATTAATTAAGGTAGAATTGTCCATTGATTTTATCTGGGAGAAAAGTGTTTTGTAATTGTGTTCATATAGTTCTTGGGTGTGTCTTGGCAGGTAGACTCCCAAATATTTTATATAGTTTATAGGTTTTTAAGTGGAATTTCTCTTTCTACCTCTTGCTGCTGGAATTTGTTGGTAATATATAGAAATGCTAATGACTTATGTGGGTTTATTTTATATCCTACAACTTTGCTAAAATTGTTAATTTTTTCAAGTAGATTTTTTTGTTGTTGATTCTCTGGGGTTCTCTAAGTATACCATCACATCTTTTACAAAGAGTGATAGTTTTGTTTCTCCATTACCTATTCTAAATCTTTCAGTTTCTTTGTCTTCTCTTATTGCTAAAGCTAACATTTCTAGTATGATATTGAATAATAGTGGTGATAATAGACATCCTTGTAATACCTCTGATCTTATTGAGAAAGCTTCTAGCTTACCCCCCATTATATATAATGCTTACTGATGTCTTCAGATAGATAATACTTATCATTTTAAAGAAAATTTCAGGGGGGTGGAGCCAAGATGGCAGAGTAGAAAGACTCCCATATGCTAGCTCTGAACCCACAGCCCATGGATTTCCTCTAAAAAGAACTCCCAACAAATTCTGGAACAGTGGAAGCCACGCAGCAACACAGTGAAGGAGATTTCCATTCCAGAGAGCCCTGAAAAACCAACCCCAAAGGTCCTTCATGCACCGGACGGGAGTGGAGCCCAGTCCTGCCTGCCCTGGCTGCGCAGCACTGAGAGGAGCAAGCAGATCCAAGCAGGCTGCAGGGACGGAATCTCCAGCAGCCACGAAGGTCCCTCCACCCACAGACGCACAGGTCAGTGAGAGAGACGTCTGGACAAGCTGAGAAGGGACCGGGGTGTTTCTATAACTCGGGCCCCCTCAGGAAGCAGCGGCAGAGGCAGAGGCAGCAGGTGGCCAGAGGCTCCCAGAGCAAGCTGGAGCTCAGGAGGAACTCCATTACTGAAAGTCTCTGCATAAGCCCCCTAAGGGAACTGAGCCTGGGAGGCGGCCCTGCCCCGACCTGAGCACCAGGAATTAAGCTCCCATTCAATACCAGCCAGGCCTGCCAACAAAAGCCCTGAGGCTGGGGAGCAGCATTTGAATCTCAGACCCCAAGCACTAGCTGGGCTGACCTAGGCCTGGGGTGGAGAGGACTCTCAGAAGTCAAGTAACTGGCTGGGAAAATGCCCAGAAAAGGGAAAAAAATAAGACCATAGAAGGTTATTTTCTTGGGGAACAGATGATTG
>CM053769.1:126060070-126136386 GCA_028658325.1 Potorous gilbertii
TGTGTGTGTGTGTTGTGTGTGTCTGTGTGTGTATGAAAGAGAGAGAAAGAGTCATTAGCAAAAATGAAAATATCCACGTTAAGGGGTAGATCATTACTTAACGATGCCTGATTATATTCCCTGGCTATGACTTTGTTTCCCCTGATGGCAAAACCAACAAACTCTTGTTTGTAATTCTAGCCGAAAGTTTCTCTGTTAACGGCGTAACAGATGCGACAACCATGCCTTCATCTGAATGTACCGAGCCCAGAGAAGAGCTTTACTACTTTATTGGTGCGCTTGTCTAGAACAAGTCGCTAAGAACCTGTTAAAGGTTAAAAAAAGAAGTTAGAAGAAAGGTTAAAAAAAGATCTTGGATCATCTCAAGCAATACAGAATCTCCAAGGATCCAGCAAGAGAGTAATTTCCATATGAAGCAATATGTTTCTAATGAGGAAGGGATGTGTCCAGAGTCCCTCCTTAATTTATTGGAAGGGGGACTTGGGGTTGAGGCAGGAGGGTGCAGAATGGCCACTAACAAGTAGATACAAAAGACAAAACTGGCATATGCGGGCAGAATAATGGAAAGGCAGGTACGCTATGTATGGTAGAGCTTGGAATGTGTTAACAAGTAAGCTAGTCCCTCCTGAGGCTGCTAGGTGGTGCCATAGAGGGCTGAACCTGAAGACCCAAGTTCAAATCTGGCCTTAGGCACTAAACTGTGTGACCCTGGGCAAGTCACTTAACCTTGATTGACACAATCTGCTCAACTGTAAAGAGAGTTAGAGAAGGAAATGGCAAACCACTCTAGTATCTTTGCCAAGAAAACCCCAAATAGGGTCATGAAGAGTGGGGTATGACTGAAAGGACTGAAAAATTTGTTATAAGGAAGAGTCCTAAGTGGAAGGTAAGAAGGAGTAGATGTTATTAGCAAATGAAAGTGTTGGGGGAGGGGGGAACACCAATAAAACATTTGTTTCAAATAAATGATTAGAAACAAATAGATTGCTTATAATTTTGCCTTCCTAAATTGCAGGATGTACCCCAAATTTCAGGAAAGTGAGACAAATTAAGATGTCAGAAATGTTTTGTGAAGCTATTTTAAATCACAGATACTAAGGGCTGTAACACTGGTGTCAACTTTTTTTAGCCTATCATTGCTGGGCAGCAAAGTACACTGTACCTATGAGGTGCTGGGTAAATACTCAAGACAAGTTGTCGACACCAATCAAGGACTTCAGACTTCTAAAAGTAATCCCTCCATCAAATGTTTTGGAACTTATTTATTATGTTTAATTTGGTATTTTCTTCCTTTGAAAACTCAAAATAGAATAGCTGGAAATTATTTAAAGGACTTATAGCAGCCTTTGCTATTCATGTCACTAAGGCCCTTTCTTTTCAGTCAATAAGTGATTAGTAAATAAGCATTTATGAAGCACCTATTATGTTCCAGGCATTGTGGTAAGCCCTGGTGATACCAAGAAAGGTGAAAGACAGTCACTGTCCTGGAGGAGCTCCCAATCTTGTGAGAGAGACAACAAACAAATGTGTACAAATTAGCTATATACAGGATAAGAAGGAAATTCTTTTTATTTTGTCCTTTTCTTTCAGAGGATCAATGACACATATGGGCCAAATTGTGTTGGCCAAATTGAATCTGGAAATGAGTGATGTCTTGACTCCTGAGTGAGCTGGATTTAATTGAGGCAGAATTACAAAAAGTCGTCAGCCTCACTCTCTTCCAAAGTCATTAAAGTCCAGTGGTATTAATAAAGGGTAAGTGCTAGAATTAAGAGGGATTGGAAAAGGCTTTCCACAGAAAGTGGGATTTTGGCTAGGACTTGAAGGAAATCAGAGAAGGCAGGAGTCTGAGATGAGGAAGTAGAGCATTATAGACAGGGAAGACAGTCAAAGAACTGCAAGGGCAGCTAGATGGTGCCATAGGGCACAAAGCGCCAGGCCTAGAATTTAATTAGACTCATTTTCCTGAGTTCAAATCCATCCTCAGATATTTCCTAGCTTTGTGATCAAAAGCAATTCACTTACCCCTGTTTGCCTCAGTTTCCCCATCTGTAAAATGAGCTGCAGAAGGAAATGGCAAACCACTCCAGGATTTCTACCAAGAAAACCCCAGATGAGTTCATGAAGAGTCAGACTGAACTGAAAACAACAGAGAAATATGCTTTTCAGAGCATGTTACTAATAAACTAGGGAAAGGCCTTTTTAAAGAAAATAAGGTTTCCTTAACCAGAATATCTTTACACTCCTGTTCCCCTTTTAAAGGCCCTAATCTCTTGAATGTGATGTGTCCCCTATAACCCATTAAAGAGAAAACTGAGAAATACAGGGTCTATTCTTCCAAATTCAAAGCCACTGTAGGAAAGTCAAACCCTATCTGTTCTACCTATACCTATCGCTGATTTTTTTTTAAAACTGGCACAAAAGAATTTTGAAACTTTAAAAATATATATTAACTCTTTATATCTTTTCTTTCTTCTTCCCATCCCTATATTCAATTTGGGCAATACAATTTGGCCCATATGTGTCCTGTGTCGATAGGCCATATGTAGATGGTTTATGGCTTGTATGGATTATATTTAACTATACTGTTTGCGTGTTATTTCTGTGGTTTGTGCAAATTACAGCACATGTTCTCCTCTATTTTCTTTCCCCCAGATTTAATGAGGAGGCCAGATTAGACCGTCTCTAAGGTCTCTTCCTGCTCTAAATCTATGACTTTATGATGTTTTGTCCTTTTTTCATTTGACTGGCTATACATGATTTGGGTTCTCAGGCCGTTTTAACATTAACATGCTCACAAGGTCTGTTTAGATGGTTAGGAAGCTGTTTTCTCTGGACATAACCAGTAAGGGATTCACAGATGTTTAGATTTTTTTTTCTTCAAAAACAAATCAAGGGGTGATGCTAAAGCTCACATTATTGTTATAGAGACTAAATGTAATTTCAGAGGCTTAGCTGTCTGAGGCCTCCCTGAAATTCTAAATGGTGAAACTGAATAATTTTTGCACATTTCCATCTGATACAAATGGATCCAAGTCTGGATTCAATGAGATTTTCTAGCAAGGCAAAGAATCCTTATTTATATTACAAAACATTATATTGTAAGAAGGGATACAATACAACGGACCAGCTTTAGAGTTGTAGGCACTAAGTCCAAATCATGGCTTTGACACCTCAGCATATACAGGATTGGTCTCAGTTTCTTCAGATGGTTATGCTAGATGACCTCCAAAGGTTATCCTTTCTAGCTTGAGATCTGTGAACCTCTTGTATCACTCCTCTTGGGCACAATCTCCTATCTGAAATGGTTGGATTCCAAGAGAGCAATTTGCTACTATTCCCCTCAGCGTCCTACAGGTAACCTTCAGGAGCTGGGTTAATAGTACTGTCATTCACAAGCACCCACCAGCATGATCCTCACTGACAGTTTACCAGAAGACATCAATTCACTTTAAGTTCAAATCCAATCTCTTATTATCACTTATTAGCGGAATCACCCTAGGCAAGTCATTTTCATATCTGTTTGCTTTGTTTACTTATTTGTAAAATGTGGACGATAATAGGACCCATCTCCCAGGTCTGTTTCAAGGATCAAATGAGATAATAAATGTAAAGCCAGGCACTTTGCTAGGCACTTTACAATACTAATTAGTATTAGTATTAGACTAATACTATTTAAATGTTACCTAACTATTAAGAAGTAGAATTTATATAATACCTAAAGGTTTGCAAAGCACTTTACAAATATCTCATTACTATTATTTCCGTTTACTCATTTCTGGATAAGAAAATTGAAGCAAAGAGAGAATAAGTGACTATCCCATGACCACCGTGACAACGGAGGCTAGATTAAAATATTTGGAAGCAGCCTTTCCTATTCATATTACTAATGTTGCTATCTTTTCAGAACACATATGAATAAACTAGGGAAAAACTTTCTTTTTAAAGAAACTATGGTTTCCCAAACAAGACTCCCTTATTCTACTCTATAGTGGCTTTAATTTACTAAGAAGATATGCTATGAATAGTGAGTGCCATACATCTCACACCAAACCAGAAGCACATTCTCCCCTGACATATACAAGATCCATGGGGAGAATAGACTCAAATATGCCTGTTAAAAACATATGGCCCAACTCCTGGCCCAGAAAATCCTATTTCTCTCTTCCTGGGATCATGTCCAACTTCCTCATAGATGTAGCCTTCTGCTGTACTCGGAGGATCACTGCCCTTCCAGAGTCCATAAATTCTCTCTGCCATGAGGGATGATACTCTCAGAAGCTACTGATGTTCTCCAGTAACTCTCCTTTCCTACCCATTGCAACCATTTACAATGCCATCAAGCACTACTCTTTGGAGACCATTGCTACTAACTCTGGTCACCAGTAGAACATCTAGATCTCTGATTTACAAGGTTCCTACATGGTGTAGTAGCAAGCACCCTAGCACATCCAGGATGGCCCACCAGCACAGATTCTTTGACGTGTTTTTCTTAAAGGAAAGCAACTTTTAAGGAGTCAACAATCTTTTTTAATTACATTCACTAGTTCAGAGGAAAAGTCAGCACCCTGAACATCAGAGAAAAGAAAAGCAGAGAAATTAGCGTAAAGACCAACAGACAGGGCTCCAGCTGTGTGAACATGGCAATATTGCTATACACTTACACACACACGCACACACGCACACACACACACACACACACACACACACATATATATATATATATATATATATATACACACACACACACACACATATATCACTGGATTAAGGGATCAATAGTTGGGGGGCTCTGAACATATGTATAGCTGTATAGCTACTCAGAGTCTCAACCAGGAAATCACAAGATCCTTCTCATGAGTGAACCCTCAAAGCAAAATACCAACTCAGTATACATACACTTCTTAGTGTCAGAAGGCATCACAACCCTCATGACTCAGAGCCTAATCAACTGAGTACCAAAATGTGTGGAAACCTTCGTACAAGTAAGCTTTCCCCAAGCAAGCTCTTCCTTAGGCAAATCCCTCCCCCAACAGGCTCCATCTAAGGCCCATTAACATTACACCTGAACACATCCACCTTGGAAGATTCATTTTCCTAATATCAAGAAAGAATAAAATAGCACTGGATGTGGCCATGTAGTCATAGCCACCTTGACCAGGTAGAAGGTATGGCAGCCATCCTTCTTCTCCATCTGGCAGTTCAAAATAGTCCTGCCCCTCACAGCCAATCAGAAAATCTTTCATCATCAAACAGTACCAAAACCCAAGTCATCATGGTCAGAAACCAGTTCTTCCCAAGTTTCACTTGGACTGAAATTTAGTGTGGAAGATCTCATAGTCCTGTTAACCCTATTACATTATAATTGTCTAAGGATATTATGCACAGCATTAATAATTTTCCAGAAAGTGTTTCCTTCTTCTATATCTCTCTCAGATAAATCAATTACTCTGACTGATGGTTACTTCAACTCATGGCTAATGCTGGGCACATTTGATAGTTTGATTTAATTTAGAATGCCAAGGTCAGAATTTGAAAGGATTCAGAAGAGTCCTAATACGTCCTCCCTGTACCTTAATATGAAGACCAAACGTCTCATACAAATCATAGGTTTCTTTAACTACTCATACTCTCCTTTTGGTGTTCTTATTTTGTGAGATGAATGGTATTAAGAAAAACTATGCATCCTTATCTCTGAGTAAATAGTAAACATTCAAAACACAAAACATAGGATAACACTTTTTGGGTCAAAGTTGAAAAGAACAATATTTAAGAAACATCATGGAAATCCAACACTCCAGAGTTCCAATGATTCTTCAATCTCATCAATGTGGGTATTCCCTCAAAAGGTGAACATTGTGTCCCATCCATGCCTACCTATCTTGTGCAACTGCATCATCCATCACCTCCACTAGCTTCACTCCAAGGGTACTACCCAAGATGCCTCATGTTCTCTTGACACAAAAATACCAATGAAACACACTTAAGCTGTCTATAAATGATCTCTACTCCAACAAGCATGGGCTAAAAGAAGATATATAAGAAGTCACTCCCATACAGGGGTGTGTTGGAGCCAACTCAGTCCAGATTGACAGATTGTTAAATTTTCGGTGTAAACATTTACACTTCAGAAACCAGTAAATGCTACAAATCAGAGCTTGACTTATCGTTATCTTAACTATTTAGACTTAGGAAGGTGACTAGGAAAAATATAAATAATGCATCTTAAATTTAAAAGTGTATATGTGTGCAATTTTTTTTTTGAGAACCAGTTGTTAAACACTATTGACTCCACTGTACCTATTTGCAGAGGTGGAAGGTCCACAAGTGTGTTACATTGTACATATTTTCAGGTATTTTCAAAGTACTGATCAGTTATGTTGATTTTCCTCTAATCTTTTTCTTTTTTCTTTCAAAATATTATTTTTTAAATGAGAATGAAAAATACTGGGGAAAATTATGGTGAGGTAAAAAGTGACATTAATAAAAACATATTTTTTAAAAGTTATCCCTACTGCTCACAAGGTGATCTGTCCATCTTTTACATTCTGATATTGTCAACATTGTTTCACCCAAACCCATTGCCAATCTATGGGAATAAAATTGGATGGGAACAGCAATTTCAATAGGGAACTCTGGTAAGTAAACTCTCTCTACTAGAGCCATGAGGTATCTCCTTAGCAACTTAAAACCTTAGAGAGTTGCTTGGGACATTGAGAAGTTAAATGATTTGGCCCACATGAACAATATGTTCCAGAGATGAAATTCAAATCTAGGTCTTTACTCTGAGGCCATCGAACCATTATGCACCACTGAATCACCCAAAATATGAAGACTATCTCATACATAAACAATTCAATGTATTTTTTAAAATTTAAATACCTTGATCCTCACCCCAAATTGCTAAGACCTTTCTTCTACCTTCTGACACGCTTGCTCCCAATTTCTAACTTTTCAAACATGACTGCTTTTGCAAGTGACCTGCATTGCACTTACCACAACATTTTCACTCTTAAACACTTCTCAAAAGATACAATTAATTGATCTTGTCAGGATCACAGGTGATGCTTGAGACTTGGGTGATGTTAACTAGAAGTCTTCCTTCCACAGTCAGCTCATCAAAGTCTATGATGACAGTGGAATCCATATGCTTTTGTATAGAAAACATCTCTTTGTGTAGCCAAACATTTTGTTGGCAAAAAGATGATAAATTAAATTTTACAATATGAAAAAGAAATCCCCTATCTCACTGTAAAAATAGCCACATGGTGAAAACAGAATGAACACCACAACACATCTCCCCTGAGAAGCAATGCCTCTCAGGTCTGTACACCCTCCCTTTCCTTTGTTAGACATTTATTTATTACATGCAAAAATATGTATGAGGTTTATGGCATTTTGCTGCCTTCTGGAGCTTCTTTTACCCAAAAGCTGAAAAGCATGTTTTCATATGATGGGAAACATGAAAAACTTGAGAATTTCAACTTACAAAATTTCCTAACTTTTGTCATAAAACAACACCAACTCTAAGAAGGTTTGGCAATGTACCTGAAAATGTGGAATTATCAGGTTCCTTGCCACTTGGCTGTTCCTAAAAAGATCCACAAGTGACTTCTGGAAATACTTATTACCTTGATCAGACAGATCTCAACAACTTCTCTTTAGCTTTTCTTGGGACAAAGTCCATTATGTAATAAGCTATTTATCTCTCCTTTTGAGATACCCCACCGAGAAATCAAGAAAATTCCCGGAATGCTTTTTAAAGATGGTAAAAGAACACAAAAAAAGCAAAGTGGAAAAGGCATCTCAGGATATTAACCGAAGCTCCCCACCCCCCAAAAAAGGAAATGCCCTTAAATCAATTTTTTGTATTTTATTTTAAACAAATACAAAATGAAAAAAGAAAAAAATTCCATGTACAGAGTGGACTGTAGGAGAGGATTCAATACAAAACAATAAATTTCCATTTCAAGAAGACCTATATAATAAATGCTACACATTGTTTTCAAAGCTGCCCAGCTTTTCTTTGCTTCTTTATTGATATTTTTTGTTTTATGCTGTGTACTTTTTACTTTATTATTTTCCTTCTCTTTCTCCATCACACTAAAGAAGGCTGTCAACAACTAGGGGTTGATATATTATGCATATAGATACATAGATATAGATATATACATAGATATCTATAAGTATGCACAAATATACACTTATACACACAAATATACACACACATATGTATATATAAGGTCCTACTATGCTTATTTTCTCCTATCAGCTCTTTCTCTGAAGGTGGATAGCATCTGCTTTCATAAGTCCAAGTATTTCCACGTTTTTCTAAACCAATCAACTCATCATTTTCTACACTGCAGCAATATTCCAGCCTAATCATATCCTATCTGAGAGATTTTCTATGAAAGTTCTTTTTCCCCATTTTTCTGCTTTCCTTCTGTTCTTGGCTACATAGGTTTTCCTTATACAAAAAATATTAATTTAAAATAATCAAAATTATACTTTTTACACTTCAATAATAAAACCTTATAAAATAGTTAACTGTCTACTGAATCTACTTCCTTTACATCTTTTTTTCCCTGGTTTCTTTGAAGGTGCTGACCTTTTGTTCTTCCAAATGAACTTTGTTGTTATTTCTTCCAATTCAGTAAAAAATTTTTTAGTAATTTAATTGGAATGACATTGAAAAAATAGATTAGGTAAAATTGTCATTTAAAAATTATATTGGTTTTACCCATTCATGAATAATAAATATTACTTCAATTATTTAAATGTGAGTTCATTTGTATAAAAAGTGTTTTATGTTTATGTTCATATAGTTCCTGTGTCTGTTTTGGCAGGTATATACTCAGGTATTTTATACTGCGTAGGTATTTTAAATAGTCTAAAACCATATTGAATAATATTGCTGACACATAATGTAGTTTCTCTACTTTTAACTTCTGATTAAAATCTACATTAACTTTAACTTTGTCTGAAATCATAATTACTATCCCTGTTTGATTTTATATATACTAAATGCTACTTCTGCCTTTATTTTATTTTTGTGTATATTTCCCATTTTAAAAATTTTTCCAGGAAGCAGCATATTGTTGATTCAAGTTTTAAATCCCCTATCCATTTCCATTTTATGGGCAAATTTGTCCCCTTCACATTCTAAGCTACAATTACTTGTACATTTTCCTCCTTATTTTTCCTTACTGTCCGTCTCACCCTATTTACTCTGTCCTCCATCACTCCTCTGCTTTTCTTCCATCCACTACCTTGCCCTTCTATTCTGGAATATCCTATTCCACACCTTTCAATCCCTTAATGTAGAAGCTGCTAGATCTTGTGTTGTTCTGAGTGTATTTCCACAATACTTGAATTGTTTCTTTCTGGCGACTTGCAATATTTTCTCCTTGAACTCTCAAATTTGGCTACAGTATTCCTAGAAGTTTTTCTTTTCAGATTCCTTTCAGTGGATTCTTAAAACGTTTATTTTACCCTCTGGTTGTAGAATATCAGGGCAGTTTTCCTTGATAATTTCATGAAAGATGATGTGTAGGCTCTTTTTTTGATTATGGCTTTCAGGTAGTCCCATGATTTTTAAATTGTCTCTCCTGCATCTATTTTCCAGGTCAGTTATTTTTCCAATGAGATATTTCACATTATCTTCTACTTTTTCATTCTTTTGGATTTGTTTTATGATTTCTTGGTTTCTCATAAAGTCATTAGCTTCCATCTGCTCCATTCTAATTTTTAAAGAACTATTTTCTTCAGTGAGTTTTTGAACCTCCTTTTCCATTTACCTAATTCTGCTTTTTAAAGCATTCTTCTCCTAAATGACTTTTTGGACCTCTTTTGCCATTTAGGTTAGTATATTTTTAAAAGTGTTATTTCCTTAAGCATTTTTTGGGTCTCCTTTAGCAAGCTGTTGACTTTTCATAATTTTCTTACATTGCTCTCATTTCTCTTCCCAATTTTTCTTCCACTCTCTTACATGATTTTCAAAATCCTTTTTGAGCTCCTCCATGTCCTGAGACCATTGCATATTCTTTTTTGGAGATTTTGGATGCAGAAGCCTTGACTTTGGTGTCTTCCTTTGATGGTAAGCTTTATTCTTTCTCATCCAAAAGGATGGAAGAAAATACCTGTTCACCAAGAAAGTCAACTTCTATAGTCTTATTTTTCCCCCTTTGGGGGCATTTTCCCAGCCAGTTACTTGACTTTTGAGTCCTTTGTCAAGTAAAATGCACACTCTAGGGACTTGTAATTCTCAGATCCTCCAAGGTGGCACAATCAAGGGAAATGAGTTAACTCCTCTCCTGGTCTGTGCTCTGGTCTGGGAGAAACCACAAGATTTTCTGCCCAGGATCTGCAAGTAGGATTCCCTCTCCACTGTTACCACCAGCTCCACCACACCAGTGTTCCTCCTCACCCCAGGACCTCCACTCAGGACTGAGACCCAGATCAGTCACTTGATTCCCCAGGGTCTTTAGGCTGAGGACTCCAAAAATGGGTGCCACTACTGCCCTGGGCCTGGGGCTAGGGCTCCTTTCTCTGCTTGTTTCTCATCCAGGTGAAAGAGTTTTCTCCTTGTACTTTGAAGCTGTCTTTGGCATTTATGGGTTGAGAAATCTGGGAACCATAGCTGCTACCCATGATTCTGCTCCCTGAAGCCTGCTGCAGTCCTGTCTATGCTGTGCCATGAGACCAAGGCTGGGCTGCACTCTACTCTGAACCTAGTGCAATAGACCTTTCCTGTTGGCCTTCCAGACTGCCTTGGACTGGAAACCTCTTTCATTCTGTCATTTTGTGGCTTCTGCTGCTCTAGAATTTGTTTGGAGTCATTTTTTACAGGTATTTAATGGGTTATGGGGTAAGAGCTCAAGCAGGTCCATACTTCTACTCTGCCATCTTGGCCCCACCCCTCCAAGGCAATTTTCCTTGATAATTTCTTGTAATATTGTTTCAAGATTCCTTTTTAATAATAATTTTCAGATAGTCTAAATTCTATTGCTATAATATATTAATATAATAATCAATGTATTTTATTAGGTGTAAAATTCTTATATTTCCCCCTTGATCTGTTTTCCAGATCAATTGTTTTTCTAATGAGATGTTTCATTTTCTCTTTTATTTTTTCATTCTTTTGATTTTGTTCTTGTTTTATGTTTTATGATTTCTTGGTGTATTAGAGTATCATTAGCTTCCCTTTGTGCAAATCTATTTTTCAAGGAATTAATTTCTGCCTTAAGTTTTTGATTCTCTATTTGTTTGATTTTCTTTTCATAATTTTCTTACTTTTTGGGGATTGCTCTTTTTTTCTAATTTTTCCTCAATCTCTCTTATTTGATTTTTAAAGTCCTTTTTAAGTTCTTCTAAGAACTCTTTTTAGGCCCATTTGATATTTCTCATTGAAAAAGGAATGTCTTTTTTAGGTTCATTATTTTCCTCTGATTATGAGCCTAGATCTTCTCTATCCCTATAGTAACTATCTATGGTTAGAGTCTTTCTCCTTTGCCTATTCATTTGTACTTATTTATTTTTGTTTTATTTTCTTTTTAACCGCATTTAGTGTAATCAAGTTGTAGTCCTGAGGTATGGTGAATGATGACCCAAGTCTCAGGTCCTTCTCACTGTTATTTTCTGAGGTCTATCTCAAGACCCAACCTTGGGCTTTGTTCTCCAAACAATATTCTTTTCATTAATGCCAACTGTACTTCACAAAGCAAAAAGCGAACCGTTCTGAGATAAAGGGCTGTCTTGCAAACCTTTATAAACTGAACCAGTGGTTTTCCCAATTTAATATGCATGAACCGTGCATGTGAGTCCTCTTAAATCCAAGTACCAAACCCTGCCTGTTTAATAAATCTCACCAGTACTCCACTATTAGACAGGGGCTTAAAACTAATCTATCAATCCCAAAACCAAGCACAGGGTGGATTAAAATGCTAAACACATGAGAATATGAAGATGCTTAATGCTAAATAACAAACATTTCAATCACAGAAATCATTTTTATCTACTTGTTTATGCTAAGTAGATACTATTAGACTTAATATCTGTATTAGCACAAGGCGGGGGGAAGAGTTTTAAGGAGACCTTAATACTTGAAATGCCTGGGTATGACTGGGAAGAAGAGGAGGGGGGATAGCTCTCTTTCTGAGGGTGACTGCTGAGGAGTTTGGGATAATTGTTTACTCTTAGGTCTCCTTGAGGGTGGTTTTATTTTTCTTGAACCCAAAGCAGAGCATCTATGGTTAAAACTCACTGGAGTTTAATCCAGAAAGACAGATGAGTTTCTAGGAAGTCAGACCTAAATTTAAAACTGCTATTTATGGCCAAATGTCCAAACAATATTTAAATAAGCAAACATCTAAAAGGAGAATTTTCTCTCATACAAACCATAAGCCTAACAAGACAAGGGGGACAGCTCTGCTTAAAAGGAAAAAAGAAATTCAGAGAGCTTGCTCCTTTGACCACTTTCAAGCTGCAGATAAGACCTTCCTGAATTTAGAAAAGTAAACACACTCCGCCTCTCATTAGCACTGTATACGCACAGAACATAATACATATACACATATGGTACCTTATATCACTACAGCCCATTGTATAAACAAACAAATGACTACAATCAGTCTTGCTGGAAGGAATCTTAGCAAGATATGTCTGAAACTGTCTGGTACCTCCACAATCCCATCATTCATTCCCAGTCTAGTTTCAGTTCTGGGCCCAAATCCACTTCAACTTAGCTATATCTCAGTAGAGAATATTTGCTTTTGTTTTTGTGAGATGCAGGAGGTGACCTTGGCCTGAAAGCTCTACCACTGGACATACTCCCCAAGTTGGTTAAAGAAAGATCCCAAAGATCTCAAAATATTTATAGCAGCAATTCTGTATGTGTGTGTGTGTATGTGTGTGTGTGTGTGTATCTGTGTGTGTCTGTGTGTATTTGTGTCTATGAATGTGGAATAGTAGAAAAAGCCCTAGAAAATTTGGGTCTAAATTTTGCCTCTATCACTGTAAGTGTAGGTACAAGTCATGTAATATCACTAGACTTCAGTTTCCTCATCTGTAGAATGGGTCTAAGAATATGTGAAGTACATTTTAAAGCACTATATAAATGCTAGTTATTCTTCTTATTATGAGTAAATACACTAATGCAAAAGCAAAAATGGAAATGAAAACAAAAATTGAATTCAGATTGATCGAAATGAAAATTATCGGTAGAAGGAACAAATGATAAAATATACTTCCTTCCTCTTTGTGGACACTGGAGAACCATAGCATTTGAATGTCATATATACAGTCATTTTGTTGGTCAAACTGACTCAATTGTTTTTCTTTCTTTCCAAGAGAAAGTTCATAAGGGGAGGTGAGGGGAGTAAGGGAATAAAGAATGATATAGGGAAATGACTATTTTATAATTTTTGTAAAGCAAAAGGTATCAATAAAACTTCAAAAAAAATCACTTCAGAACTTAAACTTCTGATCTACGCCCAGTCTTTTTAGCTTGAGGACTTCTTGGTTTGGCACAACCTGCCAGACAATGTATTCCACTGCCATATTCTTCATGAACCTGGGGTCATCTCCACCCCATGGTTAAGCCAAGTCTTCTTCTCTAGAAGACAATAGCATCACCTAGACAAAAGTCAGTAAAGGCTCAAGGTATGAATTGGAGTTTCTTCTGGGAAACCTGATTTAGTCCCTGAAATATAAAAGTAAGAAATCTGATGTTATATCTAATAAGAAAACTACAAAGTAAAAGAGCTACAATACCTAATGTCTGAACCAGGCTGAACATTCCCACTCAGTTTTCAATCCTTGAGGCATGGTGTTTATCCTACTTCACATTCTGACTGAGGTTTTTGAGTACATAAAGCTTTTCAAACAACATCTAAAAAATGATGATAGCAGTGGAGAAATTTCTCATTTCACATATTAGAATTCATAACTTTTTGCCATAACGTAGCAAAATCACTACTTTTAATGTTAGAAACTTAGTAAAATGTTTAGTAAAAAGAATAGGTTTTCCTTTCTCATCATTATGCTTCTATTAAGGGCCTATTGTGTGTAGGCACTAGGGGTAGTACAAAGATGAAAATAAAATAATCCCTGTCCTTAAAGAATTTACATTCTAACTTACATATATAGCTATAGAAGGAACACATAAAAAGCAGAAGGAAATTAACCTTGAGAAAGGAGGCACGGGCAGCTGGGGTGGACAAGGAAAGGTCTCATGAAAAAGGGAGTTACTTCAGCTGAGCTTTTAAGGAAGCTAGGGATTCCAAGAAATGGCGATGAGGAGGGAGTGCGTTCCAGATAAGCATAGGAGATTGTCAGTGCAAAAGTCTGGAGAGGAGAAACAGAAGCATAAGGAGGCCAGGATGGCAGGACCATAGAGTATGTGGAGGGTAGTAATATGTAATGAGGTTACAAACATAGGTTGGGCCCAGGTTACGAAAATATATACAAAAATATGAGTTAATGGGGAGCCGCAATAGTATATTGAATAGGGGATTTACATAGACCTGTGCTTTAAGATAATTTTTTAGACTTTTATGACTGTGTTGAGGATGTATCTATTGGAGTAAAGAAATCCTTGAGACAGAGACACCATCCTATTTCAAAGAGACAAAGAATGTGTGATTCTAAAAGCAATACAGAAATATGATGAACTAGATGCTTCTGTGTTTTTCCTAAATACTGCTAGGCAAATTCATTCATCTCACTTCAATAAGGCGTTTCCAAGAAAAGTTCCTAAGTCCTAACAGTTTTCAAAAGTGTACTCCAACTTGGGGTTTATGCTTCTTAGCTATGGAGGGCAACAATGGTCAAAGTTCTCAGGAACCTCCAGGCATCACCTAGTCCTTTCACAAAGGTTCACATATAAAGTCTCATGATACTTTTCTCTTCTCATTTCAGTAACTCGTTAGTCTTATAATTACATTGATCCCTAAGGACAAATGGTTGTGCTAACTTCAGCTTATAATGGAAAAGGCATTGTGTTGCGCAAAGACAAAATAAAAATAGAATCTGACCTCAAGGAGCTTGTATTATAATATGAAAAACAACATACGCACAGACCAAGAAAAAACCAAAAATGTAAATGAAATATGGAATGACTTGAGGTGGAAGAGGTAGAGGGCTGACAACTATAGAAACTAGGAAAGATTTCTTGTAGGTAAGCTAAGTCTTGAAGAGAGCTAAGGATTACAAGAGGTGGAGGTGAGGAAGGAGAGCCTTCCAGGCATGGAGCACAGCCTATATTCAAAGGCAAGGAGGAAAAATATGAAATGTCATGTATAGGGAAAGGCAAGAAGGGGAAGAAGGAAGGAAGGAAGGAAGGGAAAGAAACAGAAAAGAGGGCAGGAGAAAAGAAAAGAAGAAAGAAAAGCAAGGAGAGGAAGAAGGAAAAGGGGGAGAAAAGGAAGGAAGAAAGACAAGGAAGGAGACAAAGACATCAAAAAGAGGGAAAAGGATCTATTTGTACAAAAATATCTGCAACAGCTCTTTTTGTGGTAGCTAAGAATTGGAAATCAAAGGGATGCTAACCAATTGGGGAATGACAAAACAAACTGTGGTGTGTGATTGTAATGGAATATTATTGTGTTAGAAGAAATGGCAAGCAAGATGACTTCAGAAAAACCTGAAAAGACTTATATGAACTGATGCACAGTGAAGTAAACAAAACCAGAACATTGTAGATGATAACAGCAATATTGTTCAATGAAGAACTGTGAATGGCTTAGCATGACTCATAAATACGATACAAGACAATTCCAAAAAACTAATGATGAAGCATACTGTCTACCACCAGAGAAGGAACTCTTATTGGTTGAATACAGACTGAAGCTTGCTATTTTCACTTTTTCTTCCTTCCCTCTTTCCTTCCTTTCTTTCATTTTTCATTTTATTCTTTTATTCAAGTCTTTTTGTACAAAATGACTAATATGGAAATGTTTTATATAATTATATATGTATAACCTATATTTGATTGCTTATTGTCCCAGGGAGGGAGGAAGAGATAGAATTTGGAACGCAAAACTTTAAACAAAAATGTTAAAAACTGAAAAGAGTAAAGGAGGGAGAAAAGAAAGGAAAAGAGAGGAGAAAGGGAGGAAAAGAGGGAAGGAAGGAAGAAAGGAAGGAGGGAAGGAAGGAAGGAAGGGAGGGAGGGAGGGAGGGAGGGAGGGAGAGGGAGAGGGAGGGAGAGAGGAAGGAAGGAAGGGAGGGAGGGAGGGAGGGAGGGAGGGGGAGAGGGAGGGAGGGAGGGAGGGAGGGAGGAAGGAAGGGCATGAGTGAAAATATGTAATGTATTAAGCACCTATTATGTTCCAGGCACTGTGCTAAAAGTTTTTTGAATATTATTTCATTTGATAATAATTTGGCTAGAAAACAGAGGCTGTAATGGGGAAGTAATGTGAACCAAATCTAGAAAGGTAAGTTCCAACCAGACTGTAAAGGGCTCTAAATGCTAAACAAAAGAAATTTCTATTTATCCTCTAAAAAACAGGGAACCATTGTAGTCTTTGGAGAAGAGGAATGACCTAAGTCAGATCCTAGGCTTTAGAAACAAGTTTGACAGAACCATGGAGGATAGAAAGGGGAGAGACTGGGGACTTGCCTACTATTATCTATATTCAATTGAATGTCACACATATACCCCATAGGGGGAAAATGAGTAAGATTCCCTCCCATCATCTCCCTAGACTGTTGCCTAAGTCATTGGTAGGATGGTTATGGAGCTAACAAGGTGAAATGACAAAAGCAAACAACATAAAGTGATATGGAATCCAGATAATGTGTTTCTCTCTGTGTGACAGTTTCATCACAGGCAAACATCTGTCAGATAAGCATTCCTCAGCATCCTGGACAATTGGATCTCCATCCTTTTTTGCCCACTTTCTTCCCTAAAGTACCAGTTTCGTGAGTGCACCATACAAAGCCTTTATGACTCTCAGAGCTGCCTTAGGTCTTTCAGGTGTCAAGTCCACAGACTTTGTCCATGACCTATTGCTGCTTTTTGCTGAATGTACACTGCCGACCCCATGTACACATAGAACTCACAAATATTAACTAGAAACTCAAGTGCCCATTTCTCAACTTTATGTGAATCTTTGTGGTCATCTTTTGCTGCTGCTTGTATGACGCTCCTGTTAGTCTCCTAAAAGACCCATACTATTTCATTTTGAAGATCGCCCTGAAAAGCCAGAGAAAGTTTAATCTCCACTATTTTCAGACACTATCACTTCCTCTAGACATAGGTTACAAAAGGGAGAGATGGCAAAAAATAATGACAATGATGTAACCATTTGGGACCAGTAGGCATACATCTTCCTCCATCACCTGCTGCACCAAGTCACTCAAAGGGAAAAATCAGTGACTAGAGATACGACTGGTTGAACTACCATTTTAAAAAGGAAACACCTTCTCTGTAGCCAAGGTATGTTCTTAATAACTCAGTTCCAGAATCCAGCAAAGCCATAATAGCACTGGGAGAGAATTGCTTTGATTACATTTTGGAATTCTGAGGAATTCCACAAGACTTTTTTTTATTTTACATTTAGTAGTGTTCAGGAAAGTAAGGTACTTAAGAAAAAGAGAACCACCAAGTGTATACTAGCATGAGAGTCCTAGGTAGCTCAGGAGTGGAGAAGAACAGATAGAATGCTAGACTATCAGGTGAGATTGACCTTGTTTGGAATCCTACCTGAGACATTGACTATGTGACCCTAACTATTCTCAGTCTTGCTTTCTTCATCTGCAAAATGGGACCAAATGAAATAATGTTTATAGAACTTTGCAAATGTTAAAGCCCCATATAAATGCAAGCTAGTATTATTTAGGTGAAAAAGATACTGCATAAGATACTGGTCTTAACAAATATACACTTAGAAAACCATGAAATTTCCATGATAACTTTGTTGTTTATTTGAAGAAAATGGCAAGTAGTACATGGTAGATTGGCAGTTTCATTGGCAATCCTCTTTTTTATTGTACTATATAATGGAAATGTTGGCTTTGTTCTGCAAATTGAAAATAAATTAATTTTTAAAAAAACATGCATGCTATTTCAGATGAAGATTATAAAAGTACTTGTGTCTGGAAGACCACAGGTGTTTGACCCCATGGTTTCAACTTACAGTGGTAGGAGTTCTCTCACCCATAACTTTCATATACTAATGAAATCACAAGTCAAATCCATATCCCTTTTCTCATCTAACCCAAATTCCCAAGACTCACAAAGCTAGAAAGAGATACAGAAGTGAGAGGTGTCCAACCCATCCATCACTCTTCCTCTGGGTAGGAATTTATTGAACTGATTATATAAAGAAAACTATAGACTCCTTTCTTAAAGATCCCTAAAGGAGATTCCACATTCCCTTTGGAAATATATTCCAGTGGCTCGTAATACTTACAAACAGGAAGTGTTTGTTTGTTTGTTTGAAATGCCTAACCTAAATCCCTCCTGCTGCAATTTGCTCCCATTCCTTCAGTCCTGTTCATTACTTCTTACACCTGCTTTCCATTAGAGAGCTATTACACACTTCTCTGCAATTATGTTCTGGAAAGCAATGTATAAACTACTGCAGCTGAGTGCATTCACATACATCTCCACACAGATGTGGGAGTCATCATCAAACTGTGGAATCCTTGTAAGGAACAGCACCTGGGAAAAGAATCAGGTTTGCTATGCTCAACCCTGCTTTTTTCACAGGTTTGGAAGAAACAGTTAAGTACAGTTAGCACAAGAACAAAACCTACACACACACACACACACATGCACACATGCACACATGCACACACACATGCACACTCCCACAAGGTCTACAGTTGGGATCATACAATGAACAGCCCCCTGATATTTTTTATCTTTCCTAGGTTACTCACCTCCCTACGATCTAAAGTAGAATTTTCCAAATTTTTTGGATCATGTACCCCTATAGGTATTTTTTTTTCCTGGTGGGTATGCTGGATGGGGTTTGAGGTGGATTTTCCCAATGGCTCCTGTACTTTTCTGGGTGCCAGGGTTGGTTAGGTCATAATTGACCTAAGGAGACATCATAGTGGCTCACAAGAGGAAAGTTTGCCAGGCATCAGAATTGGGTAGAGTGGATTATAGTGAGTGAAGGCTGGTTTCATTTCAGGCAAGACCCATGATTGGCTATGAAAAGGAAGGATGGTATGGAATCCATCTTTCTGTCCTCTGATTGGATGATCCCATCCCTCCTTGGGTTTATGCCTCAGGTCCCACTTTGGAGACCCCTAGCCTAGAGCATAAGGGCAGAACAGTTTTCTCCTTCCTATTTTCTTCAAGGCAGGCTGGGACTGAATCTACAGGAAATCACAACAGTCAGTTCAGTAAAGAACAACACACAAAGACAAAGCAGCTGTAGGGTAGCCCATCAGCAGAAAAAAAACATCTGATTTTGAATTTTTCTAACTGGTTATTTTGACATCATATAGACTCAACCATCTATGGCAACAGAATTTAGGAGGGCACCAGCACCAGAATAGTTGGGTAGTATCAGGTAAAAATGAAATTCACTGGGTAAATTTCTATAATCTATATCTGCTCTCTGTACCTCAGTTTCATTATTTCTAAAATTAAAAAAACTGACTTTCATTACCTATTAACTTGCTTTTGAGAATGGAACATTTTAATTTTGTTTTATCTTATCCAGAAAAAAGACTTCTTCATAAACTTTATAGTTGTCTGTGTTATTGATTCAGGCTACATGGAGCTTTTGTTAAAAAATTGAACCAAGAATTCTTCCCAGGTAATATATCTGTCCTTGGAATCTTCAATTCATAACATCATGCCTTGAGAAAGCAATGAAGTCGGCTTCAACTAAAGAATTCCCTTCTCTTTTTTTTCCTTTTGGAAGAACCACTGTGGCTGATCCCAATGAAAACAGCCTTCCTGCTCCCTGTCTTGGCTGTCAACTACAAACACAAACACTCTGTGGGTTAAATAAGCCCAGCTGGATGTCTGCACAGAGCCATCTGCACAGCTCACAGGCCTCAGTACCTTGACTCTGCTTAAGACAAAAGGGAAGAGGAAAAGTGAAGGGAGAAAATCCATAGCCCAACTCAAGAAACTTTCTCTCTTTATTTCCTTTCTTCTAGCTAATTCCTTCCACCAGAAGGGACTGAGATGCAAGAAACAGATGAATTTTGTTTATAATGGGAGTGTTGATGTGGTTGTTAGGCCAAATCTATAAAATGAGTGCCACAAGAAACCTTGGAATTTCTTGGCTTCAGGGCACAATCCCACATTACATCGAAAAACTCTAAAGGGAGAGGGAAAATATCCCAGTGTTACACAAACAGCTGAGAGCAGTTTCCCAAGCTGGAGTGTGGAATATCTAAAGTCTTTACCACTATCTCTTGCTGCTACCTAAAAGTCAGCCAATCAACCATCACTTGTCAAGTACCTCTTGTGTACTAAATACTATATTTGATGATGGAGATATAAAGATGAACATAAAGCAGTTTCTGCCCTCATGGAGTTTATATGCTATTGTAACAGAACCATGGGAAATACACACACATATAAGTAGGTATTAAAAAAGGAATATAAGTACAAGATAATGTAGGTGGGGTTAGTACTAGCAACTGGAGCATCAGGAAAAGCCATATTTAGGGTATCTGTGCATATACTTGTGTAATCAGGACTTTAACATGGCAAGAGGAAAGCTGGCATGTACTGACTTGGCACTTGGATATTTTAAGGATGATGACCTCTCAGGCTCCTTCCTACAAAACATGTAGGACATCTCATTCCTATGATTTTGAAAGAACAAAGCCTCCCATTATTGGAAGCTGAGCAAGAAAAATAGACCTTTAGAAAGAGAATGATGGCCCATAGCCCTTCAACTCTCCTATATAGCAAGTCGTTCTCTTTTCCTAGAAGTCCAGAGACAAGGTTAGAAGACAAGTTCTTCTCTTTCACCTCATGCAGGGAGGTAGCTAGAGCAGGGGTAGTCATCTAGGTGAGCATGTGCCTTGGACTCCTAATAGTTGACCAAACATCCTTCTTGAGATGGACATTGTTTAGGCTTGGAGGTGATCTTGTGAGTTTCAGTGGTCCTAAGTCCATCAGCTGTAGCTGATTGGTGGCAAGAAGGGCTCCTTCATTGCAGAAAATGACTGCTGGTAGAAGGAAGAGTCGAAACCTTAGTCTGGATCAGCAGAAGACACAGACTAGAAGTTATTTGGACAGTGCAGAACCAAGGTGAAATGTAAGAATGCCTATTCAGCCATCCTGAAAACTGCTTTACGTTCAGATAGGTATGATTCAACCTCCCAGCAGATTCTAACAGTAGCTATAAGCTTTAAGTTCCTAATTGCTCAAGCCTTATTTAGGTGTCATGAGTTTTTTGTAATACCTTTTAATATTTCTTTTGTGCACAGATTCATACTGTACATTAAAAATGTGTCAAGTACCTATTTTAGGAAGACTGTAGACATCTGCCAAAATCTAAGCCTTAGGAAATGTTTCCTCAGGGAGCCAGGATACAGGAATTAAGGAGCCCCAAAGTGAGTTACTTCTCTCTTCCAGGAGGTCAGGCACCTTGGGACTAAACCCTATTTGGATCTTATGCATGGTAAAAGAGCAGAGGAGGAGCCCCTTAGAAGAGACGAGGGTGGGCATAGCCCCAGTCTCTGAGCTCAGAAGAATGCCCAATGCTTAGTTAATTGTTTTACTAAATATTTTCATTGATTTTTAACTACTGAAATAAAAACAAAAATCCCTGGTAAGAAACTGTACTTAAATATTGTTAAATAAATTTTATACAAAATACATACATGAAATGCAAATAACCTGTAATTTTCACAGTATGGAGAACTCCTCTTTATGGAAACTATTTCCATCAAAGCAGAGCATGGCCCTCCTGTGACTTTTCAAATGCATCTTAGAGAGACACTAAAATTATGCGACTTGGCCAGGTTAGTAAGTCTCTAAGACAGGATATGAAACCTGGTCTTCCCAAATCCAGGTAGTATTCTCTCTCTACTAAGCTATAACACCTACTACATAATTTTAAATGAAGATAATTAATCTTATTTTTCTTTTCATGAGGACAATTATGTTCTTCATTTTCATCACAAGGTATAAACAAATCAGGACAGAATTTCCTGTAAATTTGTGGCTTCTTGGATTGTTGGGGGTTCCCCCCACACTAAGTTTTCTCCCCTTGGAATTAAAGATGTGATTGGAGGACACAGACCAGGGCCGGGCATCAACCAATTTCTTTGCTTTTATTTTATTGTTATCAAGATCATTTGCAGCTGACAGCAGTTTTAAAAAGCAATTAAATTCAAAGACATCACAAGCAATTTTTTTTCTGCTTACAGACACTTTTTAAAGACACTCTTATGGTACTTCATCTTAAAAGATTTTATTTTTTAAAAACTGGGTAGTTGTTTTCTAATTCTGAATGTCATATCTTTAGATGTCAACAAAGGTCTGTTTGTATTATGCTTTCATTTGACAAAACATTTCCACAAACAGCATGCTAATGTCTTGGTAAACTGTCCTCTGCTGGCAGCAAAAACAATGAACCCCATTTTAAAAATAATTGACATTACACATCTGGGCAAGACTTAATTTCTGTTCCTTTCCAGGTAGATAAAGAAGTTATACTTCATTTTTATGGTAGGATGTGGTCAACTCTATAGTATTTAATCCAATTCATTTTTTTTGAGGAGAGAGAAAACCAAGTAATGGGTTTTGTATCTTTTCCACTTACTTCAAAAATTACCCTTAAAGAAACTTAACTATGAGCAACTGAAAAACCAGCAATGGTGCTAAGAACAAATAATGAAATATACATCCCTTCTCTGAGTAAAGAGGTGAGGGACTACCAGGGCAGAATTTTATCTATGTTCTCAGGCTTTGGCTGTTGTTCATTGTTATAAGAGAGGTTTCAGGGAGATGGGAAAAGGGGGCCTGAAATTTATATGACTTAGCAAAAAGGTGCTAATAAAATACTTTTAAATAGATGAAAAAACCATTAAATTGTATTCACACTTATGTTGGAAGACTACATTGAATAAATTTTAAAAATGAGGCTATGATTATTCAGATAACTGTGTGATACCATTTTAAAAATGAACTTCTTTCCCCTCCCACTGCAAGACTGGTTACTGATTATAAAAAGATGTGAGAGCTGTGATATATGCTCAGACTCAATAATAATTAGTAATAAAAACTGACATTTCTATATCACTATGAATTATGCAAAGTGTTGTATGTACATTATCTCCTATGCTCCCCATAATTTTATAAGATTGGCAATACAGATTGTATTATCTCTATTTTATATATGAAGGAACTGAGCTTCAGAATAATTAAGTGACTTGTCCATCACTAGTGTCAGAGACAGAATTTGAACTCGGGTTCCTCCTGACTCTTACATCTAACAACCCATCCCACCCGGTTATGATGTCACTACTGCCTTTTACCTAGGGAGTGAATAGTATGCATCAATCCCACCTAGTTAGGGTCTGGATTGCTCTCTATCAAGGGTCATTTTTATTTAGTGTGTGTGTGTGTGTGTGTGTGTGTGTGTGTGTGTGTGTGTGTGTGTGTATACAAACATGCAGGTCTAAGTTATGACCACTCCTATGTATGGTTGGTAGACTGGAGACAGAGATCATGAGAGTTAAGGAAGTGAGGAATCAAGGGGATAAGGTGTTCAAAGGGCTTCAAAGAGGTTGGGGTGGAGAAGACTGAAAGCCAGGTACCAAGCTTATTAAAATGGTGAATAGTGACCCAGAGGTCCATAAATTGCAGAAACAAGGATATGTATAGGAGAGAGTCAACAGTCCAGTCATGAGCATTTATTAAGCACCTACTGTCTGCTAGGAATTGAGCTGAAATGATGGAGATACAAAGAAAGCCAAGAAACAAGCCCCACTCTCCAGTTCAAACCTCTTGTTTGAATAGTTGTTTACATGTTGTTTCCTCCATTGAGAGTAAGGACCTTTTCATTTATTTATTTATCTGTTTGTTTATTTATTTATTTATTTTTGCCTTTCTTTGTAGCCATGGCACTTAGCATGATGCCTGGCACAGAGTAGCCACTTAAATTCTTGTTGACATGAGGAAAATAACACATAAATAACTTAGAGTGAGCAAGATATATAGTAGTAGATGAAAAGTCATCTGAGAGAGGAAGGCCCCAGCAGCCAGGACAATCGGGTAAACCCTTTCAACATGTACTCAGTGACAGTCTAGCAGTCAATATGCATTTATTAAAGACTTAACTTTAACTGCTAAACACTGGGAAAACAAGGGCAAACAAAAACTGTGGTAGAGGGAGTGGTTGGCTAGCATCTGCTGCCTTATCACATTGGGGGATAATACACACACACGCGCACACACACACACACACACACACACACATGGTCCTGGTTATCCCAGGAATGGGATAGGTAAGTCAAAGAGAGGCTCTGGGTCTTCTTCAAACACAAATCATTTTTAATATGTGATTCTGATACTATAAGAACACAACTACTGAATTATGTTTTAGCCTTCAGGGAGACTAGGTATTTACATGATTCTCCCTCAGCCCTACCTATCATTTTACATATCTTTTTTTCTGGCCCACTTCTCTCTGTTTCTGTCCTCTTCCCCCAATCCTCTGTTCAAATTTGTAAGTTACATATACATACATATATGTATGTGCATGTGCACACACATATATGTGTGTAGATATACATATATGTATATACACATACATACACTATATAAGGTATATATACATATGTGTGTGAGTGTGTGTGTTTGTGTGTATGTATATATCTTTGGAAAAACTGCTGAAAAGGTCAGAAGGCATTACAAAGGAAAATTCCCTATACCAGTGGTATCAATCTCAAATAGAAGTGGGAGCCACTAAATTCTATGTAAGGATCCCTGTGGGTCACATAATGACTTAGTTTAAAATGTAATATTATCTATGTTTTATTATATTTCTATTGATTTCATTAAACAGTTCCCAATGACATTTTAATCTGGTTCAGACCACTTGGGTGTGTTTGGAGTCTTGTGTTTGATACCTCTGCTGTTCCCAGCACCTCACCTGTATTGTTCCTACATATTAGAGTTTATTAGTTTGGGATCCTGCTATAGATATGGGCATAGCCAGGGTGAAGATTTGCATCCTCTCCCCTAATTTTCCAAGGGCTGAACCTAGAGTCTATTGAAAGTATGGTGTGACTGAGTAAGTCACCTAAGTTGTTCTGAGGTTCCTATGAGCACCTACCTACCTGACAAGATTAATGGAAAGCTCAAATAACATAGAGCATCTAAAGCGCATTGAAAACTATAAAGTCCATGTACATATCAGTGATTCTTTGGCCCATGCTCCTTTTTCCTCTTCAGGATTTCCCTCTTCCATACTCTTCCTCCCACCTCAAGGTCTCTTTCTTGTTCATCATCCCCTCAAGATCCATCTCCTAGAGCCTTCTAAGATGAAATTAATGTTCCAAGAGCAGAGAACTAAAGTGCTTTCATCTATGTATTAATATCTGCATCTCAACAACAGCCTTCTGGAGAAAAACGCTCTTATTTCTTTTGCCTAATCTCTGGTGATTCTAATGATAAGAAGTCCAGACTAGGTAACGGTGGGGAATGGCACCATGGAGAGTCAATGGAGAGGATATTGTTGGAACAGACAGAGTCTTGTGAGGTCCATCAAGTCATAAGAATGTAGGTTACCACCGATTTCATTCACTCGTTGGGTCAGTCATTCCCCACCACTGAATCTTAAGATTAGACTTAAGACAAAGAGAAGCTCAAGCCATTCCCCAGCTGTTTTTTTCCAAAACATGACAGAAGTGTAGAGTATTTTATAAGATTAATTCTTTTCTCTCCAGGCAGTGGGTCAAATCAGAACCTTCACTCAACCAACTCTGTGGATAATCTCTCTTTATTACGTTCAATCAAATTAAGTGTCTGCAATCTGTACTATGGTTACTAATTTATTGAAAGAAATTATTTGTAGAGCTCGATTATAGAGATGATGAGATACAAAACAAGGTCCAGCCTGGATAAGCAGCCTTTAAGTCTGTCCATATCTCATTGCGTAAAAAGCCTCTCCGACCCAACTGCATTAATGTCGGTAGTCTAAAAATCAAAGGAAGAAATGGACATCCCTCTTCTCCCATCAGAACCTTATTTAAATAGGGGAAACAAGCTTTCAGTTGGAAAATAGAACAATCATCATACACACAGCAACTACATGTGCAGGGCAAGCCTGAAATTGTTTAATTTTCTAAAAAGCAAAATGTTTATTTCTTAGCAGTCCTGAGAATAACAAGATCCTGAGTACCACAACTAGACAACATCACAAAGCTGACCGGATTGTGGAAATCGCTTTCCCCCAGTCACGGATAATATGGATAATATGAGGTTTTGCTTGCTTTGATTAATTTCAGAATATTGCAGGGAAGCTGCATAATCCCTAAGATAGCACTGACACCGAATAGAAAGAAGGAGCGATGGACAGTGATAAAAGGGGTCGTAATGGAGCAGAGACACTCTGTTTCATCTATTGGAGAAAGGCCCTCCCTCTGCCCGCGACCCCTCCCCACCACCACCTAATTTCATTTTGGCAAGTAGCAACCCCAAGCAGGGTCAAGTCTAAATGCACCATTGCTCCAGCATCCCAGGCAAAACAAAAACTAGGGAGGTCGCGCGCTGACTGCGATCGGATATATAACAGAGCTCGAAAATGCACATCTCCCTTTTTCAAATCACAGCAGCCATTATTTATACAAGTACTGAATATGGAAAAGGCTCTGACAAATTTACAGTGGTGTTTGGATGGATGAGGTTGGCGGATGATGGATGAGGGAGACAGAGGATTCCCTTATTAAAGCATCAAAACCTTCCTTAAATATCAAATAGACATCTTATCCACAACTGCGCAGCTTCATACTCAAAATTACATAAACCAAACATGTTAAATGCTTTTTCCTTAATAGAAAAATGCAGGGTTTTTTTCCTCCTAATAAATATTCTTAATTTGCACTGGGGAGTTAAGCCCCGTGAGTGTTCTGCAGATGCTGACTTCAGATGCCTGCCCATAAAATAAAGATAAACGGGGTGACTCCGAAAAGGCAAATGAATTTTTATCATGGATTAAGTCACAGTCCTAAGGACAATGTTGTTCTGTCCCAGAATTTTACAAAATCATTGCAGATGTTGTCATCTTCCACGTGTGCCTTCAGTGTCTTTCTAGACAGGGCTGCGGCTATAAGGGGAAGCTCACTGTTCTCTGGCTTGTATGTTATTCCATGCCCCAGATCAAAATATCCACTGTCGAAACACAATGGTGTAGGCAGCCCTACAGCACCCACTAGTGGATTTGTCAACACCACCAAGAGGATGCGTGATCCCAGCATTTATTTATTTACCAACCTAAGAGGAAGGGCCCTGGCAGGGTTAGAGCCTAAAACAGAAAGGGGTATTGCTAGGAAAAAAAGCATTGGCCCCTAACATATTTTCCTAAGCCTCTCCTCACCTCCTCCTCCTCTGTTCTCATTCCTGATGTTTGCCTTCAGGGATCAAACTTTCTCATGAGAAGCAAGAATTCCCCCCACCTCTCACTTGATCACACTGTGAAGCCAAGGCTGAGTGGAGAAATGGATTCATTTCAGCTGAAAGGGAACTTCCTGTCAGATAATACTAATAATTAATAATGGCATCTATTTGATTATAATTAATAATTGTTATATAATCACCATATCGCATAATGTAATGATGGTATCCAACAGTCTTATAATAATTAACAAGAAATCATTGTATATAGTGCTTTCAGGTTTACAAAGCATTTCACTGGCATTATTTCTTTCCATTTTAACAATAGGCAATATTCATAATGGAAAGAGCCCTGGATTTAGAGTCAGAGTACCTGGGGTCTCTTCTAGAGAACCAAAGCAGCACAATGGAGGGAGCACTGTGCCTGGAATTCAAATACAGTCTCAGGCACTTACTAGCTGTATGACTCTGGGCAAGTCATTTAGCCACTGTCTGCCTAGGTTATTCTCACCTGTAAAGATAACATCTACCTCCCCCAGGGTTATTGTAAGAATCAAATGAGATAAAATTTGTAACCCCTTTTCCCTTTCCCTTGAACTTACTACTTATGTGACCTCAAGCCTCTGGGTCTCAGTTTCTTTTCCTGTAAAATGAAGGGTCTAGACCAGTTGACCTCCAAGGTCCTCTCCAACTCAAAACCTATAATCCTATGAATACTACTCAATGTAATACATGGTCTATGTCTAATGAATTCTTGCCTCAACTGAATCCAAAGTCTAAAGTTTCTCCAATATCAAATCACCTCAAGACGTTAAGCCTACCCTGGTTGGCTCTCCCTAGTCTGTTGTGAATTTTTAAAGCAATAGCTTTTAATAGCAACAAATCCCATCTACTTAGCTGCCTCTGATGACATCACTGTGAAATAATCTTAGCATTAGGACGATGTGATATATAATTCTTCAACAATCTAATTTTAATTTAGCGGGCAACAGTACTTACATACTGGAAGGGTGCCTGTTTATTTCTTAGAAAAAGTAAGCCTCAGTTTGTATTTTACTGTTACTTCCTGGGTCTGTAGGTGATGTGCATTCTGAAATGAGAGCCATGATAGCTACATTGTGTTTGCACAAGCCAAAGGTTATCATTACTTCCTAATTTGGCAACTTGGTTTTCTGCGTAATTGATAGGATGAGAGAGTTTGAGATAGAAAGGACCATCAAAAGGAATTTCATCCTACGCCACTCATTTTACTGGGGAGGAAGGTGAAGCCCAGAGGGTTTGAGTGACCTTCCTAAAATCACACAGGTAGGGAAGAGCAAAGATTTAAACCCAGGTACACCAATTTCAATTCTTAATTTTTTTAATGGCCAAAGGTGGTTTTTATAACCCTTATATAAATTTGAAAACATTCAGAAAGCTTTGGTCCAAGTATAAATTTACCAGATTTCTAATCCAAATTAACCTATAATAATTTGGCTCAAGAATTATACAATGGAACCAAATTTCTATAGAGTAAATACTTTTAAATTCCAAAAACATTGAAAAATGAAGGCAAAGCCCTGAGTCAGCAGTATATGAACTAGAGATAGGTCTAGGAGCTAATAATCAGAATTTTATTGCTTTATTTGTATGACAAAAATGTTTTAATGGGAGAATCTATTCTGGAAAACTGCTAATAATCAAAAATACTAATAACTTTGCACAGGAGGTTTGGAAACGGAAAATGTGGCTGCTTCGACTTTAGCTTTAAAAGCAGAGAGGGTGGAAATGATCTGCAGAACTTTTGCCTCCATTCCTACCCCGCCCCCTCCTCGTTATGATTATGTCTTTCCACTCTACTGTTTCTAGGGGGAAGAAAGCTAGTGTAGTGCTGCAATGCCAGCTAACAAACTGGATTCATTAAGAGGACTGGGCCTTGAGGTTCACAGCTTAGTGTGTCTCTTTCCCTGCCCTGTTCTAGCAACAACTGCTTTCAATCTGCATTGATGTGAGGCACCTCCATAGGATACATATTCTCCGCCATCATGAAAAGAGCCAAATGAGAGAACGGGAAAATAAAAGGTGGTGGGGAAGCTCTCCAGAGAAAGGGCCTTTCAGAAAATCAAGGAAATATTGTTTAAAAATCAGTTTCTCTTTACCCTTCCCAGTAAAGAGCTAATTATTTTAGTTAAGGGGATAACAATCACCCACTTTGCCCTTGGCTCCATTAAGACCTGTTAGGGCCAGAACAGTAGCAGTGACAGCAAGTTAAATGGAGGGGAGGTGGGCAGCTTGCTGACTCCTCTGCCTTGCCTTCTGGCTCCAGTCTTGATACAGAACATGTAATTAGCTGGCCATACCCTTTTTTATGCTCTTGTCAATGGAAACGTGTTGAGCTGAAAAGCATCATCTTTATGGGGAACAGAGAGGATCACAGAGCTGGGGGGTGGGGGAAAGACAGAATCAGAAGGAGAGATGAAAAGACACAGAGATAGAGAGAGACAGAGAAATAGAAAGAGAGACAGATACAAAGAAAGAATGAGAGAAGAGGCAGAAAAAGGGAGGAGGAGATAGAAAGAAAGAAAGAAGAGAGATAGAAGAAGGAGAGGGAGAGAATAAAGGGAAAGAGATATAGAAAGAGGCAGAAAGAATGAGAGACAGAGAGAAGAGGAAAAGAGAGGGGAGAAATAAAATAAGAGATGGAGAAAGAGAATGAGTGATGGAGGGAGAGAAAAAGGAGATACAGTAAGAGAAAAGAAAAGAGACAAGAGGAAGGAGAGAATGGGAGAGAGAATGAAGGAGAGAAGAGAAGGAAAGTAGAGAGAAAGAAGAGGGAAAGAGAGAGAAGAAAGGAAAGAAGGAAGGAAGAAAAGAAAAAGTGAGAGAAAAGAGAAAAATAAAGAGAAACCATCTCTGTAGGATTCTTGGCAGAAAGGAGAGACAGTGAGAGAAGAGGAAAAAAGGAGACAAGAGGAAGTAGAGAATGGGAAAGGAAATGAAGGAAAGAAGAGAAGGAAAGGAGGGAAAGAGAAATAAGGAAGGAATGGCGAGGAAGGAAGAAAAGAAAAAGAAAAAGAAAGAGAGGGGGAGAGAAAAAGAAAAAGAAACCATCTCAGTAGGATTCTTGGCATTCCCAAAATGCCATTCCCAGTTGCAGTTTGGAGAAACAAAAACAACCATGAAATGAACACCTGTGGTAAATAAAAATAATTGTGTGATCTTCCTATCTTAGGGAGAAATCCAAACATTGCTCCAGAAATGATAAAAAAAAATTGTAATTCAACACCATGGGTACACTAATAAGGGAGAAACAACATGAAAAAAGGATGACACCTTTTTTTTGATTAACCAGAATCACTTGTTGCTAAATCTGCTTTGGATGTGGTGGATTTGTTTAATTGATCCATGGAATACATTTCTTTATATAATTCAGACATAATGCTGTTACATGGTTACATATGGTGCATGTTTCCTAAAAAAAAGAGAAGGAGGAAGAGGAGAAGGAAAGGAAGGAAGGAAGGAGAAAGAAGAGGAGAACAACAATAAGAAACTTGGATGTGGCTGGGGGGTTTGGGGAAGTGGGTTAAGAGCTGGGGAGGAGGGACAAAAGTTTCTTTCATATCTACACAGAGCTTTAAGTATTATTTCTTGTGCCCAGGGCAAACAGTCTATAAAGAAATCTCAAATCAACTTTTTTAAGAAAAATGTAGTTGGGTTATGGGATGAGCAGATAGAACATAGTTCCTAAAACACAGTCAGGCTGGAATTGAGGAGGGCTCACCTGGAGTCTACCAGCCTGGAGGAGGAAACATCTGGAAACTTCCTATTATAATGAAATATTCTTTCTACCATGGAGCTAAGCAAGGTTCTGAGAATCTAAAGATAAAAGGGAACCAGTCCCAGCCCACAAGGGGAAACATGTTCATATGTAGCAATAGACAAAATACATATTTCCGTATGTGTGTGCATGTGTGTTCATATTTTTATATATTTATCATTGTTATTGCCCAATTATGTATTCATGTCTGACTTTTCATGAGCCCATGAGCCATAGCATGCCAGGTCCTTGTGTTCTCCACCTCCCAAAGTCTGTACATCCTGTCCATGGGATTTTCTTGGCAAAGATACTGGCGTGATTTGCCATTTTCTTCTCCAGTGGGTCACCTTTTGTCAGAACCTGCCACTATGACCTGTCCATCTTGGGTAACCTTGCACAGCACAGGTCATAGCTTCATTGAGTTATATCCTCTGCCATGACAAGGTAGCGATGCAGGAGAGGGTATTTATATATACACACAAGCAAAATATATACAAAGTAAGTGTTAGGTAACTTTGGGGTGAACCAGGAAAGGCCTTCTACAGGTAATTCCTTGAGCCTTCTGCCCCCTCTACTGTGAGTCCTAAAGGAAGATCCAAGAGACTTCAAGAAGTGGAGATGAGGAGGGAGAACATTATAAATAGGGTCCAGAGAAAGGAGACAGATACTCATACATGACCATAAGCAATGTAGCTGAACAGCATAGAGGAAAAGAGATGAGGGAAAGAATATGTAAGAAGAAAGCTGGGAAATTAGGAAGGGACCAGGTGGTAAAGAGGCTTAGGTGCCAAAGAGAATTTTATTTTTGATCCTGAAGGTAATCGGGAGCCACTGGAGTTCATTGAATAAGAAAGTGTCCTGGTCAGACCTGCACTTCTGTAAAATCATTTTAGGTGCACGAGATTCCATTCATTGACTCCAAGTCAGTTTCCCAAAACTTTCAGTGCAAGGGATAGAAATGGGAGAGTTTTTTTGGTTTGTTTTTTTTTTTTTGCTTACAAGAGGCAATAACTAAGTGTAACCTCTAGCTACAAGACATTTGATGAGACCCCATACTCTCAAGACCTAAGATAAAAATAGCTAGAAATCATATAGTGCTTTAAAGTTGGCAAAATATGTTACAAATATTTCCTTACTTTATTCTCATTACCTGAGAGGTAGGTGCTATTATTATTCCTGCTTACAGATGAGGAAACTGAGGCAGGCAGAAGTTAAGTGACTAGCCCAGGATGATACAGTTACTGTCTGAGGTCAGATTTGAAGTCAGGTCCTCCTGACTCCAGTGGATCAACTTTTGTCAGAATGGGCAGCTATGGAGTGTCATGAATGGAAGGCCAGTCCCAGAGTCAGGAAGACTCATCTTCCTGAGTTCAAATCTAGACTCAGACCCTGAGCAAGTCACTTCACCCTGTTTGCCTCAGTTCCCCATCTGTAAAATGAGCTGAAGAAGGAAATGGCAAACCATTCCAGTATCTTTGCCAAGAAAACCCCAAATGGAGTCATGAAGAGTTGGATACAACTGACAAATGACTGAACACCACTTCCTAACTCCAGGTCCAGTATAATTAGTGACTCCAAAGTTAGGCTGAACAGATAAATGAATGTGTGTGTGTGTGTGTGTGTGTGTGTGTGTGTGGGAGTGTGTGTGTATGTTTGTGTGTGTGTGAGTGTGTATGTATGTGTGTGTGAGTGTGTGTGTTTGTGTGTATGTCTGTGTGAGTGTGTGTATATGTTTGTGTGTGTATGTGTGTTTAGCATTCAAAAGGATTCAAGCCACAAATACAAATGTAATCAGACAATGTGCTGCTGAGAATTTGACTAAACTTTTCCTCAGCACTTCATCAGCTTTATCTGAGGCTTTCAGGAAAATCTGCTTCTCAGAGAAATCAGACAGTGTCTCTTGCAACCAGATGTTTTTGTTCTCTTATTTGCACAGGGCATCTGAGTGACACCATGGAGAGAGTGCTGGATTTCTAGTCAAGAAGACACAATAAAAACCTGTGTGACCTTGGGCAAGTGATTGTACCTTTTTCAGCCTCAGTTTCCTCCTCTGTAAAATGTAACGCTGACCTCCTAAGGTTGGTGCGTGGGTCAAATGATATATTTGTGATACGCTTTGCAAGCCTTAAACTCCTCTCTAAATGCTGGCTTTTATGAGCATGATCAAAAGTGCAGCCTCAGAAAATAAATGTGCCATGATGGAAATTAAACAAACTCAGTGCCAGAAATATTGTTCACCACCTTGCTGCTCCCATGGCAAATTCCTCCACTGTGAACACTTCAGGGTCTGAAAAGCACCTTATTCACATTATCTATTAAAGTTTTATCTGTAGAGACTCTAAGCTTTAATAGTAGTAATGACAGAGAACTAAACTGAGGCTCTGACTTACCTATTCTAACACAATGTAGAAGTGTTGGAGGCTGAATTCAAACTCCGGTTTGTACATGGCCAGCATTTCTTTTCTGCCACATGGCTCTCTATTCTCAGGAAAAACTTTGGCTCTGGTATCACAGGACATGGATTCGAATCTTATTTGTGATTTTCACTGCTTATGTGACCTCATACAACCTCACTAGGGCTCAGTTTTTTTTTCATTTATTTTTTTCAGTTTACTTCATGTTAATATTTCATATTAATCCCCCTTATACCCAATCAGTTCTAGACAAACTGACCCAATGTACAACAATTGCCTTTATATGACATCCTATCTCTTATGTCTGTGCCGTGTGTGTGTGTGTATGTGTGTGTATATGTGTAGTTGGGCTATAGGGTCTCTGAAGTCTCTTTCAACTCCAGATCTATTATATGAGGATGAAATCCTGACCCAACTACTGACACTGGAGAAGCCATTCAACTTCCCTGGAAATGAAGCTCCTCATCTATAAAATGGAGAGATTATTTTAAAATAGAGTTCTTACCTATGGCTAGACACACAAGCAATTGAGGATACAATGACAAAAACAACCCTCAATCAGTCAGTAAGCCTTTATTAAGGGCTTACTCTTGGCCTGGCACTGTGCTAAGCTCTGGGGATATAAAGAAAGGCAAAAACATCATCTCTGTCCCGAAGAAGCCCACGTTCTAATGGGGGAGACAATATACAGACATCTGTGTACATGTGCGAATATGTAAAATTTAAAGGAAAAGAGAAAGCACTAGTCGTTGGGAGAGGAGAGGCTTGATTAGGAAAAGTCCCTTGAAGAAAGAGGTTTTAAGCTGCATCTCAAAGGGAGCCAGAGAAGCCAGGAGGTAGAGATGCAGAGAGCATCCAGGCATGGGGAACAGCCAGCATCAATGGTGTTAGATGTGCAAGAAACATCAAGGAGAGCAGTGTCAACAACCGATATCATCGTTTTTCAGTCATGTCCGACTCTCTGTGACCCCATTTGGAATTTTCTTGGCAAAGATACTGGAGGGGTTTGCCATTTCCTTCTCCAGCTCATTTTACAGATGGGGAACTGAGGCAAAGAGGGTGAAGTGATTTTTCCAGGATCACCCAGTTAGTAAGTGTCTGAGGCTAGAATTGAACTCAAGAAGATGAGTCTCCCTGACTCCAGGCCTGGCACTGCATGCCCTATGGTGCCACCACACTGCCCAGTATTTTGAGTGTGGAGACAGAAATCAAGTTTCCTTGGGGAGCTTCCATACTGCTGAAGGCACATAGGATATACATGGCTCAGTAAATGACAGGATAGGGAATGAAGGGAGGAGTAAAGAACATATTGGAGCATACCACAAGAATAAGAGAACACTGAAAGCAGGAGAGATGAAGGAAGGAGGTAACATGGATTTACCTTGCGGGAAGGTAAGGATTTTGAAAGACACAGATGAGGAGGGAATGCACGCCAGCCATGGGAGGCACCAGGCAGCAGTTAGCATGTTGACTTCAGAGACTTAGCAAGTACAGTCTGGCTGAAACAGAGAGTGCTCACAGAGGCTGCAAGTAAAATAAATCCGAGAGGTCAATCAGAACCCAGACTGTGGAGAATCTTTAATGTTGGGCGGAGAATTTGTGTTTTATCCTAAAGGGTATAGGGAACCACTGGAGGGTTTTTTAGTGATTAAATACAATTCAAGAAACATTTGTTAAGACTCTATCCCAAATTCTTTGATGTATAGGATGGCTCTCTGGGATGGAGGGAGATACAGGTGGAATTTTAAGCAAAAGATAATGATAGAATGTATTTTTCTAAAAAGACCCTATACAATGTTAAGTCTTTGTCCTCAACGAACTTCCATTTTGTTATTTTATATTCCATTCTAGTGTCACATGTACACAAGTGTGTAAATACAATTTATGTACAACAGAATACAAAGTAGTTTCAATAGAAAGAGAAAGTTGACAATAGCGGATATTAAGAAAGGCTTCACATAGGAAATGGCCCCTGAGTTGTTTCTTAAAGAAAGTCAGGGATGCCAAGAGATGAGAGGGAGGAAGAAGCATATTTGAAACATGTTCTCACACACTCATACTCACACACACAACACAGCACAGCACAGACACAGAAGACAGGATATTGTATATAAACAACAGTTGTACCTTGGGCCAGTTTGTCTAGAACAGGTAGGGCATAAGGGAGATTAATTAATATGAAATAAACTGGAAAACTAGGTGGGGTCACATTGCTAAGGGACTTAAAAATATTTTGTCCCAGAGGAAACAGGGAATCATTTAAGATTTTCAGTAGAGGTGGGAGAGTTACATGATCAGATTTGTGCGTTAGAGGAATTACTTTGGCAAACTCTCAAAAAATAGATTAGAAAAGGGAGAAATTGGTGAAAAGAAAACCAATTATGAGATTATATCCTAGGCTAGGGGTAATGAGGACCTTTACAAGGGGAAGAGGACAAGTATTTATATTGCACCTACTATGTGTCAGACACTGTATTAACACGTTTACAAATACTATCTCATTTATTCCTCACAACAACCCTGCAATTAATATTATCACCCCCATTTTAAAAAGGAGGAAACTGGGACAAACAGAATTAAGTAGACTTGCTTTCCCAGGGTCTGAATAAGTGTTTGAAGCCAGATTTGATCTCAGATTCTCCTAATTCCAGGTCCAGTGCTCTATCCACTGCACTACAAGTTGCCACTGCATAAAGCTGGTGACAACATGACCAGTGGAAGGGAATAGGTGGGAGAGGAGTTTTGTCTGTCCATTAAAATTAATTTGACTTGGAGATCAGTGGGTCAAAGATGACTCCAAAGCTGTAAAATGTAGATGCCTAAGAGGATAGCGACACTGGTCCTTAACAAGTACTTATTAATGCTTCACCAGAAATACGGAAATTTAAAGAAAGAATGGTATTAGAGGGGAAGATAATGGATTCAGGGGAGCAAACGTTCAGGAGACAACTGTCTATATGTGTTCCAAAGTCATCTGCACAAAGGTGATCATCAAAGTCATACAAACAAATGAGATCATCAAAGGAGAAAGTAGAGAGAGAAAAGCGCACCAGGACCGACTGAGATTACATCCATGTTTGGGTAGGGGGTGTTGCATTATGACCTACCAATGGTGGCAAAGGAGGAGCAATCAGATAAGTTGGGGGGACCAGGAAAGGGTGGTATCATGGGAATCTAGGAAAGAGGAAATGTCCAGGGGAAGGCAGAGGTCAATTATGTCAAAAGCGACTGAGGATTGTGGATCAATGGCAAACTGTCACTTGCACTAGTAAATCCATATCTGTTTCTGACGTGTAATCAGTCAGTCAACAAGTATATATTAAAGACCTGTTACTATGTGACAGGTGATGTACTAGACTCCGGTGATAGAAGCACAAAGAATAAAGTAATTCCTGCCCACAAGGAGCTCAATGGTAGACAAGGCCATATAAAATATATACCATATAAATTCAAAGTGAATAAATAAAAATGCATATAAAAGTATTTAAATACTATTTAGTATGGGAGGGATGGTACCAAATAGTTGGGGAAATCAGGAAGGCCCAGGGAAAGGGAATTGCTTAAGATTCATCTTAAGGAAAAGAGCATCTCAATGAATGATGGGTAATGAGGGAGTGCATTCGAGACATGGGAGACAGCAGGTACAAAGGCAAAGAGAAGGAAAGAGCAAAGAGAAGACCAACTTGACTAGATTGCAAAAAGAGTAAGGGAAGTAATATCTGAGGAAATTAAAAAGATAGATTGGGATCAGGTGGTAAAGGGCTTTAAAAGCTAAACAGATGTATTCATATTTGATCTTAGAACCAATAGGAAGTGGCTGGAATTGATTGAATAGAGAAATCACATACTTAGATTGTGTTAAAGGAAAATACCTCAATAATAGTATAGGATGAATCGAAGGGTAAGAAAGACTTAAAACAGAGGAGACCAATTATGAGGCTGTTGTAGTCGATTCAAGGAAAGGTGATAAGAACTCAAACCAAGATGGTATCCCTGCACGTCAGAGGAGGGATCATATGTGAAAGACTTTGTAGAAGGAGGGAAAATTGGCAACAGAGCAGACATGTGAGGTGAGGGAGACTGGGAAGTCCAGGATAATGCCAGTCATAAATCTGTGAGACTGGAAGGAAGGTGGCATCTTCAACAGAAATAGGAAAGTTTGGAAGGGAGGGTTAGCAAATAGAGGGAGAAGAAATGGAAGCAGGGTCAGATTTTATATTCTTGGGCTCAAAGATCCCTGCAGATGGCCAATGCAACCATGAAATTAGAAGATGCTCCTAAGAGCAGTTATGGCATATCTGGACTAGAAAGTAGAGATATCACCTTGCCAACAAAGGTTCAAAACTAAGGTTTTTCCAGTAGCAATATATGACTGTGAGATTTGGACTATAAGGAAAGCTAAATGTTGCAGAATCAACACTTCTGAGTTGTGGAACTGGAGAAGACTTTTGAAAGCCCCTTTGACAGCAAAGAGATCAAATCAGTCAATACTTAAAGAAATAAATTCAGGCTACTCACTGGAAGATCAAATACTGAAACTTAAGTTTAAATACTTTGGTCATGTAATGAGAAGTCAGGACTCAATGGAAAAGACCTTGATGCTGGGAAAGATTGAAGGCAAAAAGAGAAGGGATGACAGAGGATGAGATGGATAGATAGTGTCATGGAAACAACAAACATGAACTTGGACAGACTTCAAGAGATAGCAGAGGACACTTCATTGGTGTGCTATGGTCCCTGTGCTCACAAAGAGTCAGACATAACTAAACAACTGAACAACAGGGTTGAAGGGAAAGGTAATAAGTTCAATTTTATGCATACTTAGTTTAAGATGTTTCTGGAATAGCCAGTTTGAAACATCCAATAGTCAGTTCATGATGCAGGACTGCAATTCAGGAGAGAAAGTAGGGATGATAGATAGATGGATAGATGGATGAGTGGATGGATGGATGGATGATAGATAATTACATGCCATCTTCATAAAAATAAGGATTTAAGCCCATGGAGCTGATGAGTTTACCAACAGAATGAGTACAGATGGAAAAGAGAAGAGAAAGGGACCTTATGTGTCAGAGGCAGAATTTGAACCTGGATCTTCCTCACTCTGAGGATAATTTTCTCTCCATTACAATATACTTCACATATACTGAGGCAATGTATACAAAATGCTAAATAAATGACAAGCATTACTGGCAGATGGCTATTACAGTAGATAGAGTACTGGTCCTAGAGTCAGGAAGACCTGAGTTTAAATCCATCCTCAGACTCTTGCTAGATATGTTAATTTCCTTCACTATCAAATGAGTATACTATGAGCACCTACCTCCCATGGTCTTTATCAGATCAAAATAGATATTTGCAAAGTGCCTTCCAAATCTTAAAGCACTATATGAATACTCACTTGTTATCGTTACTTGTTATAAGTTGTGTGACCTTGGACAAGTCATTAAAATGTTCCAGCCCTGGCTCTTTCAAGTTATTCTAGTTATATAAACACAATTAAAATACTTCTTTCTGAGAGGTGGTTTCTTTATTTTATAAATGTGAAAGAGCCCTTGCCCGGGAAGGATAGATGATGAATTATATTTCACTCATCTCCATAGCAAAATGAGATGCTATGTGACATCCATTGGATGTGGTCACCATGTTCATTGGTTGAACTTCCTTTTTTCCCCCGTGTTACTAAGGAGGGTTCAATGAATAGAAATGGTATATCAGGAAAGGACTGTGATATTATAACATGAAGTCATTCATGAGGTCTTTAAAAAAAGTGAATTGACATGACCCCAAAGCAGACTTCTAGCTCTAAATTCTATGATTTCTCTAAAGGGTCACTTTAAATCTCCTCCTTATCCCATTCCCCAACAGTCCTCTTCTGGATGAAGTCTCATCTAGTTTCCATCCCTGCCCTAGCTAGGTGATCTACTAGAAACAAAAGTCAAGTTTTACAATCAGAAATTGGCCTTATTTGCTCTATGAATTGTTTTAATCTATTCCTATCTCCCCAGGATGGAAAACACTTTATTTAAGAAGTTAAACAAAGTCTATCAGTTTTAAAATCCAAAATACTTTATTTTTTGAAAATCTCCTAGTTATACTAAATCATAGGACAATCTTGAAAGGAGTCTCAAACTGAAGAAGTAAATAAAGAAAATAGAAAAAAATAAGTATGCCTCTTATCTTGACATGAATAAGTCATTCAGATGACTAAAACTAACTTTTTATAATGCTTTGAATACCAAGACAAAGCTTCGGAGAAATTATAACAGTCTATAGCAGAGATGGGGTAATATGTGCTTTGAGAGAGTTAGGAAAAAATCCATTGGGTGGATCAAATCTGGGAATATCCCAGTTAAGCTACAATAATGAAATATTTTCACACAAGCTGGATTGTGTTAGAAGTTAGGAGAAGTTATGCAGACATTAGTCCTGTCCTAAAGCAGATTTACTCTCCTAAGCTAGATTTCAAGTTCTTTGAGGCCAGAAACCCTATGGAATATAGGAATATACACACACATATATGAATATACAAGTTAGCAAAAGCTGGCTCCAACATACATATATACATATGTGTATGTACATATATATATATACACATATATACATATATACACACACATACACACACATAATGGTTTCAAAGTGTAGCCTACAGTCAGAGGTGTGCTGGAACTAGCTCTTACCAACTTGAATTTTCAGTGTAAACCTTTCCACTTAGAAGTAGGTAAATGCTGCAAATCAGGGCTTGACATTATTCTGTTGATTCTCTAGACTTAAGAAAGTAATGGAGAATGAAGAATTTAACTTTACCATTAGTTCATGCACATTTTTTTCATTTGGAGAGTTGTTAAACACTTACCAACACACATAGGCACATGGTACAGATTTTCTATTGGTGATGATAGCAATAAAGATAAGACAGAAAATAGTAATATGGATGCATATATTGAGTCCATATAACCACATTCAAAAGTAAAGGAAATTAGGGGGAAAACACAAAATAATGACATTATCCGTTGAATTGTGACCTTTGGTTAAAAATCCTTAGAAACTGGTAGGAGAAAGGATCTTCTCTTACTTTTACTTAGACAAAAAGGTTTAGTGAATGAATTTTGAAAGCTATAGAAGAACCAAGAATAACTTAGCACAGAAGGGGTCAAATATCAACACAGCTAAGGAAAGAAAAATAATTCCATGTTTCTTCTCACAAATATCACAACTCTGTCACAAGTTATTTTCAAAATTTTTCTTCGAATGCAAGTTTCATTTTTAGAATATTCGGTAATTTTATTTAGCTGGGATCTACTATTTTATCAAGAGTAACTACTTTATTAATTCTTAATAAGACGTAGCAGCAAGAATATTCTTTCATCAAAATCACACATAATATATATATATATATATATATATATATATATGGTATCATATTTAAAATTGTTGATTTCTTTTAGATTAAAGGAAAAGCACAATAAAAGTATTTGTTTCTCAAAGTCTTTATCATAATGTATTATATCCTCATTCCACTATTTGATGCAACTCTTGGTGGGAAGTGGTATTTCATGGCTACAGTTTGGTTCAGTTTTTAAAAGGTTACTAGAATAACCATTTCCAAAAGGACAAGCCTCTCTTTGGGAAATTGCGTGTTCAAGGGGGAAATGGGAAATGACATTTAATAAGAGAAGATCATAACTCTGAAATGTCTAGGTCAGATAGATATAATACAACTCAGAAGTCAGATTTGGTCTGCCAAGCCACCTTGCCCGGCCCTTGGGTCCTAATACCATCAGTGGGGATGTAATGTAGCTTAGTATGTTACCAACACCCATGTCAATGATTTCACTATCAATTTGAACATGAAGATGATCTTATAATCTCATAATACCTTATGAAAGAATCACACCAAGCCATAGCATCTCTATAGACCTATCCTATCCAATGCAATATAATCCAACAAATATTTATTGAATATCTACTGTGCAAAAGACACATTGTACCAGGCTCTAGATATACTGAAACAAGACAAAAATCTAGTCTTTGTCCTCAATGAGTTTCCGTTATAATGAGAGAGAGGGCAAGATTTGACAATCAATTGGATATGTGGGGTGAGAGTGAGTGAGGAATTTAAGATAATATTGAGATTACAAATCTAGGATACTGCAAGGATGGTGGTCCCTTGGAAAGAAATAGAGCAGTTTGGAAGAAGGGTGAATTTAGAAGGAAAGACTATGAGATCAGTTTTGCATGTGTCCAATCCATACAGGTCAACAAATATATAAACATATACAATTACTTAAAGAAGAGAGCAGTAATGACCAGGGGGAGCAGAAATGGCTTCCTAGAGGAGCTGAGTCCTTGGACCTGAGGGTTTATCTCCTCTGGGCCAAGTCTATATAGTATAAGGATGACACTAATGATAATCATCCCTCACGTTTATATGGGGTCCCAATTAGTGTGAATAATGAATCCCATGATGTGTTCATGGAAAATTATTCAAATTCACACTATTCTAAACTATATTTATATAAAAGACAGTCATTGGTTCCAGTGGAATGTAAATATACACTAAGAATTCAAATATTGCCACCATTCCAAGGAATTCACTATTCACACTAATAGGGGCTTCATTTGTCTGACTTTCTATGACCCCATTTGGGGTTTTCTTGGCAAAGATACTAGAGTGGTTTGCAATTTCCTTTCCTGACTCATTTCACAGATGAGGAAACTGAGTCCAACAGAGTTAAGTGACTTGCCCAGCGTCATACAGCATTTAAGGGTCAGAAGTAGGATTTGAACTCATGAAGATGAAACTTCCTGATTCCAAGCCCAGTGTGCCACTGTATCAGTGCATCCACTGTATCACCTAACTACCCAGTAGGGGACTCACTGTACCTTAAAGTCCACAAAGTGCTTTACAGACTTTGCTTTCTTGGATACTTACAACATTTCAGTAAATTAAATATAATTGGCATTAATATATTCATTTTACAGATGAAAAACTGAGACTCTGATAGGTTAAAAGGTTTACGTAAAGTTATCACTATTAATAAGTATCAAAGGCAAAACTAGATACCAGATTGTCTTGAGACCAAGGTCAGTACTCTCTACTCGTTGTGTCTGTATAGTTAGATAAGAAACTTTGAATAATATCTTTATCAATATTAGCACATATTAACAGCCGAAAAATTCTGTTCTTTTACCAGTTTCTTTCCCCTACCCCAAGTTTTCAATAAAGATTTCACTTCAGGTCCAAAGGTAAAATGCCACTCAAAGAAAGAAAGATAGTACAAAACAGAAATAGAAAGTTGGTTGCCAACAGCTCAGCATCTTTACTGAGAGGTCAGGTTTCGACCTGTGGCCAGCCATCCTCCTGGTTGTAAAGTTCCCTTTTGTTTCACTGATAAAAAAAAAAATACACCTCACCAACCAGAAAAAAAAAACCACTTTTATTCCTGCTGGATATGAATTGATCTTTTAATCAACTTGTTGTGTTACAAATAAAAGAAATTTTAACTATGAATGCCTGGTCTAAGCCTGGAAGTTCAGCTGAGCTCTGACTGCTTTTATGTTATTGGGAAAATGAGCACACAGTCTTCAGAACTAAGAGGGCTGGTACAGTGTGTGAATTTGTACAGAATCCTCCCATACACATGCTCTGTCTGCTCTATGAATACCTGAATGCAACCTTTTTATCTTTTCTTGCTTCAGAACTAAGGGTATTCACATAAATCTGGATTTCCTCTCCTTTGGGGAATTAAGGCTGGCACCATCAGTCTCTGCCTTTTCCTACATCAGCATGAGAGGGAAAAAAAAGGGCAAAGCTTCACTGTCATTCTACAAAAGATGGAACAGAGGGAACAGTAGTAGCGAAAGGGGAACAATAAAGCATACACCGTAATGGAGCTGACCAGGTCACCATCCACCTGGGATAACGCCCTACTCCAACTGACAGGCACCAGTGATCTGGTTTCTATCACCAGCACCCCAAACTTATTAACTGACTGTTATCCTCTGTCTGACTCATGCCAATAGCCTAACCTGCCCTCACCTAGCATCACAAGGCTTTAGTTTATCAACCCTTTGCTTCAACCCACCTTTTATACCTTCTCTCTGATCCCACTCCATCAGTCACCTAAATGATGCCATGGCATAACCCTGGCCAGTGGCTATGGTGGCCTCCAGCTGAATGGCACACACAGCTTGGCTCAGGGTACCTGACTGTAAAGTTGGACTAAGTGCCACCATCAGGGTCCTAATGGACTGAATATCAAACACATGACAGCCAGCACTGCTCCCTTTTTTCCCCCTTCCAATATATATTTTATCCATTGGATGCTATAGTCATTTTTGAAAGCTATTTTACTGCTTAAGGATGATATTGAAATACAGTAGCCTCAATGAAAATTTGAAGATTAATTTTATTCATGTCACAAGGCTCTTAAATTATTGTAAGCCCCTACTAGGTAATTAGGTGGTACAGTGGATGCACTGATACAGTGATACACTGGGCTTGGAATCAGGAAGTTTCATCTTCATGAACTCAAATCCTACTTCCGACCCTTAATTGCTGTGTGTCACTGGACAAGTCACTTAACTCTGTTTGACTCAGTTTCCTCATGTGTGAAATGAGTGAGGAAAGGAAATTTGGTTAGACTCGAAATATCATGGACAAAAGAAACCCTAGAGATTATCAAATCGAAGCCTCTTATTTCAAAGACATCAGGATGATAAATTTTGAGCTGGAAGGAACCTTGGGGGACATCAAGTCTGACCCCTTTATTTTACAGTTAGGGAAAATGGAGCAAGAAGAGATGAAGTTGCTTACTCGCAAGCAAATAGATAGTAGGTCATCTTTCAGGCATGATTGAACCCAGTTCTTTCAGACTCCAAACCTAGTACCTTGTTCATGTATATGTTTATTGGTTTAAATGTCATACTCTCCCCTCCATTGTAGAACATAAGCACCATGAGGGTAGACAATGCTTTGGTTTTGTCTTTGAATTCCCAGTATCTAGTGTGTGCTCCTTGAACATAGTGGGCATTTAATAATTTAATATGTATTAATATATCATATAATTATATTATAAATATATTATATAATTACATGATATATTATATTTACATATTACATAACTATGTATAATTATATGATTATATAATATATAAATATATTATATATAATTATTATATAAATATATTATATATATTATATGTACATAATTGTATAATTATACGTACAATTATATAATATGTAATGTATAATATTATATCATAATAATATTAATAATTTAATAATTAGATCTTGTTGAACTAGGTCATTAGCGAGGCAGGATACATGATATAAAGTTGTGGTTGCTAAACTATTTTTCCCATGGCACAGTATTATTCTTTGGCATGAAGAAGGCCTATTACATAAAGGTCAGGAGGCTCAGGCACACGATTCCAACTATAATTTCCCTAAAATTTAAGGCATATCCAGGCAAAATTCCTAGGGAACACCCATCAAGAATTATTGTTGAAAAGGAAAGAACACAGAACCAGAAATCAGGAGGGATGGATTTTGATCTAGCTCTATGTGACCAATTTCTTTACACCTTTGGAATTTGTTTTCCTTTCTCTGTGAAATAAATGGATTGGAGATGATCTCTAAGGATCCATCACTAAAGTTCCAAATTCTGTGCTGTGCAGGCACAACCAGGGCTTTCAGAATTAGATCTGTTTGAGTAACATGTCTCCCACCGAGCAGCATTTTGTCCTTTCCGTAGATTTCCTACCAAGAAAGGAAGAAAAAAACAACAACTCTGAGGTCTTTTTGAATGGTGAAAGAGCAAATTGGACAGGCATAGAGAACTTGCAGGTAACATCTTAATAAAAGGAATTAAATTATTTCTAGATCTTTTCCCCTTAAAACTTGATTTTGATATTTTTCTCATTTGTTGCAAAGTTTTCCCTCTAGTTTGCATACCTAGTGTTACCTGATAACGATCATAAATAGATCTTGCCATTTTTTGCCAAATGTTTGCTTTTAAAAAAAATGACTAGATTGTTTCTGTACTAACAGAAAAAAGTGAAGAATTTTAAGGAAATACTATTAAGGAAAGCAACGTGGACCATTCTGGCTTGGATTAAGTTTTTTTTTCCCCCATAGCAACTCTTAAAGACTGTTTATAACAGTAAAGAGTGAACAGTTTTGAGATCTATGTTGCTGGAGAATGTACCCACATTGCTGCAATTAATACTATGAGTCTTGAAGTAGCAATGGCAATGCATGAAAATGAGGTTCAAAAAAGTCAAAAACTATTTCTCATTTTTCTCACAAAGCAGTGTGTGACTTTTCTATTTGCGTTATGAGTTCTCAAGTAGGAAACTGTATATTATTCACCTTCACATTGATTGGATGAAAGAAAAGGTATTTATTAGTTGTTAACCATGAGCGGCACTGTTAAAAAAATGATAATACCAAGAAAAAGTCATTATTTGACCTTAAGGAACTTATATTCTAATATAGAAAAACTATACTTAGAGAGAAATACTGGCCAGGGAGGGAGGGGTGTTTCGGTCTAGGGAAAAATGAGAATGGTGAGTGGAGTCTTATGGCAATTGATTGACATATCCTTTCCAGTTGATCTATTCTTATTCCCAGGACAAGAACTTGAAAAAGGGGAGAAGGCATTTAGCAAGGCAGAAAAATATTTGGGATACAACATGGTGGGTGAGTGCCCAGATATGGTGAATTCTCAGGAATTAGGAGAGCAAGAGTGCTCCAAGTGGTCACTGGAATACCAGTTCCAAAGATTCTCTACTGCATATGACATTGAAATTCCTGTTGATTTCTTCCTTCTCTGTGCATACACCTTCCAATAATAAGTAAAGATTATACATTGAGAATGTATATAGCAGAAAAAAAAATGGAAGATGCTTATAAGAGGTGGGGCTTGGAAAGAAAATATCAGCTTAGTGAAAACAACAATAACAAAAATGCTACATCTGAACGTCCAATTTGTTTGTTTCTCCTTTGGCTCTAAAATACTCTTCGTCCACAAACTAAACTTTGAAAAGGCTCTAAAAAGAGAAAGCATTTAGATTGTCATGGAACATGTTTTTAACATTTCCTTGATATTCCAGAATTGCATCTCTGGTGAAAGCCAGTAAAAACCTTGGTAGATTATGTTTTCCACAGGATGTGAATTATATAGAGTGACTAGATGAATCACAATGATTGGCCTGCAATTCTTCGTTGGATCCAGCAGATCAGGCTGCCCAGAGTGGACCAAGACCCCGGAATTCAGTCATAGTGTCAGGGAGGAAAAGTGAGATGGACTCGCCTCCATTCTGTGGACAGTTTTATTTTTTTGTTTGGTTTTTTACTTAAAAACTTGTCTTTATTATTATATGTGAGGTCTTCTGGAACAGCTCATTTGGCATCCTTTGGGTGGCTAGTTTTGATATTGATTTGTTTATCTGCTTGTGGTTGTTCTTCTACAAAATCTTTCCATGGTACATTTAACAAGAGAAACAAGCAATCAGCCAAGTGCATGTACACACACACACACACACACACACACACACACACACACACACATCCCATTTATACGTAAAATAATTGTGGGTTTCCAGGGTCCTGAGAGTGTTTCTGCCTCTCGGTTTTATGATGGGATTATAATTTCAGCTCTACCTCTGAACAGATATTGTGTCTCTATTCTGAAAGCGTAACTCTAGAAACCTCTACTAGGCTGTAATGATCACCTATGCTTCTTTCTGGCTGAAATAACAGAGCGCTGGATCATAGACCATAGAGCAACAGCAGCTACATCATGTTAAATGGGTGCCCAACCACCTTGCCCCTGTTCTGTACATCAGACAAGCTTGAAAGAAAGGAGAGATCCTTCTGTATCCATTTCATTTAAAGGATGGTATGTAGATTATGAACAGATGTAAACCCACATAGGGGGTGGAGGGCAATAGGGAGAAGGATGCAGATTGAGATTGGTCTGCTAAAGTTGACTCTGAAAGTTCTAACTCCTAACTCCAGTGTAAATTTCCATCTTGACGCTATGAACACTGAGCAACGCTACAAGATATTGTTTGGGAGCTCACTCACTCCCAAATATGACTTAAGAATAACCGATGTAACCTAAGATTGGACTAGTTAAATACAGTAACCCTACCTTGTACAGTACATGCCAAACTCAACGAGATTACGGAAAAAATATATAAAGGTTTCTTCTCAAATGCTATCAGCCTATTACTTTTCAATAGATGCACACACACACACACACACACAAAGAGCTTTCTGAATGTAGGAAAACAAGTTTATAATTACATAATTATGCAGACACACTACAATTTTTTTTTCTTTTATGTTACCTTTATCTTTAAAAGGCAACAGACAGGGCTGTACTAAAAAGCAATAAAGCACGGGTAATTTAATACCAAATTACATCCATATTGAAAAGTTTACATGAAGTTGAGAGCAGACAGAGGTCAGGTTTTCAACAGGACTGTCTTTAATTGTGGCCATCAGTTTTAGCAATCCAGATCTTTGGATCAAAGACAGATATAATGAGTTTCCTCAACCCTGAATAGTGAAAGCAGACAGCAAGCATGGCTTTATCTTGCACCAAAAGGTCATAAAAAAAGATTATCAGAAAGAGAATGTGTCTCATTGTAAAATAATAGTAATAATAAAGTAATATATTTTTAAAATCATTTCCCCCTAACTTGGTTTCCAATGAGCTAGTTTTTAAGTGAAGTATTATTCCATCACACCACCTTGTCAGAGAGGCAAAGATTTTTATTCCTCCTTCCTGTAGATAAATGCACAATCTTTGTGTAAATCTTTATTAATTTTTTTCAGTTGCCTTCTATCACGATTTCCTCAGACCCACAAAACAATCCACCTCTCCTTGGGGAAGAGGTATGTGAGTAGAGACACAGTTTTATTTCTCTTTTTTTGTGTGTGTCTTTTTTATAAATCAAATGAGGAGTAAATTATCAGCAAATCAGATCGAAACAAGTTTCCTAGACCTGCAGATCTATTCTACAAATGAAGCAATTTCATCTTTGCTGACTCTGGGGGGTAGGAGGTGGGGTGGGATTTTAAGTAGCCAAGGGGGACCAGGCAGAGATGCTAGCAGGCAAAGCATCAGAACGTTTGCACGCAGAGACCACTCAAATCTGCACCAAGAGACTACTTGTGAGAATCCGTCTTTTTTCACTTAACAAGATACAAAATATAAAACACATTTGCCTCTTATTAAACCTCTCTTGTAAGTGGTTCCAGGTCCACCATTTTTAAAGAGGGGGAGAGGGGAGCCTGGAGACCCTCTTGGGAATTTCAGTGGAGTGACTGGAGATGAGGTACAGGCTGTGAGCCTTTATTACTTTAATTTTATTTTTTTTCTAAAAGCACAGAAGGAATAACATTTTAAATCATTAGCATTTGCTTTAAGTAGCTCTTTCTTCCAACTGTACGAAGCTCCTCTCCCAACCCCCTTCCCCATTACCACCACTCCCAGATCTTGAACTAAAGCAACTTCCCTGATGGAATTCCGCTCTGCAAGCTCACATGGGAAAGGTGCTTTTCAAGAATTTCAGCCTTCGATGTGAGGAGGCCATGAAGAAGCTATAATCACAATTTTCTTCCCTAAAATAGTTGGAGAACAAGGCCTTTATGTTTCCCAGAACCTGAAACCAAGATGTAATGATAGCATCACAGAAGAGGCTATTCTCAAAGAATGCAGATTTCTCTGTTAAAAACAAAGAGGTGACCATGAGTTGGAGGTGGAGGGGCAGTGATAATGCACAAAGCATGAACTTATTGTCTACCAAAGTAGACACCTTATCAAATTTGAGGCAATTTGTGGTTTCTGCCAAGAAAAAAAAGAGGTGAACTGATTTGTTAGAATAGCAAAAGAAATCCCAACCTTACTTCTGAGGTCCAAAAGTCCAACCAGATTAGGGACAGTTTTAATGAAGGCAAGTATTCTATGGAAAATAGATCAATCAATCAATCACTCAACAAATATTTATTAACCACCTACTATGGGTCAGGTATTGTGCTAGGCACAAGACAAAAATGAAACAGTCCCTGACCTCAAGGAGCTCATATTCAATCAAGAGAGGTAATCTCTCTCTCTCTCTCTCTCTCTCTCTCTCTCTCTCTCTCTCTCTCTCTCTCCCTCTCTCTCTCTTTCTGTCTTTCTCTCTCTTTCTCTTTCTCTCTCTCATGCACACATACATACATACATATATATATATATATATATATATATATATATATACATATATATGAGTAGATACAAAATTAATCCAAAGTCATTTTGCTTTGAAGGAAAATATAGATTCCAAAAGATGGAGGTAATTCATTTCATAGGCATAGGGAACAACCAATACAAACACAAAGATTTAGAAGACGGAGTATGTCGAGAAGCGCAATCTACAATATACCTAGAAAGGTAGGTTGGAGTCAGGTTAAAAGTCCAGCAGAACTAAGAGAACATGGTATACAGTAACAGCAATATTATTTAAAAAACAACTTTGAGTGAACAAGTTATCTTGTCTATTATAAACACCCAAATTCACTCTAAAGGACATATGAAGAAAGACACTATCTACATCCAGAGAAAGAACTAATAGAAACATATATATATATATATATATATATATATATATATAATAACTTATATGTATATATACCTACTTGTATGTAATGGTAGTCATCTCTAGAGAAGAGAAGAGGGAGAGAAGAAAACAAGGAAAAAAAGAAATTTACATGATAATTTTATTATATATGTGAAAGTAAGAACAAGTTGTGCATAGTAGATTTTCAGTTTCATGTACAATCATCTTTTTACTGTACTGTTATGGAAATGCTTGTTTCATTCCATAAATTAAAAATAAAATTTAAAAAGAGAAGTCAAACAGAAGGCAATGGGGAACCACTAGAATTTATTGAGGAGGAAAGACTTGATCAGAATTGTGTGAATGTTATTGCTGACCATAGAACCAAAGATAGAAAACAGAAAATAATTAAATCAAAGATGTGTGTATTTCAATCTCTATTGACCCTAAAACAGTTTTCAGAAAAAAAAAATAAAAAGGAAGCCAGAACATTTCTATAATCTTCAAAGTTTACATGCTCAAACCAAAACATCCGAAGGAAATGTTTGCTCCAGAGGAAAAAAAAATCTTATTTAGAAAAGGCATCTTTTTGAGACTCTTTTTTTTAAAGAGTGTATTCATAATGCAGACAAGACCTGAATTTCTGAGTCAATGAAATAGAGATGTGTTGTTCTTTGGGGCAGCAAGGATTAGAGGCAACATATTGTGGCATCATAAAGAGTGAGGGGGGTGGTGCTTAGAGTGAAGAAGACTTAGGTTCTAATGCCCCTCTGTGTGACCATGGGCAAGGGTCACCCAACATACAGGTTCCTCAGGAAATTCCCTAGAATTTATCCATTAAATTATTGACAGATGTCAATGTCAAGAATTCAACAGACACTTTTGTGAATTTGTATCATTAGATGCCTCAACTAGATGTAGGTATTAGAGGTAACCTCAGCACAATCCAACTAACATGGTTCCTGCCCAACACATGCATTCCAAGTCAACCAAGGCAAGGCAATTTTTTCTCCTAGCCCATAGTCATTTCATAGATTTGAGGTTGAGGGGTAGCTTGGAGGTTATTTGATCCAAAACACTTTATAGGTGATTTCATTTTTGTCTTTATGTCCCCAACATAAGCTAAGAAAGTACCTTGTGTCCTAAGGGCTTAATTAATGCTTGTGAGATTCAATGGAATTGAATTTGCCACTCAATCTACAAAACAGAAAAGGAGTTATAAGGATTGGCTGAATATTGGCTTCAAGATGAACAAGCAACAAATATGTTCAGGATGCAACTTTAAATACACATGAAGAAGAGCAGGAAGTCTTGGGAAATTAGGAGGTACATTTTGGTTGAGTGAGAAATTCTTGATCTTATCTCCGTAGTATTGCAAAGGGAAGGATTCACAACGAAAAGTTGAAAAGGAAGAACTAGACCTCCCCAGGTTGAATTTGTATTGTGGGGAGTTTAGATTGCTTTTATGGGGAGATTACTGAGCAGTTGTACATCAGAGATTAGACAAGAGGAAATGGGTCCATTTATGAAAGATCTCAGTTAGACATAAAGGAAAAATCTCATGATTGTTGGGGTGATAAAACAACCAAATGGGTTACTCAGCAGTATCCAGAACTGGGGATTTTCAAGGAGACACAACCATCTGTCCTACCCCGGCCTGTCAGCAGGCTAAGCTAGGTGATTTCTCAAGATTACTAAGTTTTATGATTTGAAGCGATTCCAAACTTTGAGTGTGTCCTTGAAAACCTCAAAGCCCTGGTGTGGGTAGAAAACAGCCGATGTCTATCTTCCCCAAAAAGTAAGTTAGCACCTAGTCACTCCCTCAGGCACCAAGCCTGAAAAGTAGTTGAGGATGAGGGAAGCAGTATACCAAAGAAGGAGCTTATCTAATCATTGAAAGACCATAGAATTTTGGAGTTAGAGAGCAGAGGTGTCACATGGTCTCAGGTGGTGGCCCACGACAATTCTAGTACCAAGAATCAGATTAAAATGTAATTGAAAAAAATTAGCAAGATGAGTAAAAATACAATAAAACATAGCTAACACAATTTAAAACTAAGTCAATATGCAGTCAACATGGGATCCTTCTATCTGAAATTTATATCACTGCTCCAGACCTATCCCTTCATTTTCATGACTTGTTAAAGACCACACAATTTGTTTACTATTAGTAGCACAGCCAGGAACAGAACTCAGGTTTTTGGCATCCCATTGTTCTACACTATACCCACACTCGGAGAATCCAAGCTTTGTGAGTTAGGTGGGAGTTACCATCTAAAATAACTTTATAGATTGAATTCTCAATTCACCTGAGATTCTGGCTCTTTATTCTTTTTCTCTTGGTTTTTCCCCTCTTTCTATCAAGTCAATAAAATCAGTAACATCCTTCACACTTTTGTGACCCTATTTTTCCCTTGTATCAAAATATTGTAGATTTTTTAACATTTTCTTTAAATTTTATGGATAAAGGAAATCATTCATGATAGGTAGATAGATAGATAGATAGATGGATAGATTGATAGATTGATTGATAAATTGATATATGTGGGTGTGAATAAATGTGTAGATATGGAGTAAGGGTTAACTCAAAATATATACAGAGTAAATGAGAGGCATATAGATAGGTATAGATAGTGATATAGCTATAGATAGGGATAGGGAAAGGAATAGAGAGGTAGATATATAGTTATGCATATAACTATAGATAAGGTTATGTATGGCTATATAGATATATATAATATACACACATATTTTTGGATTGGATTTCATTTACCATAGATAACTTTAAATGAGGAAATTTCCTTTACCAATGTAGACTAGCACCTGCCGGGAAACTTATAGTCATAAAGACTAGTTTTGCAGTCCTGAGAGGTTAATTGACTTGCCCTTTACATCAGAGGCAGGGTCTGACCTCAGGTGTCCCTTTCTGCAAGACTTACTCTCTATCCTCTCCACACTCTCTCCACAGATTTACATACACAGACATATGTAAGCTAAGATTCAACAACCAGTTACTAGTCATCATTTACCTGAGGAGATAGCTAATGCCTCAAACTCAATATAAATCAAAATTCAAGACACTCCCATCCCTTCAGAAATGAATTGATATGATTACTAAATTAACTACAAAAGGAAAAGTGTGTTAATACTTCAAATGAGCATTTTCTGGTGTTTTAGTTTCTACCAGTCCATCAAGTTCATGTTAGATATTATCCCATAACTGGACATTAACTTTAAGATGATGAAATATTATTTTTTTATCTTCACAAAAGAAGAAGCCATGTTGTTTCCCGTCCTAGTACTAAGGAAGAGCAAATAGGCACATAAAATTAGCATAGATAACTGTTTTTGGTCTCTAAAGGTAGTTTTAAGATGACATCCATTGAAAATTATTTATGAGTTGAATTTGATTATTATTAAACAAATTTATTAATAGGAATACTGGTCTGAGCCAATTCACTAATCCTTACTAATTCTTCTTTAACTGCCTAAATACTAATGATTTTTTTTCCATTGTCAGATAAATATTGGTTTAACAGCATTTCTAGAGACCAACTGTAAAATCAAGAGGTTGGGTCTTGGCCACTTGTTGGCTTTCTTGGGTGTCCCAGCTACTGTGGAATCTAACCTCAATTTCTTGTTATCAGAAGATTAAATTCAGTGGTCTAGAAGCATACGTTAAAACTAGCATACACCAACATTAACGCTATTCTGCAGCAAAGGGGAGAAATGATGTGATTTCAGTGACTTTTTTCCCCAGTCAACTAACATTTATTAAGCATCAAATGCATGCCAGGTAATGTGTTAAATGCTGAAAATGCAGAGAAAGGCAAGACATTCATTGATCTCAAGGAGCTCACAATGTTATAGGGGAGACAATATGTAAACAGCAGTGTTCCAGCAAAATATACAGGATAATCTGAACAATTTATAAAATCCCCATGCACAAGAATTTTCAAAGCTATGAAGCACATAGGAGACAGCATGGTATTGTCTTTAAAGAGCAGACCATTGAGTTAAGAAGACCTGGGTTCAAATCCCTCCTCTGACCCATACTAGCTTGTGGCCCTCAACAAGTACTTAACCTCTAAGTGTCTTCAGGCATTCCTGAAGATCACAGACACAGAGCACCTAGGTGAGGAACCTGTGGCCTTCTAGGTCCTTGGGTGTGGCCTTTTGACTGAGTCCAAGTCTTACAGAACAAATTTTTTATTGAGGGAATTTGTTCTGTGAAGTTTACATTCAAGAGGGCTGCACTTTAGAGGGTCACATGTGGCCTCCAGGCCACAGATTCCCCACCCCTGTAGGCAAAAAATTTCCACACCAGGTGGTTTCCACTTTACAGAAATTACAAATCAGGCCCCACCCCACCCCCAAAAAAATGTACAGTGAAGTAAATAAAGCCATGCTAGGGGCTGAACAGCAAGTGAAAGATCCATTTTGTCTCCACTGTTTTCTATTGAAGCACTTGGGATTTTAAAAATGAAAAAAGTTTATTTTTTCTGCATGGAACACCAATACCCTGAGATATCTCACAAATTTCCTTTTACAAAAAATGAATGCAAACACTTGGAGAAAAGTTCTAGCAGTATCTGGGGCTCTGGGGAAACTGTGTGTAAAACACAATTTTGCCTGAAGCAATCCATTCTCCCACTGTTTTTTTTTTTTTAAAGCAGAAAAATAAAATCGCCAATATGCCATTTAAGTGGGTTAGTTATGAATGGTTTTCACCTAGGAGACTCTTCCTCTACAGTGTGTGAGGTAGTTCTTAGTCAAGCCTTTGAGGAAAATGCAAAGGATAAAAATCTCAGGTCCCAGAAACTGTGCATTGGGCTGTGGTACTTCCTGCATGTGGGCCCTTTAGTATCTAGTACAGCACTATGTGCCCTGTAGGCACTGCCATAAAAATAATATTTGCTACTAGTATCATTTTGGCACCCCTCCCCACTCCCCATCATTTCTGCTGGTTAGTTTATATAGCCCAGTTGTAAGACCATCGATTTTTGCCTGCAAGAGAGAGAGAGAGATTGGGGGGATTTATCTCTATTTCTTTCAATTTCCTTACTTTGCATTTTGAAGGCCAACTCCACGCCACTCAAACTTAATGTTCTGGACCTACACAAATGTTCATGGAGACATCGTATATCTGGGCTAGGCTGCACAGATTTAGCAGTAATTTCAAGGAGTTACCATATTTTCTACCTGGGGGTAGAGGAACGGGGGGTGGGCCCTTTTCATCACCTTAACTGGAAAGAAGTTAATTTACCTTTTTCTCTCTTTAATAACTATCATTCTTAGCTGAGCTCTATCCACTTTCCAAGGAGCTGTGACATCATCTTTGATCCCAGCCTCTATCTCTTTCCAAGATTCTTGAGTTTACAAATCTATTGCCACCCTCACAAGAGAATTGAGGATGTAACCTGTTACCTTCCCTCAGCTGAAATTCTCACTGCCCCCCAAGCCCATCTCCTCATGCTCTGACAGTGGTAATTCTCTTTGCAAGCTACAGGACCCTCAGGACACTATTTTCTCTCTCATGTAAATTCTGACCATGTCATCATTGTCCCTTTTTGCACTCATTTTCTTGAGCTGAAAAAGAAAGTTGCTTTAATTTTTTTTAAAATCTATAGTTTTTAACCCTGAACTCGACCCTTCTTTGTTACTTGGATACTGATAGCCCAAGACCCATATGTGTGAGGCCACATGGGAAAGGAGTTGGTACAGGAAGGCTTGAGCAAGATTGGGAATGCTGGTCAGAACACAGAAATATAAGAAAGCCAAGAACAAGGGAGGATCCTGAAGTCATGTCAAGTCACGTTACTTAGGCTCTGAATCCGGGTAAGAAGCCTAGACAATCTAGCTTCTAAAAGCAAGAGCAAGGCCACAGGTCAGAACCAAGAATGTGAATAGGATTTTAAATATATGTGAATGTCAAGAGCTAGAGTAGGCATCAGGATATTATAGACAACTTAAGCAGGCAAGAAGGAATCAGTAGGACCCACAGGGTAGGGATAGAATAATAGAAGTGGGCAAAAATTCAGGTGAGAGGTCAAGAGCCAGAATTATGTCAATACAAGAGGCAAAGGTAGATCATAGCAGTCAGGAACCATGGGAGCAAAAGGGGAAGAGCAAATTGTTTGTCCTTTGTTTATGAAAAGAACAATGACATCATGGGTGATGTCTTGACTTCTCATGAATTGGATTTAAGTGAAGCAGAGTTGCTCACAATCATCCGTCTCACTCTCTCGTCCAGAGTCATTGAAGTCAGTGGCAAGACAAAAGTCAAGAAGACTAGTGATGGCCAAGATGACCTTGACATCTTCCATGCCTGACCAAGTTCTAAGTACTCCATACCACTGCCTCAGTTGCCTCCATGACCACTGGAAAATATTGCTCCCATCCATATCTCAGGAAAGTCTCCGTGTACTTGGATCAAACATCCCCCTATTTAATGATCAGCTTGAGGTCTTTTGATTACTCTCGACTTGATTTAGCCCAGCTGCCCACATGGTTTCACCAAGGTGTGGCCACTGCGCATGCTACAACTTCTTGGAGTCACAGGTGAGAGTTGGGTGGCAAGTGGACACCAAAGGTGGATGAGCAGCCCTCACACCAGAGGTACTAATCTTCACTGAACGTTCCATACACCCTGGGGAGAGCAAATAGAACAGATGTGAGGCATCAACGCCATAGAGGAGCCTATTAATGGAGGCAACTCTGCCTCAGCCCCAGCATCCAGAGTCTTTGTATAGATCGTTCTTGGCAAAGTAGCTAGCTAAGACCTTAAAATTTGGAGGAGGTTATTAAGAACCCCTTGTGTAATGAGAAATGGGTAGGGAAGATCAAGCAGCAACTGGAAGTCAGCATATTTTTGACCAGAAGGTCCTGACTACTGATTGCTGCTTGTGGACCACAGGAGGGAAGGTGGGGGGAGGGGGGGAATAGCTGGGTGGTGCAGTAGATCAGTGAATAATGCATAGAACTTAGAGTCAGGAAGTCTATAATCCTTCCTCAGACTCTTATTAACCACGTGACCATGGGCAAGTCACTTAAAAAAACCTGTTTGCCTCAGTTTCCCCATCTGTAAAATGGGGATAATGATAGCGCTTACCTCCCAGAGTTGCTATGATAATACTTGTAAAAGATGTTACAAACCTTAAAGCACTACATAGATACTAACCACCATTATTACATATGGCTAAAGCTGCACCATTATCAATAACATTAGTTTATTTTATGCCTTTTTAAATACACAGGAATCAAGTTCAGTATGATTCTATCAAGTCTGGTGCCTTAATTTATATGTTGCTCAGATGCCTACTTTTCCCTGTCATTCATTCATTCATTCATTCAATATGTATCTAATATGTGCCAGTAGCTAACCACTGGTATGTTAGAGCCAAGACCACAAATAATACAAGGTTAGAAGAAAGAATAAAAAGGAGAAAAAGAGAATGCTTGAAATTAAAACTACTACTTTGATATATTTAAATTTATATTGGAAGTGGGAAATAAATGAAGGAAAGGACATTGACACGCCTTGTAACGATTCCATATAGATATATAACTGATATGTCATCATAGCAAAAAGACAAAATGAAAGCTACCTAAGTAAATTCTTGGCTTATTTGTCAAGCAGTGACATATGAAAGCCAAGGGGGGAAATCTTTTTGAGAATAAATTAATTTGTAAAATCTTACAGAAAAAGATGGTGGAATATTATGACCAATATTATCTCCAAAAAAATCTGAAGCAGTAGAAGGAGAAAAAAAAAGGTTGAAAGAAAGTTTGATGAAAGATTCAACTAAGCAAAGTCTCCCAAAGGCATTTAACAATGAAATTTTAAGGGGAAAAAACAAACATATGAAAGATGGGAACACTCTGCAATGATTTTTATAATGAATCTTTTAACCATTAAAAATAATAGAATCTTCAAATTTAGACTTGAGCACCACAGTTTCCATTGTCCTTATAGAAAAAGTGAAACTGATGCTGAAGAGGACAAAGCTGGGAAAAGCAGCTGAAGTGGGTGAAGGACATAGAAAGGTGACCATACCAAAAGTGACACAATTTTGAGGGAGTTCCTCATAAGCTTCCTCAAATGAAGGATTTGAGTTTATTAACTACCTGATAGGAAAGAAGGAAGGAAAGAAGGAAGGAAGGCATACTATCAAGAATATGATATGATCTCTATAGATTGTCCCTCCAACTTCAAATGGACAATGAATTCGATCCAAAGATAAACAGAAAGGAAGGAGTGGGTTGGATTGGCATTGGGAAACTTTAAATCCCTTTCACTTATATTTGCTTTTTTAAAAATTCCCTAGAACAAAAGCTCATCTTTTTTTGAACAAATACAAAAACAAAAATAATTGTTACTGCTTAGGAATATCAGAGAAATATCTGTGAAAGAAAAGAAATAACAGATATAAATAAGGACCTAAGAGAAAGAGGCAAGATAGCAAGATGGAACCTATCTCCCTGTCCTTAAGTAGCTCCATCTGCAGGACCCTACAAACTACAAACCAAGGTGCTAAATAACTGTTACTAATCTTTGAAAGCCATTAGAGAACAGGAGAGATGCTATAGAGATGGGAAAGGGCAAAAATAATCCCAACTTCTCAACAAAAGGGAAGAGAATGAAGTCTGCAAACTATAGGATGGTGAACGTGACTTGAATTCCTGGCAAAAGTCTGTAAAACATTATTAAAGAGGTATTTAGGGAACATAAGGAAGCAGTGACCACAGAGTTCTTGTGGCTTCATGAAGTTTGAATCAGATTAACTTCACCTCATTTTTGGACAGGGTTAGTAGACTTCTAGGTTAGGAATATGTAATAGATATAGCCTACTTTGGCAAAACATTGGACAAAATCTCTCATACTCTTCTTATGGACAAAAGATAGGCATGAGCTAGACAGACAACATTATATAATTCAGCAAATTCAAGACTGATTGAATGGACAGTCCCAACATTCAATGTCAGCTTGGGAAGAGTCCTCCACTGGAATGCCCCAGGGATTTGTGCTTGAGCCTGCACAGTTAAACATATTTATCGATAACTTAAAGGCAAAGGTGGCAGGTGATGCAAGGCCAAGAGGAAAAGCTAACATGTTGGATGAATGAGTCTGGATCCAAAAATATCTTGACAAGTAAGACTATTGGGTCAAGTCTAATAAAATAAAACTGAATAGGTATAAATGTGTAGTTTTACATTTGCTTTTAAAAAATCAACTTCACAAGACAAGGATAAACAGCAATACATCTTGGGGGAGGGGAATTGTGAGTTTTAGTAGACTACGTATTAATAGTAAGTTGTGGTAGCCAACAAAGCTAATGACTAGTGAATAGGCTGAAATAATAATAAAAAAAGACATAGGGTCCAGGACCATGGAGGTAAAAGTTCCAAGAAACTGTCCACTTGTTAGACTATAGCCGGAATATTTTGTTCAATTACAGATTTCAGGAAGATAATGAAGTGGAGAACATCCAGATAAAGATGACCAAGAGGGTGGAGAATCTCAAGATCGTGCCCTCTAAGGATCAACTGAAGGAAATGATTAATTGATTTAAAAATACTTAATCCAGGACAAATGCTTGAGGTGGGGGACATAGCAGCTGCCTTCAAGAATCTGAGGGGTTACCAAGTGGAAGAGGGAGTTGGTGTGTCTCTGTCGGCCCTAGAGAAAAGAAACAGGAGCCAAACAAAGGGTAGAGGTTGCAAAGGCACATGTAAAGAAAAACTTCCTCGCAAACGGAGCAACACAAAAAAAATGAACTGTCTTGGGAATAAGTGAGACCCCTTCACAATAGATCTTCAGACAAAAGTTAGATGACTCCCTGTCATAAATGCGATTGAAGCAGGGTTTTGGGGGAATACAAATAAAACTAAACAGACTCTGACAACCTTTCCAACTTTAAGACTCTGTGATTATGTGAAAAGGTGGTATTTTAGCTGGACTTCAAAAGCAAATTAGGATTCCTACAAGTAAAGATTGGAAGGTGGACATGTGGAAGATCCTAGGGTAGGAGTATTAATGAGTTAGCACAGTGTTAGAATGAACAGGGGTCAATTAAACTGGTTGAAGCATAGAAGACATGGATGGGGGTACAAGATATGTTCAAGAAATGTCCACATTGTGCAAATCCTTAGCTAGCAGGCTCTGTAAAGAATTTTTATTTTATTTTGTAGGCAATAGAGAGCCGCTGGGAGTTTTGGAGAAGTAAAGTGACATGATCAAATCTGTGCTTAGGAAAATTAACTTGTCAAAAGTGTGAAGAACATATCAGAGGAACGGATAAGCACAGGTGAAAAGAACTGTTCCAGGAGCTGTAAGATGGGCCTGGGATAGTATGGTGGCATGGGAAATATACAGGATGGGAAAGATGTGAGAGCTATTGTGGAGGTAGAAACAATTGAACTTGACTATGGATAGGATGTGGAGAATGAAAGATATATATAACATTTATTTTTTTCCATAGCTTTTTATATGGGTAACTGGCTGAATAGTGGCATCATTGACAAATATGGAAGTCAGAAGAGTAAATAAGTTTTTGGGGAATGAAAATAAGTATATTATAGAACATGTTGAGTTTGGGGTGCTGGTAGCATCAACAAGTATAGACAAGTACTAAAAAAAAACATTTGAAAAAGCAGGTGTAAATTTTAACATAAAGGTTAGGATTAGTAATAAACATTTGGGAAATTGTGTAGATTGATAGTTAAGGATGTGGGAGATCCACTTTGCCTCTGCTGCTCTCCCTGTTTTTAACTCCATAGAAGAAGATGACCCACGCTGAACACCCCTTGTGTCTTCACCCAACTGACTCCTTCTGTATGTTGTCTTCCCATTAGATTGTAAACTCCTTGAGGGTAGACACTGTCTTCCCCTTTCTTAGTTACATTTCCAGCTCTTAGCACAGTACCTAATACATAGTAGATGTTTAGTAAATGTTCAATGAATTGATTTGAAACCACTGAGAGACTTTGTAAGGCAGAAAAGAGGACCAAGGACAGCTGCTTGGGAAGTTATGTGCCAGACATAATGCTAAGCACTGAGAATACAAAGAAAGATAGAATCAGTCCCTGCTCCCAAAGAGCTCATATTCTAACATGAGAGATAGCATGAAAATATCTAGGTAATACCAGATACCTATAGAATTAGATGGACATAACCTCAGAGGAGGAAGAGAAGAAGGATCAGAGATGGCCAACTGTCAAAGTTGTAAAGCATTTAATGATGGTAAAGATAGAAAATAGACTAGGAATTTATTAATACATGATTAATTAATGAGAGTAATTGCAGCCAAGTGAAAGTAATAGAAGCCATCTGAGGATGGGGGGAATGAGTGGGTGGTAGAGAAATACAGACATCAGGCATAGAATAATAATTTAGTTTAGTTCCTTTATCATTGGTTTGAGTTCAAGGACAAGACAAAAATGGAAAAAGAAGTCCAGTGTGGATAAAGAGGGATAAATCAAGTGCTCTATTAACAGTAAACTGGCTGAATAGGAATTATAAGCAAAGGAGATTTAAAAGAGGCTGATCAAACCACCTTTCAATTAACAATTATTAATTAAATACCTACAGGTGACACGCTAAAAGATGCAAAAACATAAATGAAGTCCTTGTCTTTAAGGAACTTGCATTCTATCAGAGGAGACACTCTGTGTGTGTGTGTGTGTGTGTGTGTGTGTGTGTGTATGTGAGAAAGAGAGAGAGAGAGAGAGAGAGGAGAGATAATATATATATATACACACATATTCACAGAAGGTAGAGTATCACAGATTTACACTTAAAAGGGACCAATCTCAAATTCTGTCTAGTACAACCTCTTCATTTTACAGATGAAGAAACTGAGGCTCAAAGAAAATAACATCAGATTTGGCAATTAAGAAATCATTAGAAACATAAAAGATCAGTTTTGATTGGGTTATGAGGTCAGAAAACATATTGCATAGAGGTAAGGAGTAAATGAAAGGGGAAGTTGTAAAAGTAGCAAATGTAGATAGTTTTCAAGGTGTTTGTAAAAGGGAAGAGAGATAAAGGACAGTAGCTTGAAAGGATGATAAGGACATTTAATGATGGGGGGAGATTTGGTGTGTTTTAGGCAGTAGATACTATCCAGTATATAGTGACTAAAAATTATGGAGGTGGTGATTGACAGGCAATCCTCTAGAGAAGATGGGAGGGGAGGGGATCATTGGCACATGGAGATGGATTACTCTTGGCAAGGCAAGGGGCCACATCATCATTATCAGAGACCAGAGTAAAGGAAGAGAGCATGATGGATGATGTGGAGGGATTTTGAAATGTAAAGAAGGAGAAAAGAGGAATCTCACAGTAAATGGTTACTCTTTTCTCAGTAAAGTAAGAGGTAAGGACCTCATGTTAGGGGGTAAAGGAAAGAAAAGGATGGAAGGCATAAGGGGAGATGAAAAGGTTTGGAGTAGCTTTTGGGGGTGGTATAAAGAATCAATTAGGAAATATTACTTACTACTGTGAGCATCCCAATTAGAAGTAGAAAATGTAAGTCTGTAATGTTCCCAGCTAGCTTGGCTGCATGACTTTCTAAAGCTCTGTTCAGCACCATATGAGTAGGAACCCTAAGCAAATAGTGGGAGCAGTCTAGGTTTTGTGTTTGGGAAAACACGTATGGTAGTAAGACATAGATAGATGATAGATAGATAGATAGAGGTAGAGATAGACAGACAGATAATTTATGAAGTGTTTACTATGTGCCAAGCATTCATTGTGGTACATGCAAGGAAAAGTACAAGCAATTTGAGAGTGGAGAAGTATGTTGAATTGAATTGGTTATCTAATACATTTTTTAATGATGGGAGAGAATTTTGGTACGGCTCTAGGGTTAGAACTCTGTAGAGTAAGTGAAGTCAGAGCAGAAGTAATTGTCTTAAAAAATACTAAGGGATGAAGATGTTGTGGGCTCAAAGAACAGGTTTGGGAAAGATAAGGAACAAGAGGAATGGGGAATGAGAGGTGGTTAAGATCAGATTCAAAGCTTTTGATCAAGAAAAGGGCATGTTTATGAGAGATGGTAAAATAAGCTTCTGATTGTGTGGTTTTGGCGTAGTCATTAAAAAGACTTCGAAACCGGTATTTTAAGTTGTTTGGAGGAATATCAATATGTATATTGAAGTAGGAAGTGGGAGGGAAAAGAAGAATGTAAATAATCCAGATTTTGAATTCCTTGAGAGAGGAGGCAAGGTGACTTCGTTTGCAGTAGACATCCAGTAGGATCTAAATTAAGCAACAAATTTCGATGGAGGTCTCCTTAACCAAGGAGAAGTTGCTGATGGGTCAAAATGGAATGGAGAGAAACTAAAAACTAGTGATGGACTTTGTTTTGGAAAATGGAGATTTAAGACAAGAGGCTTCATATCAGAACACAAGTCAGAGGAGAGCTAAGTTTGTGCAGCAGGAGAGTCCTTTAGAGCAAAGGGGAGCAAAAAGGGAGAGGAGAAGGCTGAGGAAAAAGGAACAAGGACCAAAAATTAAGTAGAAGGGAGGTCTTTACCAAGACCTGTGTTTTTCATTTCTTTTGCACATATTCTTAGGCACATAGTAAGCACTCTATAAATACTTCCTAATAGCTCACTAACAAGTATAAAAACCAATTAAGAGAATGACTAGTAGTAGGGCTAATATAAACTCTCACCATGCAATACAGTGGACCGATATACATATAGACAGGCCATTGGCTAGATTTTCAATGGTGGAATTTCTGGCAGTAAATCTGTGAATTCTTTACACAACAACCGTAGGAAATGGCCCATAAGATAAACTATGGTATAGCTGGAATATCTCGACTGCCCCCTATTCCCCAAACAGAAGAACATAGTTTACCCTCAGAAGCTACTGGGAAAATTGTCAAATAGATGATCATAACAAAATCCTGGTACTAGAATGACTCATCACACTCATTCTGGGCATCCACAAATTAGAGGCAGTATGTTAGACTATGTGGTTCCCATGGTCATTTCTTGAGGTGTCTCACTTCACACTTGTCTCGACTCATTCTTCTGGTTCTTCTACTTCCTCACCAGCTGTCTAGACTCTTCCCCTTTCCCATTCCCCCTGTTCCCTTCATATTTTACCTTTCCCTTGTAGAATATGAGTTCCTTGAGAGTAGGAACCATCTCGTTTTCTTGTATGGATTCCCAAAACTTAGGACAATGCCTAGCGTCAAGGAAGCCTTAATAAATACTTTATCTATATCTCTACCTACCTATTTGTTTATGTATCTATCTAGTGTTGAAAGAGACAAAACACTCCTGTAATCTTAGAATTTTAAGGATGAGAAATCCCTTCGAGTTCATCTCATCTAATTCCTTCATTTTATAGGTGAAGAAACATCCTAGCCTGGGAATTTGCCCAGGTTCCCTTACCTATCTAAGCACTGAAGCAAAATGGAAAACCCAGACCTAGACCACATAGAATGTTTTTTCTGCCCCCACAGGACAAATGGAGATCCTAGGATCAAGCTCTGAGTTCTCATAAATTATTTTATTATTTTTAGTAGCAATCAAATGAACAAGCAAGAAAGGAAAACCTTTTTTCTGTCATTGGATCTCCAGTCTTTCTTTTCCCTAACTCATTCCTCTGCAATCCACACCTCACTGAAGGAAGACACCTAGAGCCTTGGATGATCAAGGGAATTCCCTAGATTCTCCAACTTCCACTCCTTCCATGACTGATAGAGATAAATTCAAGGGCATATTAAAAATTAAACGTCTACAGAGATGAGGGATGGCAGTGGAGAGAGGGAGTGTGAAGGAACAAAAGACAACATTATAATCTATTTCCTATAGCTTTGTAGATGGGTTAAAATATATTACCTACATAGACATCAGCTTGACAAAGGTTATACTGTCTTGACAATTACCAATGAAATGACTTTCCAGTACACTCTGTGTGTGTGTACAAGTTGATTCCCCATTCAAAATGTGAACTTCTTGAAGTCAGACTGCTTTTGCCTTTCTTTGTATATACACTGTAGTAGGTGCTTAATAAACTCCAGTAGATTGACGGAAAGAGGAAGTCACTAAAATTCAGTCTTTCTGCTTGTGTTTCTAATATTCCCAGCACTTAGCACAATGTCTAGCACATAGTAGGGGCTTAATACTTGTATGGTGACTGATAATGATACAACAATGACACAAGTGATGGCAGAAAGTGTCAGTCTCCTGAAAAATGGACCATAATGAGTAGCACGCTGATAACTGCTGGTAGCAACTCACATTCAATTCAGTCCAACACAAATTTGTTAGGCAACTACTAAGTACAAGGAACTGCATTCTTCTAAGGGAAAACACAGATAAGTAAATATAATATAAATACAAAAAGTTGGGTGGAGGTGGCTAGAGCAGAACTGATCATTGCAAACTTCAACAAAGGCTTATCGTAGGAGGTAACTCAAGCAGAGTCCTGGAGGAACTTGGGGCATCCAAGAGACAAAGGTGAGCTGGAAGAGCATTCCAGGACTGGGATGAAGTCTTTGCAAGGTCACGGAGACAGGAATTATAATGTGGTACATGGAGGACATCCATAGGCCACTTTGGTTAGAGCATAAAGTCCCCTTATCTGTGTTTTAAGGACAAATGTTACATCTTTTGGTATCATTTTTATTTCATTCAGGTTTGGCCTGATTTCTTTTAAGCTCAGGTCTTACAGGCCTGATTAATTTCAACAGCCCTTCAATTTCCCCTTTCATCCAGTCCCCATTTCCCACTTTTGTCCCCTCTCCCTTTCTTTCATGTAAAAAGAGCCCAAACCTGGTTCCTATCACCTCCGAGATGAATTAACCTTTCCAAATCTCCTGACGTTGGCTGCCTGGGGTAAGTTCCCTGGAGTTCCATGGCAGATGGGGGGGCGGGGTGCAGCCTGACTTCTACTTAACCATACATTTCGAAATACCTCTGCACTGGGCGGCTGGAAATAAGGAACTAATAATGAAGTGGTTCTAAAATTACCAGTAAATCTGAAGCATTCCGCCTGGTGCGTGGCATTTGAGAACCTTTAATTCATCAATTAAGTGATCAAAGATCTCATTCAAGATACGATTCCATTTCTTTTGTTCTGCTTGTGCAATCATATTAAAATGGCCAGCATTCCAAAAATGAAACTAGTTACAGAGACTGGGACAGACAGACAGAGACAGAGAGACAGAGACAAAGACAGAGAGGACAGAGAGATAGGAGAGGGGAGGAGACAAGAGGAGAGAAAGACTGGGAAGGTAGAAGAAGCAGGAGGGATCAGAGAGAGAGAGAGAAGGAAGATGGGAGGGAGGGAGAAAAGGAAGGAGATAGAGAAAGAGGAAGGGTCAGAGATAGGCAGAGACAAAGAGACAGAGTGAAAAAGGAGAGGAGAGGGGAAGTGGGAGGGAAAGAGAGGAACAGAAATGGAGTTATACAAAATGAAATTCTGCCATTCATCACTGTTTCGTTTTGTTTTGTTATGTTTTAAGGCATGACTATGATGAGTCCCAACAACTCTGAGACTCACTCTAGGTTACACACCATTCCACCATGATGATGTCCAAAGCAGCAGCCCAAATCTCCAAAATCCTTTAGACAAATAATGTACTTTTGATCCTGGCTAGCCAATTCTTTTTTTTTTTTTTAAGAATAAGGAGAGACATTTCCAGGTTGGCAATGGCCAGTTGCCAAAGTCCAATCTATCGGTGGCACCCATCTAGCCATCTCAGAGGGACCTCTTTACATGACCCAGACAATGCTTTTTCACATCAGAGGGATTAGTCTTCTTGGTACATGAAAGAAAATATGTCCTACCCAGGTCTAAGGAGGAACAGTGTCTTAAATTACCCGACAGCCCTTTCTTAACCCTCTTTTCTCTGAGTCCACTTTTCTAAGGTAGGATTCAGCATCCCCTCCCATCCACCACCCACCCCTATTAATAGAACCCAATTGCATTTTCTTCTGGAAATTCTTGCTTGGCAAAAACTTGACCTTTATCATTACCTGAAGCTGATAAGTGGGCCCAATTCTTTTAAGTACCGGTGCATTTTGTAGACAATCCCTTTTTACTATGGCCTTAGGACACAGACCTAGAACTGGTCCAACAGGAAAGGAAAAGGCCTTGAGCCACAAGGTGCCTCTCAGATGGTTTTCTCTTCAAAAGTTCATTTTCCTCTCCAAATTAAATTTTTTTTCAACAATGGTCATTCCTTCTTTTGAAGAACTTTGGATTTCAGAATCGTGTCCCAGTTATTTATTACTTGCCTTTCAGTCTTAACAAATATGATTTCGTTATTCTCTGTTGTCAAAAGAACAAGCACATATGGTTTTAGTTGAAAAAAAATTATGATAAAATTCACTGTATCCTAAAAAGTGATTGAAAAGTCTGCAGACTGTTTCTGGGCATCAAGGGGGAAAAAGAGGGATTGAATTTCAACAAAAGACGTGCCAGATTTTTTTCCCTCTTGCTCTTACCATTCAACCTTCTTCCACATCTCAGCATCTTTCTGATTAGATACTGGAACACAGCAGGTATACAATCTAGAAATCATGTGTTTCTCTTTAAACTTCTGGCATATCCTGTCACACTTTCTCATGTTAACATTGGGTTACACTTAGGTCCCCTTCAGAGGCCAATATTGGGTGACATCACAAGTGTTCTGTCACAAAAAAGAGAAACTCAACTAATGCATCTCAGAACCTGGACACCTCAATAGCGAGCTCATCTTCCAGGAGGGCCTGCTCAGCCTGGAAGTGCAGCAACTGCAGGCAGCCTCCTTTCATCATTTCTCAGTGCAGATTCCTTCTAGACCTCAGTGTCTCTCCCCTGTTTCTTGGGGTATTTCTGGAAGTAAAACAATTAGTTGCCACCTCTATTAAGTCTGATGCAAATAACAGGACAAGCCCCAATGTCTAAAATCAGTTTCAAAAACAACAAAATATTCCCTTAAAACAAATTAAATCCAATTGCCACTGTACTCGTCTCCTCCTCCTCCATTTTTTTTGGTACTGGATTCCAATCCAGATGATTTGTCTGCCTCCAAACTGGAGTTCTTCACAGCTAGGTGGCACCATAGTGGCCTGGAATCATGAAGACTTACCTTCTTGAGTTCAAGATGGGTCTCAGACACTAGCAGTGTGACAAATCAATTAACCCTGCTTGCCTCAGTTTCCTCATTTGTAAAATGAACTGGAAGAAGGAATGGCCAGTATCTCCACCAACATACTCCAAGTAGAATCACAAAGAGTCAGACATAATTGAAAACTGGGACTCACAGGTTTCTGTCCTGTAGAATGGCCTTGGGATAAAATTATTAACTAAAGAACAAATAATGAATACTGAACTGTTTTTGTTTTTGTTTTGGCTTTTCTTTGTATTCACAGCACTTGGCACATATCAAGTAGTTAATAAATGATGGCTGACTTTGACTTGCTCTAGACAGTGAAGTTTGGATTCAGTGGAACCCAGATGGGTAGAGTATGCTTCACATGCTATGAAACATGGTTGATGTGCTAGTTTTTTTGGCTTGACTCTTTTGTTTTCTTACAAGGAAGAGACCTACAATGGCAAAAGGGAGTTAGGGGGCAGGGATAATGGTTTTAAAACAAGAAAATAAGCAATAAAATATTTTTAAATGGAAAGTAACAATGGTTTTAAAATAATAAGAAAAAAACAACAGATATTTTTAAGAAGATACAATAGATGCTTCAGAACTTTCATGGACTTTGACAAACATCTCTGATTATAGTTTCATACCCTTTTAGAAATGTGTGCTTAATTAACTGGAGGCTGTGATCAAAATAAGGAGGATGGATGTCTGATGAAACAATTGTGATGAGGTAACAACCAAGTCATCATTCTTTATAAAGAGTCAAGTTTCCAAAGCTGCCAGCCTGCTGAGCTGCTTGTCATGAGATTGCCAAAAGCAAAAAGCACTTCCCATAGGCTGATGCTCATATGCAGAAATTAATATTGGGCAGGAAGAGGTACAGCATCCAATATCTTGATGTAAGACTAGGTTACCAGTAACTGTAACAATTATAGCTCTCATTTATAAAGCAGTTTAAAATTCGCCAAGTGCTTTACATAGATGTCCCATATGAATCTCCCCCACGGCCACGTGAGGTAGTTTGACTGACTTGCCCAGGTTAACATAACAAGGAAATTTTTGAAGTGAGATTTGCACTCATGTTTTCATGACTCCAAGTCTATTTCTCTGACCACTATGCCATTCATGTGATATAGCATGAGAAAAACCATGGCTGTTCAACAACTACCTAGAAGGGGTTCATTAAGCCTTTTCTCTCTCTTTTTAAAATTTTATTTTATCTTTAACTTGTGGAATAAAATAATCATTTTTTGTTTGAGGGGGATTTGAAAACTATATTACTTGTTCACCTTCCCCATTAAATGGGGAGCTCCTCAACAGGAGCCAAGTATTTACCTTTATTCCTATTCCCTCTTTTTTATCATAGTATTTAACTATATGTATTATTTCTTTAACAATATTTATTTGACAATATTATTTATTGATTTGGCAATAATTTTATTTAACAATAATTTACATACATAATATTATGTATTATATATTGCATGTTAATATTATATTATATGTTCATTATATAACATATAATGAATATATTATAAATAATTATATAATATATAATTATCAATTAATATATTTTATATTATATAATATAAATATTATATATAATAATTTGACAATAATTTATTTGACAATAAATACTTGTTGACTGATTGATGGACCTCCCCTGATGGACCCAAAGAGATCTTATTATTTCAAAACCTGAAATGTGGAAATCAATTTTTATTGAGATTATAGTGGCTTTGTTTCCAATTCTCTAACTGGATTATAGTGGAATTATGAGAAAGATCTAGATAAACTGCTGATATGTGAACTTCCTCCATTGTGGATCAGCCAACAGGTATGTGTCTTAATAGATAAATCCCAAGACATTGCTAGCAGCACATAAAAATGAAGTAGCTTAATTGTCTGAGCCATTCAACTCTATCTGGGGCAACTAGGTGGCACAGTGTTCGACTTTGAGTCTGAAAGAGCTGAGTTCACATTCTACCTCCGAACCTAGCTGATGGCCCTAGGCAAGTCACTTGACCTCTTAGCCTCAATTTCCTCATCTGTAAAATATATATTTTACAGATAATAACGATGCCTATCCTGTAGGGTTGTTGTGAGGACCAAGCAAGAATGTCTGTAAGATGCTTTTGTCGCAAACCTTAAAGTATGACATAAACGGTGGTTATCGTTATTCCATCCACTGTAACATGCTGCCTCCACAGAACGAGGCTCTTCCAACCAAATTATTGGTGAGCTTGTATTTTCGTAGCCAATTGGGTATAGAACTGAAATGATCTTTGGGAACTTGTTCTTCTCAGCTGAAAAATCTCCAAGGTCAGGGAGAAATAATTTTAAGACAAAAGTGCAGCAACTCAGAGTTAGAGTGAATCCATTTGTACTATTGCCATCACTCTTCGATAGTTTAATGGGAAGGTGGCTTTATTGATAGAAGCCTTGGAAATCTATTCAGTCTTCTTAACTTCTGAAGCTGAGGTTGGCATGGTAGGTAGAGGTTACATTTGGAGTCAGAAAACAACTGAGTGTGAATCTGATGCCTAGCTGTCTATGTGGCCACAGTTCTCTAAAGTGGGAATGAAATCTACATCATAGTGTTGCTAGAAGGCCCAGCACTTAGTAGGTCTTCAAGTACGACATAGATGTTAGTTGTTATTGCAGTTATGGACAGTCTAAAACTTGTGCTTTTTAACCTACCCTCCGCCCATGTTTCTGCCTCTCTACCGCCCTCACTTTGGAAGCAAAAGACTATCCATTTCTTCTGGTCTACTGGTGAAGAGTCCCTCTTTACTTGGTCACACTAGTAACATACTCAGCATATAGTAGGCACTTAAAAATGTTCACTGAATTGAATGCTAACTTCTCCTACAACACGCCCAATGAGATTTTGGTATGTTTAAACCTTAAGAGTGAGAAATGTGAAAATTTATTTTTTCCAGTGGAATTTTCCTGATGCTCAAACTGGAGTACAGTGGAATTTCAAGAAGGATCTGAGTAAACTTCTGGAGTGGAGACTCCCTCTGTTGCAAATCCAAAGAGAGAGAACAGATGCTGCTCTGAGTATCTGTGGCTGCGACCATATGTGAAACCAAACCAAGTTCCATTGCCTTTGTCTTCCACTCTAAGGATAATCAAGCATTTCCTAGAGTTCTTTTGTTAATAAATGTTTTTGTTTGATTTTCTAAATTAGCTTTAGATATGAAAGTTTGCTGAAGTTTTTGAGAAGGGAGTGTGAGTGTGAGTGTGTGTGTGTGTGTGTGTGTGTGTGTGTGTGTGTGTGTGTTCAGGCCACAAACTGGAATAACTATATGGTCTTTTTCATTTTAAAATTAATGTTCTAACTTCAATTGATGTTGTCTGATTATTAAAAGAAATTTAGTAACTAGAGCACTGCTCTCATAACCTTAAGACCTGAGACTGAGTCTCACCTCTGGCATACACTGGCTGTGGACCCCTGGGCAGGTGCTCAATCTCCCCAATCTCCAAGCACCTCTTTAGAACTGTAAGTTTTAGGGATGCCAAACTACCTTAGGAAAGGAAGTTTCTTTACTCTAGAGTTGTCTATGGCAAAGGAATCACAGGTCCAACCTTACCCTTTGTTTATGTAGCAACTTCACTTTCCGATATATCCTTCCCTCTTTCTCTAAGAGCACAAATAATAAGGGGGGACAGAAATGATTTGGCAAAACTAACCAACACATAGACCAAGCTCAGTTTTATATTTGGTTCTCTGTACTCATGCTTGCCCACCTCTGAAAAAAAAAGAGGAAGGTGCCTTTTCATCTCTTCTTTGGGCCAAGTATGGCCATGATCATTTTGTACTCTTTGGTCTTAGGTATTTTATACTTGTTATTATGCTCTCGATTTACATTGATATAGTTGTTAGGCAGACTTAGAGTCAAGAAGACATGAGTTGAAATCCTTCTTCAAATATTTACTAGCTCTGAGACGCCGGGCAAGTCACTTTACCTCTCTCAAACTCAGATATTTGCTAGCTGTGTGATCCCGGGAATATCACTTTATTCTTTTTGCCTCAGTTTCCTCACCTGTAAAATGAGCTAGAGAAGGAAATGGCAAACCCCTCCAGTATCTTTACCAAGAAAACCCCAAATGGGGTCACAAAGTCGGATACAACTGAATAACTCAACAAATATTCATGTCTTTATCTGAGTCATTGATAACAATGTTAAAGAGCAAAGAGTCAACTGTAGAACCCTGAGCCAATTCAATGAAGATCTCCCCTTAAGTTGATATTGAATCATTAATGATTATTCATTGAATCCAGACGATCCACTGTCCCTGAATCCTTTCCAGATTCCGTTGAGTCTACATGGTTCAACTTTTCCCACATGGTTAGCATGAAAGATTATTGAATGTTTTTCTGAAGTTAGTAGTATTTTCCTTATATACCAGTTTGGTAATCCTGTTTTATTTTGTTTTTTTAAAGTAAGGCATTAAGATTAGTCTGGCATGATCTGAGTTGTTGTGGTTTGGTTTGGGTTTTATTTAAGTTTTGTTTTTTTCTCTTCTACAATTAAACTTTCCTTTGCAACAACAAAAAGTTAAGTTAAAAAAACCAACCATTCCATTGGCCATATCTCACTATGCTTCTGAGATTAGCACTGGCTTTTCAGATTTTGTCTTCCCTTTAGCGATCTCATTTATGTTGCTAGGAGCATTGTTCATTTCTAGAAATATGTCAAATAATAATGAGAAGGGGGAACATACTTGCTTTACTCCTGCTTGTCTTTTGAAAACTTCCATTATTTCTCCATTTACAAATAATGCCAACTCTTGGTTTTAGATAGGAATCCAGGCAACATGGAAGAAATTCATATACTTTTCATGTCCTATTCTTGATACAAATAGATTGGACATTCTGTAGTACCTTAAGTCATGCTTATATTCTCTAATAGAAAGGAATTCCATTGAGCTATAGACTTTGACAATACCTTGGTAAAACTAGATTCCTTTACCATTCAGGCTTTTCAGGTATTATTTAGCATCACAGATTTAAAGTTAGGATGGACCTTGGAGGTCAACTCCCTCATTTTAAAGATAAAGAAACTGTATCTCCTTAAGTTTAAGTGCCTTGCCCAAGAAAACACAGGTACAAGCAACAAAACTAGAAGCCAAAGCAAAGTCCTTTAACGTTGACAAAACTTTTAAAAAATTAATCTATGCCTAACATTTTAACAGATGTGATATACAGAGTACTTACAGGGGAGTTTTAGGGTTCAAACTTATACTACATCTCCTAATGAATTGCTTTTAATTATATAGCTTTACTTTAAAATTAGCCACTAGCATTTTAATAAACATGATTGATAAGAAAAAAAAAGTTCATATCCTTTTTAAATAAATGATACATTGGAAAGAATTCAAGTTTAAAATCCTCAGGAAAAACCTCACATTTGGCTGAGCTGATGAGACTCATCTACAGTGTCTAAAAGCCTTAGGAATTTCATATGATATCATAGAGGGACAAGAAGAGGTTATGACTAGGTAAAATAGGTCCCCCCAAAGTAACAATTCAAGCCTTCATCAGAAAAGCTAACATCACAACACCAAGCTAAATCTGCTTCTTTCAAAGTGTGACATTCAAACTATTCTCCCTTTAGTCTCTTTATGTGCTTATTCGTTCCTTCATTAATGCCTTCATTCCAGCATTTATTAAGCATCCATGTGCCCAGAAAGCTTTAGCATTTGTAAGGGGACCTCGAAAGATTCTGGGATTGGATATTCATCAATTACATTTTTGCCAAAGATGAGGCAGTTTGGGTTTTTTTTTTTTTTGGAACACAGAGGTAACTGTGAAAAGTTACCAGAAATATTCTAAAAAATATTCTAATTTCCTCTAAATTAGTTTCCTACTAATCAAGATGATGTAGGAAGAGTACAGTGACCCTATATATCCTGTAGCATGCAAGTAAAAATATCTAGCAGTTCTAGAGGCCTCTAGATTTTTAACAGCACTTATCATCTTGCTAACAACAGCAAATCTCTCAACCTTGGGAAAGCTGTTTACTTAACTGCAGACCTGATGTTACTAAGCTACCAACCAGAGACCATTTCAGTGTGGACACTCATATCTTCAAGTGTCTTCACTAAATGGATCTTAATTTCAGTACGAACATAAAGTCTGAGAGTGGAAGGCAAAGAAAGGAAAGGGATGAGATGCTCTCTACATTCATGACAGAAAACAAAAATTTCTAAAGATCTCAGAGAAATGAAATGATTAGGACTAAACAAATTTGAGTCTATTTCCAGCTTCATTATCGTTGCTGCAGGTGCTTGGGTAGTTGGTGCATTTGAGTGTGTGTGTGTGTGTGTGTGTGTGTGTGTGTGTGTGCTTGTATCTTTTAGGGAACTTTGTTTTTTAGGATTAATTTTGCTTTGTTTTTTAATTACCACTGGAAATTTGACCCTTATCTCAAATAAGGTGTTAGTGACTTTGGCCACAGCGTGCATTCCAGTTGGGTCCATTTAGAAACCCAAAAAATCTAGAGATGTGCTTTCTGCAAAGGTCACAATCATCATTATGTTCATTTCAGCTATTTATTTTTTTTTTGGAGGCAAAGAACTTTATCCTTCTGTGTGATTTATTCTTTTCATGGGCCTTCATTCAGCACAGAGCTATTGTTTCAATGCAGGGGAAAATGTATTCCTTTTACAGGTTGATTCCTGCGAGTGGCATTCGCTTAAGTAGGTTCCACTGCACAAACACAAAAAGCCCTAATACATGCAGGCTAGGGCTGCATCATGCCATCAGATGTCACTGCTGACGGTTGATGGCACTTATATAGATTTACACAACAAAAACTACATTAAAAAATGTTCAGGTTGTGAGACAAAGCCACAAAGGCATAGAAATGCACAGCTCAGGATTTAAACCTACTATATCAAGAGTACATTAGGCTAATTCGAAGGTGATGGTGTCCCTATTATACCTACAGCAAGAGAGACTTAATCCGGGACTGAATTTCCTCGTGGGTGTTGCTTTGTCTCACTCTCCGGGGCTTATGTATTTTTAATGGCGTTATTGTTGTGTAAATGACCTTGTTTTATAAAGTAATTTCAGGTTGATTATCATCTGTTTATGCAATTAGTGTAATTATACCTAATTACAGAGTAGAAACAACATATATAATTAGTTCATTAGAGGTGTAACCGTGATGCGAAATGATATCATAAAAAAATCCTTATGAAACTTTGTGAACAAATATTCTGCAAGGAAGCAAGAAAAGATATTTGGATGCTCGGTATTTTATATTACATATTTTTCCCCACACACCCCAGTGTAACGAGATTTATAGCCTGCCACATTTCATGCTAAAAATCTTACTGTCATTTTTAGAGTGGGTCAAGATACAAAACTTGTACCTGAAAAAACACTCTTGCAAGGGTTTTGTTAGGTCTTTTTTGAGGGGAAAAACACCCTCCCTTCTCAATTAAGACTTTTAACCTCTGCAGCTTCACCCTCAGATGAATTTTGACAGTCAGAAAAAAATTAGCAACCCTGAAAAGAGATTTATATATATACTGCCATGACACATAACACCTATGTCTGTTCTATGACGTTCCTACCAGAGGTAGGTTAGAAATATTGCCCCCTCTACCATCACATGGTTTATATTCCATAGGATTTTTTATTTTTAATAAGATTATTTATTTTCCATAAGTTAAGACGAATACACCCCACCACCACCTCCTACCCCTAAGTGAATTCAAATAGATGATCTAAAGAAAAAACTGATGAAAATTTCCAAAAGTCAGCTAGTGGTATCATCAGGCAGAGAGGGTTGAAAAACATGTTTATCAAAAGGCAC
>CM053769.1:126136886-126165124 GCA_028658325.1 Potorous gilbertii
TCCAGTCTCTGAACATGTGAAACGTAGAAACAAATTCAGCACACTTTTAAGTTTATTTAAAAATAAATGCTTGGATGTCAGAATGCTCCAATATATTTTTTCCAGTAGTCTATGTATTTATTTATTCAGTAGTTTGTCCTTAACAATATAGTCAGTTCTTTTAGGGAAATGGCTTCATTGTCTACAGAGTAGTCAAAACTCAATTCCTACCTAAATTTGTATCAAATCAATAAATACTACTTGAGCACCAACTCCCTGTGAAGTCTTGTAGAGGAGACAAAAAATCTTAAATGGTTCCCCCCCTTCATGGAGTTTATACAGTATTCTATAGCTGGGTAACATCATAAACATGTGAAAAATTACATAACAACTCAAGGCAACAACAGATATCATAGAGGGAGCCCTTGAAACCTGGCAAAACTGGAGACAATAGCAAAATTATTTCTCTTAAAAAATAAAGTAGAAGAACCAAAGAAATATCAGTAACTTTTATTTAAATTAGAATATTTATTATTCTACTCATTATTTTTTCATGAAGCAACCCAATTCCCTTTGTACTACTGTCTTAAGAGCTATAACAGGAAAAGGTAAGCATCCCACTGAATGCAACAAGATATGCACAGTCAAAATGGCAGCTATAAGAAACTCAGAGGAATTTTGGCCAGAGCCATTGACTACATTCAAGCTCCAGTCATTTCTTACTTTACACATTAGTGGTCATTGGAAAGAGCAGGTATGATGCCATATCAACTACCACCTTTCAGAATAATCCCTATGAAGTCTACTTTTGTCAATAGAAGAGCATTTCCAATTCTGCAAATCATGTCTCACTATCAAAGAAACATATGTATATGTTCCCATTTCAGGATATAATGGGAAGGACATTGGATTTTAGAATTAGAAGACCTGAGTTCTAATCTCACTTCTGTTCTTTCCAACTTAGTAGCCTTAGGCACATCATTTGGCTTCTCTGTCTTTGGTCTCCTCATCTGTAAAATAAGAAGATTTTGCCCACATCAGAAGTTCTTCATCTGTTTTGTGTCGTGAACCCCATGGACAACCTGGTAAAGTCAAGGAATCCCTTCTCAGAACAACATTTCTAAAAGCATGGGATAACAAAGGAAGCCAATTATACTGAAATGTGATTCTCAGACTACTACATTAATTGCATAGGCCCCAGGTTACAAGTCAAAAGAAAAACCCTCAGGAGTAGACCATCTCTATGATCCAATCTAACTCTAACTCCTATGATTTGTAATTAAAAGTCAGGCAAGTAAAATGATGTTTTCTTCCCCAATGTGGATACCCATAACCCAGTGATAAATATAAAGTTCTGGCCTCAAACAGATGAGTCCTGTGTACAACCAAAAGGAATCACATAACTTTACATAAGACAAGCTCCCTAAGCACTTGGGTTTAACAAGCCACCTGACAATATGAGACTATCGCCTTTTTCCAGTTATGATGCCCAAAGGAAGAAATAAAATAGGGCAATGAGTGACCACTTAGAGAAGAAGGGAGATTCAACAAGAAACAAAGCCTCTGTTCTAAATGAAATTCCAGAAGGCCACCAAAAGTTTAGCAGCTGGACTCATGCATAAGAGGCTCTCAGAGTCCAAAGTCCTATTTACACCTTAGGGCTGGCTTTCTGAAAGCTAAGAGAACATGTCACCTGGATGCATTCGAATGCCAGTGATTTACCATCCTCACTATTTTTCAGGGAATGGGTTTAAAAAAAAAGAAGTCAGGCTATAAAACATCTTTCTGTTCATTTTTCACTGATACCACTTCAGAGGTTAACAAAGTTTGTGAGGGTTCGGAATTTTTTTTAAGTGTTTTTCCAAAGCACACTTGGAAGGCAAGTCCTAGAGTCCTGAGTGGCCCATCATCAGAAACCCTTCTCCCTTTGTTACATCTGCCTTGCCTTTCTCTAAAGAACTGAATTAGATATGGGGGGAGGGGGCAGAGAGGAGGCAAGGGGGGGGTGGGAAAGAAAACTCATGCAGGAATATTTTCCATGTCTGGATAAGGGAACAGGATTCTAGGTAATTGCTTGGTTTTCTCATTGTTCTGTGCTGCCATGCAGAGATTCATAGAGTGGCTGAAAAGATCTCTCTCTCTTTTTTTCTTTCCCCTCTAATTCTTCACTCCCCCCACAGACCCTCCAAATCAACCCCTCCCCCACTAATCCCTTTTTCCTCCCCCTTCAGGGTGCTTATTCCATCCCAGAGAAAAAAAAAGTAATTTGTCTGTTTTATTTATGATGCAATGAAGGTATGCTGAACGCATCAGGATACCCTGACACCGGTCAAACTATCTGTCAGCAAAGAGGAACTGCCTTCATACTCCAATGAGTGTATATTTTAACCATTTGTCTACCACAGCACAACAGCAGGACATTTATTTGAATGCTGGGTTTTGTCAGGCTTCTCAGATGTGTGTGTGTGTGTGTGTGTATAATTAATGTATATACATATATACATTGTATTATATATGTATATGTATATAATGTATATATGTATATACGGCATATATGTATATAATATGTATATTGTATATATATATTCATTATATTATATATAATAAGCATCATATACATATATCCAATATGTATATTATATTTATACATATGTATGTAATGTGTGTATATGTATATACACATATACATAAATACACATAGAAAAATGCATGTGTGTACATGTATACCATACACATATGTACATATATGCATGTATGTATATGTGTGCTTGCAGGCTGTCCGTGTGTATTGATGTATGTATATGAATATATATATAGAAAATCACATCCTGACCAAAATTAGAAGTTAACATTTTCAATCAATCCTTCACCTTCTTCCTATCTCTGCCTTTCATTGTCTAGTAAATGCAATTGTTTCCCTATGATCTGGGTTAAAAGAAAAAAAAGAAGGAAAGAATATTCAGAGATCATTCCCCAAATATACTGAGATAAGAATTAATCGATCCAAGATCTCAAGTTGATAGTGGGTTTAGAACTAGTCAGATCTTTAGCATGGCAATGCCTCAGGTCCCAAAACACTAAACAGGAAAGTGTAGATGACTGAATTTTGGAGAAAGAAAGAAAATAACTACTTGTCTACAAAAGGAGAGTCAAATAAAAAAAGGAGAAAAAAGGATCCATTGGACAGATGAAGTACAATAAAGAAAAAGTTTCGGAAAGATGACCTTGCTCTTAAGCTTTGAGGCATACATAGACTGCATTCTATCACATTCTATCTGATTAAAAAGAAAAGAGTTATTAGGTGTTTGATAGTTCATCAGTTAGTGTTCATCAAAGAATTTTTCTTTATAAATGTGAAATTGGGATCAAAAAGAAAAAAAGAATTTCACAACAGCAAACTGAATATATCTTCCCTTCTCCTTTCCCATTAATTGTCACAGGTTCCGCTGGCATTCCTTCCTACCTGCTGGGTTGCATGCTGCCTTTATACAGGATAAGGATGAAGTCCCTATCCCTTCACCAAGCCCCCCTTGCATTCAGCCTGCACATTTTGGTTCTCCTTATTGGTAGCTACTTAGCTATCCACAAAACATGTCATTCTCTTTTTCAGCCTTCAGAGAATACAATGATTTTTTTAAATTTTATTTTATCTTTAAAATATACCCCAATGCTCAGAATTAGGCTCAGAACAATATGATCATGTCCTACCAAGGCTTATGAGACAAGATATCTAGAAGAACCGATGGAATTTTTGCTAAGTTAAAGTATTTCCAAAGCTGCAAAAGACTATTTTTTTTTAATTCTACAACAGGTTGTGAAATGTAATGTAACGCACACGTTCTGCACAGATCAGAAACAAAGACTTCGTGAACAAGGAAGTGTGAGGAATTATCCTAACGTCTTTTCATTAGCATTATTATTTTCATCAGTATTTTAAATCTGCAAATGCCTTTCATCTACAAACCAGAGAAGTGGGAAAAGTGAGGAGGAAGAAGAAACGGAAATACAAGGACAGTGGCATCAGACAGAATAAGGGCTCTCCAAGCAGTAAAGATGCAGGGGGATCTGAAAATAACTGGGGGTGGGTGACTCCTGTCCACACTCAGCTGTCCATAATGGAGAGAAAAGGCATAAATGAGGGCAAAATAGTAAGCATTGGGGCCAGTCATGACTCCAAGTGCCCCTTGCTTTTCAAATGAGAGGTAAAGCGAATGGTGCTGATTTTTCTAGAGGTGATAGGATTGTGTTTTTTATTCATTTGTTTTGTGTGTTGCTACATTACTGAATTTTTTTTTAACTTGCAAGCATAATCCAACACTTTTCAGATCTGAAAGTCAACTTCAAATGAAGGACATAAGTGTACTTATGATTTTTAAAAACCTCACATTAATTTTCAAGCTGCCCAGCTAATATAACACAGCTTCTTCTCTACACACAAGCTTCCAATGGGTCTGTGGAAGAAAGAGAGAGAGAGAGGGAGAGGGAGAGGGGGGAGAGGGGGAGGAGAGAGAGAGAGAGAGAGAGAGAGAGAGAGAGAGAGAGAGAGGTGTGGGGAAGGAGGGAGAATTGAGCCGTATGGATTCGGTTATGTGCCTGATCCATTTCATAGACTATAAAAGTAAACATATTTCAGAGCAAGGGTAATAATTTAAAAATAGCTGATTAGGTGTACCTTATGGGCCAGGAGGATAGATCTAGATTGGAGCATGTTTTTATTTGGGACTAGGGGAGGATGGTAAATGTAATTTGTACATCAAAAAAGAACCACTGATGAGAGTTCTATCAACATGGGTGACCCAAGGACTAATTTCATGGGTTAAAGAATCTCTGTGCAATTTTCACTGAAAATCACTAGTTCACCCCAACATTCACTCTCCTTAATCTAAAATCTTGGGGTGCTTAAATAATATCCTGGGTATTTGCTGAGTTGCTACATTTTATTTTCAACCTCCAACTCCCTTTAAATTCCATTCATTCAAAAAATCAAAAGAATCCAAATTGAACAAGATTATTTGATAATTTAGACAATCAAAAGCAAGGAAAATTATATATAAAGTTTAACAGGTTTTTCACAGATTGAACACTTGCTTTTACCATTTGTTTTAAATCTGATATAGGAATTTTGTAAAGAGAATGCAATCCTAACTGCTGGGATGATACAGATAATACCAATTTGACTGGTTATTTAATTGTTAAAAACTTGCTAAAGATAAAATCCGTAACAGTAAGAGAACTCATTGTCAAACTAATCCATGCTGCTCTAAACCCTTGTGTGTATTTTAGATTTCAAAAGGTTTACAATTTATATTTTCAAAATAGTTTGGAATGTGCTAATAAGGAAGAGCCCATTACTCCAAAGCAAACTGATTAAACCTCAAGTTGTAAACTGACAAGATCTTCTTCAAGTTATTGTCCTCCCATTTTGCTGCTCGAATTCTACTTGCCTCCATTGCAGCCAGACATCATAAATTGCACTCCACGAAACGGAATGAGATTTGAATGCTGTCTTCAAAATATATGTCGAAATTTTTTTCAATCATTACAGGTTGGTTCTCCTAGCATACAGAAAACAGTCTTTTTTTGTATTCACATTCTTCCGTTTGTTGTCTCTCTATATGATATTTTCACATTAATAAAAACATGCCTAGAGAGAAGGAAATAACTAAACTATACTTTGTAGAACCAGCCAGTCTCAAATTCACATTTTCAAACACACACCTTTAAAAAAAAAGAGGAACTAAAATGCTTGCAAGTAAATAGGAAGGCAAATAGCAAAAGAGAAATTCTCAGAGGTATTTCACAACTTGCATTAACAATGTGAATATCAGTGTGGGCTGCAGATTCTTCTAATATTCCCAAGACAAAAGTTTTTGAGCATTTTTCCTTTATCAGCTATTGTGTTCCTAAAGAAGCCTTTTATGTATTTCTTTTATGTAGATAGATCTATACTATTTCAACAAATGAAAATTGTATGTTCTCTAATATTTATGAAACTCTACATCAGAAAAGAGTTATTTTCCCCCACCCCTGGTGAAGTTGATTTATTGAAATGATAAATTCTTGCTTGATCATTTTTTTACATTCCTTTAAAATAAGTCTCCACAGTATCTGTAAGCACTTTCCCATGGTCAGCAGAAAGGGAGAGAATCTTCTGAGAAGTCCAGAAAAAACAGCTATTGAACTGCTTGGGAATTTGGGTGTTGCGTATTTATCTCTGCACCCGTTCACTAGTTCCCGGTGCCTCGTCTCCAAGAACTCTGACCCTCTTCTACAATAGCCCCCTCTATCTAATCCATTCCTCCCTTAGACAGGGATGTACATCATCCAGGATGGAACTATTACCAAAGGAAATACCCACCCTTGAACATTTTTCAGATTGAGTATCTCCAACTGCAAGTAGAAACCCCTTTAAACTACAATTAATTTCTGTATTTTTTTTAAATAGGTGATATATTCTACTTTCTACATACTCTCGGTGCAGTTTTTTTTTAACCTCAAATTCTTCACATTACTTGATTTTCATCCTGCATCTGAGTCCGATATTCCTTGTTCTCCTGACTACCATTCCTCCCCCCACTTGGGACCATATTTGTTATCTCTGCAGCCCACTGCTTTATTCACAAACGCTTTCAATCTTAAAAAACTGGTCAGCAAAACAATACACTATGTTAGGAGGGTTGCATGCAAACACACTTCTATATATAATCTCTATAATTTCCTAATATATCAGTTGTTCTTTCAGGTATACTCATTCCCTAGAAGAGGAATTATTTGCATTCACGGTTTTAAAAAATAATTATGCATACATATATGCATGTTCTCGAAGCTCAAATGCTAAGCCCTGCCGGTTGCATTATGTGGATAAAGACTGCCCTCTGCAGGTGGAAAAACCTCCCCAACAGATGTTTCAGATGTTTTCAGACTTCTGAATTAAAAAAAGAAAAGAAAAGGTTATAACTGTAATCCTGAAAAGACAAACAAATAAGGTTCCTAAATGGATTTACTCATCGGAAATTATTATATTTCATTTGTTTGCCCTAAAATATAAAGTTCATACTGTAATACTCAGTGACTATGTGGGTTTATCCTAGAATAGCCACGCTCAAAATAGGAAGAAGAATTTTTTTTTTAAAGTCAGTATTCATGTTACTAGTCATACATTCAGCATTAGATTGTGTGAATCTGATCAACTGATATGGTTTAATTATTCTCCACCCATCAGTCACCCCAACCATAAATTGAGAAAGGACAGAATGGTCTAATAAGAATTCCAGTCTTTCATGAATCTCAAATCCTTAGATATTCAATGAAAACCTCTGGTCTAGATTTTTGCTTCAGGTCTTGGAAGCTTGGGGAAGGAGAGATGGTTCATCAGAGCTTTGGGACTTGCAGCAGGTTTTGAAACTGCACTACAGGGGTAGGAGGGAACAAAAAAGACATGGCCAAATTTACCTTCAGTTCATTTCTTTATTTCTTTCAATTAAAAAAAAATCACCACAAAACATCAGCAGTAAGCAAACAGAACTCAAGCTACACATTGAAGCCTACTTTCAGTAATTGAATCGTCACTCCCTGAAACTTGAGATTTCTAATAGAAATCATGACAGACCTTTAAGAGAGGACAACTAGTGATGGTGGATTCACCTTGACTTCAGTCCATCAGCACTCTGACTGCATTCTGGGTCAAGCTGTCTTGTACTGAATGTCACCCCATACAACCTGCTTCTAGCCACCAAAGAGAAAAAGAATGTCTATTTTCCTTAGTGATCTAGGACAAGGAGAAAAGTTAGAAAACAGATTCTAAAGATGATAAAACAGAGCTTCTTTGGTGTTGGGGGGAAGCCCTTCTCTCATCGCTCCCCTCCTTTATACTACCAAGCTTCTGCTAACCTTCTAACAGACTTTATTCCTTGAGACGCTATATAAGACCAGCAGGGGGGCTGATGAAGTGCTCATTTTTTACATCAGTCTTATAAATTGCTTTCCACATTAATTGTTTCCATGGAAACAATACATTTGGCTGGTAAGGGGCTCCTGAATTTTTTTTGATGGGAATCTTAAAAAATTACAGGATAGGGAGATGTTGCAACTCCCCAACAACAACAAAAATCTCATGTAAGTTCTAACCCAATGTATGATTGATTTCTTGTTTTTGAAACAGTATTGAACTAAGTCCAGATTCAATGAGAGATATATAAACATTATTTAAATGTTCAAAAAAATTAAAAAAGGAAAGGGTAAGTAGGGCTTCCGTGACAGCCCAGAAGAATTTTCAAACACTTCCTAGCAAAACATGGTCACAAGAGCAGGACTGAAGAACAATCCTTTAATGCCAGGGCCTTAACTAATAATTTAAGCATGAATAGTCCTTGATAACTGATAGGATCTCCCAACAAATGCTGGGTTAATGGACAAGACTCTCCACCCCTCCCCCAGCCCCCATCTCTGTTTCTTACCCTCACCCTCAGAGGACATTAATGCATTATCCATATACATTCTATCTCTTGCTTTCTCACTCTCTGATCCCACAGTGTTTATAATACTCAGAGCAACTTTGTTTTCTCTCTCTCCTTTCCTCTCCCTCTCCCTCTCCCTCTCCCTCTCCCTCTCCCTCTCCCTCTCTCTCTCTCTCTCTCTCTCTCTCTCTCTCTCTCTCTCTCTCTCTCTCTCTCTCTCTCCTGGTAAGAAAAATGCCTGTGTTACAGGATCTAAGTCCTTGCATGCGAGCATATTTAATTTGGAAAATGTGTGGGTAAATACCACTTGTTATGAGATTAGTTAACAGCTGCAGCCTGCTACTGTGGAAAGCAGTTTTGTACAAAGACTTAGCAACAAAAAGGTGCCCATCACTTGACATTTGAAAAAACCAATCTCCTCAAGCCTGTTTCTTGGATCCACCATGGCTAAGTCTCCTTCAAAACTACACCAATGTGTGCTTAATGAAGGAAAATGTGATCTGAAACTGACCAATGACTGGATGCACTCAACATTGACGGTGATTTTTTTCCTGAGCCCTGCCCAGAGGTCATCCTAAATTATAATTCTCTCTAAATGGGTTAAAATATTCAGGAAACTAGTTTGACTATATTCTCCTATAACCTCCATCATACTCAACACACATACTTTCATTTTCTATGGCCCTCTCGACCACAAAAATTTTTTTAAAAGAATCTTCTCACTAATACCCCCTCCTCAAGTAGAATTTAATTTCTTGAAGCTAGGGATTATTCTCTTTTTTCTTTTCCTTTTTCTCCAGTATTTAGTACAGTATCAGCCATATATGCCAGGACTGTAGATACATGCTTCTGAAATGGAATGGGATGAGAAAACAATCCTAACAACCAGGGTTGGGAACTTGAGGCCTCAAAGTCCCATGTGGCCTGCCAGGTCCTTGGGTGCAGCCTTTTGAATGAGTCCAAGTTTTACAGAATGAATCCTTTTATCAAGGGGGATTTGTTTTGTGAAGTGTGAATTCAGGTTCCCCATCCCTCCCCTACACTCTAGAAAGCCACATTATATTAAAGAAATACAACCCACATTAAAATTTTGTGTTTGTTTTCCTTTTAGTCATATCTGACTCTTTGTGACCCCATTTGGGGCTTTCTTAGCAAAGATACTGGAGTGGTTTGCCATTTCCTTCTCCAGCTCATTTTATAGATGAGGAAGCTGAGTCAAACAGGGTAAAATGACTTGCCCAGGGTTACATAGCTAGCAAGTGTCTGAGGTCAGATCTGAACTCAGGGAGATTAATCTTCCTGACTCCAAACCTGGTGCTCTCTGCACTATGGTGTCACCTAGCTGCCTCCATATTAAAATAAGGATACATAAAGTTATATAATGTAATTTCAAGAAAGAGCAAACATTCCCAGGCAGGGGAAGGGGTCTGGGGGAGAGTGGGAAAAGATCTTGTGGAGTAAATGGCACCTAAGTCATGTTTTGAAGGAAGCTAGGTATTTTAAGAGGGAAAAGGCAAAGGGAGTGCATTCCAAACATGAGAGACATGGTATGCAAAGGCATGCAGGTGAGAAATGGAATGGAATGTCACCTACAGGGCTAGCAGGAGATATACTTGAAACACAGAGGGAATAAATGAGCAGAAATGTGAAATATAACCCATAACGTAGGTGAGGGGCAAATTGTGAAATGTTTAAATGCCAGACTGAGAATTCTATGTCTGTATAATATACAATACAACAGGAAACTATTTCATTTCTCCCCTTGATATGGAATTAAACTATTCAACTAATTAGTACAATTTAAAAGAAAGGTCTAATTTTTATGTTGCCTTCTCTTTCAACATAATTAACTTTTGTTGTTGTTTATTCATTTCGCTCGTGTCCACTTTTTGAGACCCCATTTGGGTTTTCTTGGCAAAGATACCGGAGTGCTTTACTATTTCCTTTCTCCAGTTCAATGGACACAGGAGAAAAGTGAGGCAAACAAGACTCAGTGACTTGTCCAAGATCACACAGTATCCGAATATCTGAGGCCAGATTTTGAACTCAGTTCTTCCTGATTCTAGGCTTGGCTTTCTATCCACTGTACCACCTAACTGCTCAATTAATTTTTTTAAAACCTTCAAAGAAATATCCATCAGTTTCAGAAATGTCATCCACAATTATCTCTCTACCCAATTATGCATTCATTTAAAAAAATTCTCAATGTAGTATATTTTTAAAAAAACAGGCAATTCAAACCTATTTTTTTTTAATTTAACAAATAATTTAAGTATCTATTATGTGGAAAGCATAGTGGTAGAAAAATGAAAAGTGGTGCTGTCCCAACCCTTAAAGCATTTACAATCTATCCCATAGGTAAAATGTATGTCAAAATAATTATATTAGATTCCTTTCTTTTATTCAACAAATATTTACTCAACACCTACTATGTGGAGAGAACCAGAATAGATTAATATTTAGGTAAGATACAATTCATGATCTCATTAATTTTATATTCTCTATGGGGATCTCAGAATCTATAGGATATCTCTGTTCCATTTGGGCACTGTGCCATAGTAAGGCATTGATATTTTAACTGTTATAAGGAACTCCTATTTTTAGTAGGAAAATGAAGTATAAAGAATAAAAAATAAATAAATGATAAAAAATAATAAAGATTATTTTGGTAGCAGTGCAAGGGATGGACTGGAACAGGAAGAAACTAAAGACAACACCCTGCTACTGTCTTGTCCCATTTCAATCCAAGGTCAGATAATAAAGCCTGAAATATAAGGGCAAAGGTGAGGGGTGGGGTGAAAAAGAGGAGACAGATTTTAACTATATAGTCAAGATATAACTAATAGTCTTTGGCTCCTGATTGGATGATAACTGATATTTCAAGCTTGGCTAACTTTCCTGTTTCAACTAAATCAAGGAATTTGGGAGAAGCAGGTTTTAGGGGAATGGCGATGCAATCAGTCTAAGGCTTGAGTTTTCAGTAGGACATGTTAGTGAAGATACTCAGTAAACAATTAGAAATACAAGATGGAAGATTGGGAACAGTGTGGGACTGGAGATCGATAACAGAAGTCATACTTAAAAGAGTAGACAATTGAAATGATAATTAAAGCCATGAGAGCACATAAAAGTACCAGGGGGAAAAGTAAAGGGGAGAAGAAAAGAGCTTTTGGGAAACCCATAATTAGTTGTCCAGAGAAAAATCAGTAAATTATACTACACAGAACAGAGTGGTCAGAGGAGAATTAGGAGAAAGAGAAGAAGCAAAGGAAGCAGATAGTAGCAAGAAAGAAGTAGTCAAATGCTACTGTTAAAAGACTAAGGAAGATGCAGTCTGAAAAAATACTAGAAAATTTGATCAATGGAAGGTTACTTGTTACTTTGAGGGAACATCGTCTTAGTAAGAGCAGTAGGGACAAATAGTAGGGATTTGCAAATTGAATAGTGAGAAAGTAGAGACAATTAGTATAGATTCTTTTTCAGAATTTTTGCAACCAAAAAAAATCAAACAATAGTCTTGAGAATAGAGGAGTTAAAGGAAAGCATTTTGTTTTGTTTTCAAGATAGAAGGAAGCTTGGAGTGTTGGTAGATAAAGGAGAGTAAAGAAACAACTTCATTCATTATAACCTAAATGATTGGAAGATACAAAGAAGGCTGCTGATTAAAGTGACAACATGAAAGGTTTTAGGGAAGTACAACTCTTCCAGTAAATATACTCCAGTAAACTCCAATAAATGTATCTGAAAAGAGCTCCAAGAAGACTGGTCACAAAGAAACATTAGCAAGCTCTTCTATCCAGGACAAACTTTCTCAGAGTGGTTATCAGGCTATTTTCCTGGGGAGGAAGGTAGAGGCAACACCAAGGAAGGTACATAAATGGAAAGGTGAGGAAAGGGATCAAGCTAGGAAAAAAAGCAGAGTGGACTCTAAACTCTTAGAACCTACCTGAAAATAAGCATGAAGCAAGACATAGAGGAGGGGAATAAAGGGGGAGGTTCTGAAAGGAGGAGAATCATTGAGAACTAGAAAAGGGACCTGAAGCCAGCCTTTGATCAGGGGTCTTGCACTGACTCCAATAATCAGGCACCTGACCAGAACATAAGCAAGTCGTTATGCAGAGATGGGACCCAATCATACATTTATTTGAGCACTGGGAGTCACAGCAGAAAAGCAAACTCAGCATCTTGGCACTTAGTGCCAAGAGGGCTGTGCAGAAAGCCTGAAACCAACTTGATCACCAACATCCTCCTCCAACATTTTCTGATGTTCAGGTCATAGCAGAAGTTGGAACAAAGTTAAAAATGAGAATTATTCAGAGAAGGAAAGAGACTGAGCAAGGGAAGAACTACTTCCCAGGAGACTGAGACAGAAGGCAGTGGGTGAGTGATAGTAGCAGTCACCCTATACAGATCAGAAGCACCAATGGCAGTGCAGACTTACAGAGGATATATGACTCTCACCCAGGAATGGAGACTGCAAATATGAATAAAAAGAAGAAAACACAAAATACAATTAAGAAATGCTATGGGTTAAAAGAAGCTTAAGAGGTAACCTAGAAGAAGCAACTCCAAAACAACTAAAAGCAGAGCCTCTGAAACATAAAGATTTGGCCACAAGGACTATAAGAGCAGCAGAAAGAAATATAGCAAGAAATAGAAAAGAAATAATAAACAAAATTAGACTTTGGGAGAAAATTGGAAATAGAACCAATAACAAAAATATCTTAGAAGGGAAAATGGAAGTAGTAGTAGATAAGTAGTGGAATCTCTGAAAAAAATAGAAATAAACAAAATGAATTTACAGATTCTATGAGAAAAGAAACATTAGAACAAAGTAAAAGCTTGAAAAAAAACAAGAAAAAATGTAAAGCACCTGCTCTTAAAATCAACTGACCTGTACAGAAAATAGGTCAAGAAGATATAATTTTAGAATCATAGGAGTCCCTTAAAATCATGACCAAGCAAATAAAAAAAACCTTGAAAACAATAGTTAAATAAATCATAGAAGAAAATTGCCAAGATATTTTAGAACCAGAGGCCAAAGTGAAAATAGAAATAATAGTCAACTACTGAAAGAAATCCTAAAATGAAAACAAGGAATGCCATAGCAAAAATTCAAAACATCCTGGTTAAAGAAAAAATACTGTCAGTAAGCCAGAAATAAAGAGTTTAAGTACAAAGGAAATAAAATCATGAAAGACATGACAGCATCCAGGTAAAAGAAAAGAAGAGCCTGGAATGTGATATTACAAAATGTATAACATTTACAACCAAGAATCATTTATCTTTCAACATTGAATATAATCCTATGGAGGAGGAGATGAATTTTTAATAGATTAGAAAACTTTCAAGTATTTCTGTGGAATTAAAGAAGTCAGCAGAAATACAAACACAGGAATCAAGAGAAACCTTAAAAGGTAAACGCAATTGAACACTTGGAAGAGGCTGAATGATAACAATGTTTATATTCTAATAGGGGAAAAGAGACAAACATAGCTTCAGATACCCAGGGTCCTCAAGGGTCACAGATGGAGACTGTAGGGTAGGGTTGGAAAATAATGTTTTATTGTTTGTAAGAAGGGAAAGAAAAGGGAGGAAAAAAAGAAAAGAAACACAGAAGAAGTGAGAAAGGAAGAAAGAGAGAGGAATACTTTTGTGTACATGTGGTACTCAAATAGAAGCATTTGCAAACATGGAGGAAGGACTGGAAGTATTAGATAGCTCCATGATCTCAAATGTGAACTGAATTAAAGAGGATTAAGCACACCCAAATAATTTAATGAAGAAATATTGTACCTTAAACTCAACTGAGCCACAGGTAGAAACAAGGAAAGGATAGGGAGTTATAAAAGAGAAAGACAAAGAGGGGATAGTCACAAAACAAACAAACTTCAGCTTTAAAGAGTTAATCAAAAGGTTCATTAAAGAGAAAAGAAAGTGCCAGAATCAGAAATGGGCAGTAGGAAGAAAAGCTACTTTGATTCTAGATTGCTAGTTCTTATTAGATTTATTCTCTTTTCTCATTTCCTTTGTAAAAAGGGAACTTGGAAGGAAAAAGGAAAAAGGTAAACAAAAAATTAATAATTATGACATGAACATAAGTGGCATAAACTCACTCATGAAGAGGAGGGATATAGAAGAATAAATTATAAAGTAGAATTTAATATGTCATTTGCAAGAAACTCAGACATATTCACTCAAATGTATACAAAAGGCATACAATATGCATACCCATACATGCAATACCCATAAATACATATTAAAATGAGGGATTAGAGCAAAATTTATTATTGAATTGAGAATCAGTATGGTATAAGTAGAAATCTGGCCTTTGAACCAAGATGACCAAGTTAAAGTCCATCCTGCTTTGACACATGCTGATTGAATGATTTGGCAAATCATTTTGTCTCTAAAGACTTCAGGCAAATTCATGGGGATTATATGTTTTTAAAGGAAATCCCAAGCTGCATTGGTAAAAGTTCCTCATGGATTTTCTTCACACTCATGAAATGACAGTTTCAGTCCCTATCCTTATTCCTACATCAGACATGTTTTCAAAATATGGTTAGCAACCATATTCTCAAATAAGATAATAAGTCGTAGTTATCAACCATATTCTCAAATAAGATAATGTCATAGTCCTCATCGCCTCTTAGCTTTCTCTTCTGTGTTGTCTCACTTTATTAGATTGTAAATTCCCTTTTCACATTTGTGTCCTCAGGCTCCTATGTCTGACCACGTTATACTATAAAGTGGAAGTATCTAAATAATTTCATTTTTTTAAATAGAAAAATGATCAGTGGAACACAGGTAGACAAGATCCAACTGAACCCACTAAAATAGAGTTTGGCAAACCCAAGTTCACAAACTAGTAGGTTAAGGACTCACTTTTTGACAAAAACTACTGGGAATATTGATAAGTAATCTGGCAGAAATTAGAATTAGATCAACATCTAACACCATATACCCAACAGATTGTCTCCATTTTATAACTGACATCATTATAAAAAAATCATATCATAAATTGGAAAAAATGAAATTGATGCCTTACATAGTTATAGTCAGTAGTCAATTAAACATTTACTAAATACCTACTATGTACCAAACACTTAGCTAAGTTCTGAGGACACAAATATGAAAAGGAAACTTACAATCTAATAAGGGAAGACAACACAGAAAAGAAAGCTAAAAGGAAGAGTAGAAACCCAGCATAGGGTCAGAGTGAAGAAAAGTAAAAGTCCATAATGAGTACAATTGAAGAAGTCAAAGAAATCCAAAATGAGTATAGACAGAAAAGTCAAAGAAGTCTGAAATGAGTGCAGGTGGTTGGGAAGTGAGATGTCTGCTATGTGCTACCCCTGGAGGTAGGGTCTAGGTGCTCAGGATACGAAATCGAAAAGTAACATAGTCCCTGCCCTCAAGGAACTTGCAATCCAATGAAGGGGATTTGACATATATATAAGGCAGAATGTTATAGGGATAAAAAGGAGGAAATCTAGGCAAAGTGTTTAGGGAGAATCTGAGAAGGAAGAGAACACCTCCAGTTATGGTCCTCAGAGAAGGCTTTGGAGAGGACCATAGGACCACAGACATTAAGACATCTGACTCAACCTCCACATTGTACTGAAGAAAAAATGAAAATGGCAAAAGACTTGCCCAAGAGTCACACAAGTAGCAAATGGCCAGGTCCTCTCATTCCAAACATACTGTTCTTTTCACCACACCAAGCTTGCTCTCAGAAGCAGGAGGTGAAACCAAAGGTGACCCTTTAAGAAAAAGGATTTTGTCAGGTTTAGATGAGGAAGACATGCGTGCCAGAGATAGTGGATAACTTGCACAAATTCACAGATGCAAAAGAAAACAAATGCAGTTTGGGAAAAAGCAGTCCAGTCAGAAAACTATTGTTCAGTCACTTCTCTTATGTCCAATTCTTCATGACCCCATGGACCATAGTACACCAATGCTGTCCATGGGGTTTTCTAGGCAAAGATACTGGAGTGGTTTGCCATTTCCTTCTCCAGTGAATTAAAGCAAAGGTTAGGTGACCTGCCCAGCGTCACACAGCTGAACCTGGATTTGAACTCATGTCTTCCTGACTCCTGACCCAGCATTCTATCCACTGACCTACCTACCCACAAAATCAAAAAGGCTTGAGTTCAAATCCAATCTTAGATATTTGTAGCTATGTGAAACTGGGCAAATCTCTTCGCCTTTATCTACTTCTATTTCTTCGTCCATTAAATCGGAATAAGGATATCTATCTCCTACTGTTGTTGTGAAGATAAGTGAGGTAATACTCATGAAATGCTTTGTAAATCTTAACATACCATGCAAATGCTAGTTTTTATTCTTCTTAATTTATTATGTCTAAAAGAAAATTAATCATAGAGTACTAAAACACAGGAGAAAGCCTAGGGCTGGATATGTGTTTATGTAGAATTTGCTGGTTTTAAGGGTGGAAAAATCTTCCCTTGGAGCTATTCCTGTGCTCTGCATTCTCCCTAATCCATCATATCCAATAAATCTCCAAGTCTTGTTGATTTCATCTCTACCTCTCTTGTGTCTACCCCCTTCTCTCCATTCACACAGCTGCCATCTTAGTTCAGGTAACTCATCACCTCTGGCCTGAACTACTGCAATGCCTCCTAATTAACCTATCTGCTTCAAGTTTCTCCTTTCTCCAGTAACCTTCTACCCTGCCACCAAAATACCCTTCCTAAAGCATGGCTCTATGTCACTGTCTTTAGTACAGTGCCTGGCACACAGTAGGTGTTTAATAAATGCTTGGTAGATTGACTGTTCAAGAAGTACCAATGACTTCTTATTGCTTCTAGAATCAAATACAAGTTTTTCTGATAGTCAATTAAAATATTCACAGTCTGTCTTTATATCCCTCTTGAATGTCCAGAATTCTCCTCCATGTGCCTCCATAGGAATCTTTCCTCCCCACTTCCATCCCAGCTATTCAGCTCCCTTTTATGTGATATCTTCCTCCATTAAAATGCAAAATCCCTGAAGGCCAGAAATGGTTTTTTTGTTTATATTTCTACCCTCAGAGTTTAGCACAGTGCCTGGAACACAGTAGATGCATATTAAGTGTTTATAGACTTGTCTAGCCTAGCACAGTGCCTGGAATACAGCAGACACTCAATAAAGTCTTATTAAGAAATGGATTCCTGAGGGAAAGGTGATAACACTGCATCACACCACCATTCTGCAGTTCTTATGCCGCTCCCCTAACTTCCCATCTCCACAAGATCTCATCTTCTCCACCAAAACATAGACAACTGCCTTTGCCAGGTAGCTAGCTCATTGGTCTGTGTCAAGGTATAGGAGGAGACAGACATGTACTGCTTTGGGCAGTGGTAAGAAAACATTTCTTCAGATAAAATATTGAATACACATAGATCTGGAAGATTATTTAGCTATAGAGAGCTTGTAAGAATCATAGACAAAATATCAGTCCATAGTAACTCACATAGTAATCAAAAGTTTGCCAAACTCTTTACATATATTATATCATTTTATTTGATCCTCAGGAATAACCCTGGATAATATCTGTTATTATCTCCATTTTACAGAAGGGGAAAATGAAAATCAGAGAAGTTGGATACTTGCCCAGGGCTACCCAGCAAGTAAATAGATGAGGCAGGCTTTCCTGATTCCAAAAACAGCACTCACTCCACTATCTCATCTTGCCTTTCAATGTGGTTCATATGTTTTAAAGTTTAATAGGGTTAGGGTTAAAAGAGTACAAATAGTTGTGTCCAAATTTTGCACACTAAAAATCAAGACCAATAAATTCTCATTCAGAATGATCTTTAAGGTCACAGGATAATTCCTTCCTGAAAATAGTTCCTGTGAGTAGGAGCCTTTAGGGACAGCAAGGGTATGAACTTGGATGTGAAAACATTTCAACTCAACAACACATAGAAACATACAAAAAATGAAATAATCCTTGCCTTCCAGAAGCTTACAATTTACTGAACGTCAGCAGATATGGACATTTCTATAGACTAGTAGCAAGGAATATGTGAAAGGAGAGTCTGCTGTAAGCAAAGAGTTCCTGTGATGACCACCTTTTCAACACATGGTTAGCAGACTGGAACCAGTTACAGAATGTCTACATGTGCTCCATACTCTTCCCAAGTGGCTTTCTTTATACATCACCATTATTTTCCCAGGAGCAAATTCCTCAGCTTCTCCATGTGGAAAGACACACTGGCACCAGCCCCCATTACATAAGAAGAAAGAGGTCACAGGAGATTGTGAAGGACAGATCAACTTTTCCACAGTTAATATCCACAGTTTTACAGATAGACTCCTGAAGATCGCTCTTGGTAGGTAACAAGGAAACTTGAAAATGGTTTATTGTTTCTCGTTTCATAAAATGCATAAAAACTCTCTTCCCTTTTCCAGCAATGAAAAGTTGGAGGCTATTTCCATGAGTAATTGAAGAGATCTGACTCTGCAAAAAGTTTGGCAGAAGTCACCCTATGACCACCTATATTTGTTTCCCTTTAATAATACTGCCTTAAAAAAAAATCAAACTTGGCATACTTTAGAAAGAACGTTAAGACTGACTATGATATTTAAGAGTGATTTCTACAATATGATACAGCAACTGCATTGCAAGCATTAAAAAATGCATATCACTTTAATTTAACCAATATGGCCACTCAAATACCTTCAACTTATATCTGCAGTGCCAAAAAAATGAATCATTATCTACAAGTAACGGCTGTTTTCAACCAACTTGGAAATGGTGGAGAAGCGGGGAGGGGATTGGAGAACGTAGATTTGAGAAACTTCATTTAAAAGTTCCCTGAAAACCTGGCAGTGAGTATAAACATGATTATATTGTGGGGAGCATTCAATAAGCCACTTACTGTAACTTTACTTACAAGAATATACATTTTAGTAAGTTTTATGTCAACATCTTACAACTCCATGTATATCTCTTCTCTCTACTCTCCCCACAAGTAATTTTTAAAGATATTTTGAAGGAATATTCAAATATTTTGTTGTTGTTCAGGAGTATCTGACTCTTCGTGACCCCATTTTCTTGGCAGAAATACTGGAGTGCTTGGCCATTGCCTTCTCCAGTTCATTTTAGAGATGAAAAAATTGAGGCAAATAGGGGTTAAGTGATTTGTTCACAGTTACACAGTTAGGAAGTGTCTGAGGCTGGATTTGAACTTGGGAAGATGAGTCTTCCTGACTCCAGGTCCCATACTGTTCCCTACAACAGTCACCTAGCTGCCCCATATTCAAATGGAAACATGGTAAAGGGCAAAGAACACTTGGTTCCAAACCCAATTAGGACATTTGCTGACTGTGTGACCTTAGATAAGTCATTTCCCATCTCTGGGTCTCAGTTTCTCTGTGTGTAAAATGAAGGAGGTAGACTAGATAGTTTAACAAGTCTCTCCTAAATCAAAAGCCTATATTCCTATGTACTCTAGCAAAGGAAGGACATGTTTTTCATTTTTCCATAGATCTTTTATTCCTGTGAGGCTTCAAATGTCAGTTTCATTTGACCTTGTGCACAGGTAGACTCAGGAAGCTAGGGAAGGCCTCAGGTATTGCCAAAGACTTAGCTGTCCCAGATCTCGTGTGGAATTATCATCACCAAGCTTTTTGCTGTACTCCAGGCCTAAAATTGGGCAATTTGTCTCACCACCCAATTCACATGATTTTTCCCAATGGCATAGACAATGCAGGGAACACAAAGCACAGAAATGGGGGGAAGGTTCTCAAATTACATCCATTCATTAATCCAAGTCTACTAAGCACCTACTATGTGCCAGGCACATAAGTGCTAGGGATACAAAAAGAAGTAAAAGATAGTCCCTGCCCTCAAGGAGCTCCCAATCTAATGGGAAAGATAAGATGCAAACAAATACATGCAAAGTGCACAAGATAAATAGGAAGTAGCTAACAGAGAGAAGGCACTGGAATCAAGAGGGGTTAGGAAAGGCTTCTTGCAGAAGGTGAAATTTTAGTGGACTTAAAGGAAGTCAGGAGGGTCAGCAGACAGACAGGAGGATTCCAGGCATGGGGGATAGAGAGAGAAAATGTCCAGAGCCAAGAGTATCTGGTTTGTGCAACAACCAGGAGGCCAATGTCACAGGATTGAAGAGTAGGAGTATAGATGCATACATGCATGCTACACACATATATATATATACATATACATATATATATACATGCGTACACATATATATATGTGTGTGTGTGTGTATATATATATAATATGTATATATATATATGGGAATAAAGTATGAGAAGAGTAAGTTAGATTATGAAGGACTTTCAGTGCCAGACAGAGAGGGAGAAGGGTAACATGATTGGACCTGTGCTTTAGGAAGACCACTTTAGTCTCTGAATGGAGAATAGATTGGAGAGGCCAGAGACTGGAGGCAGGCAGACCTACCAGCAGGCTATTGAAATAGTCTAGGTGTATGGTGATGAGGGCCTGTACCAGAGGATGGCAATGTCAGAGGAGAGAAGGGAGCATATTCAGAAATTCCAAAGGTGAGATTATCAGACCTTGGAATCAAACTTTATTTATGGGGTAGAAGGAATGTGAAGAATCCAGGATGTCTCCTAGATTGTGAGCCTGAGGGACTAGGAAGATGGTGTTGTCCTCTACAGTAATAGAGAACACAGGAGTTAAAGGTAAAGTTTGGGGGAAAGATGAGCTCAGCTTTGGACATATTGAGTTTAAGATGCTGCACATCCAGTTTGAGATGCCTGAAAGTCACCTAGACATGCAAGATTGGAGGTCAGCAGAGAGGCTGGGGCAGGATATATAGATTTGAGAATTGTCAGCATAGAGATGGTAATTGAACCCATGGGAACTTCCAAATAAAGTAGTAGAGAAGGAGAAGAAGGAGGAGGAGGAGAAGCAGAAGAAGAAGGAGAAGGAGGAGGAGGAAGGGAAACAGAAGGAGGAGGAAGAAAAGGAGAAGGGGGAAGGGAAAGGAAAGGAAGGGAAGGGAAGGGAAATTGGCCCAGGACAGATCCCCTGAGGAACACTGATGGTTGCAGTCATAGGATGAGAACCAAAATAGAGTGGTATCCCAAAAACCTAGAGAGAAGAACATATTGAGGAGAGAGTGATCAACTCTATCAATGGCTGCAGAGGGGTCAAAGAGAATGAGGATAGAGAAAAGGATGTGATATTGAACTGGCACACATTGATCATTGTTAACTTTGGTGATAGCAGATGAAGAAGAGGGATCTCACAGAGATTAGAAAATTTCCCCAAATCATACTGGTTTGTCATACAGATGGGTCCACTGGCTAACTTTGACTTTTTGCACATCTAAAACATAATTTTACCACCATAGTACAGTAAACCAGAGGACTGGGCTCTTATCTTTTCCATCTGCTAAGTGAGAAAGAATCTAGTGCCTTCCTTAGTGCTAAGCCATAACTGCTTTCCTCTCTCCAAATTACTGGTCTCACCACAGCAGATCTGACACAGTGTCTGGCACACAGTAAGTACTTAACAGTTGCTTATCAACTGAGTGACTTATTTAGTCTCTGCAAAAGACAAAGAAAAATTCAATTAACATTGTTCAGAATAGTTCATGTGTACCGTTCAAGTTAGAAATTAGCAGTGAAACAGAGAGAACCAAGACCCTAACTTATACACACACGCACACACACACACACCACACACACACACACACACACACACACATTCCTAAGATTTTGAGGAAGCAGATCTATCTTTTTTTCCTTTGAGGAACCTTCTCCACTCAAGAGGCAACTTGGTGGATGACAAAATTCCATCTACTACACAACATTATCCATGTAGATGTAGCGTGTCACATTACAACAAAAGAGCCAACATGCCATATTGAATGAACTTGGCTTTCAGATTCCTCCTTTGACATTTACTGGTTCTGTAAACCTGGGCAAGTAATTTAACCTCTAGATCTCTCAGATGACTTACTAGGACTTATTTACTTAGGCATTAACAAGTTAGATGCTGCAATTGGTGGAGTTACCCTACAGTATTCTAAAATTTATAGCTCTTTTTTATTATCATAGTGCAAATGAATGATTTTTGAGAAAAGAGTCGAAGGTGTTCATAGACATGCGCTAGTTATATGTGTTAGATTGAAATACAGACCAAATTATGTCATTTGGCTACTTAGGATGATCTTGAAGAGCATCATTATCTCATGCACAATTAACAGTATTTTGAGAGGTTGAGCACAAAACATTATGGTCTTCCTTGTCAACCTAAATTGGGAATTCTTGTGTGACTAACGCACATTTTTCTTTGAATCTACACTTTTGCCACTTTCTTTTGAATCTTTCATTCTTCATATACTTCATGGCACATAGTAGGCATGTAAGAAATTCTTGCTGATCCAATAATTTCTTCAAAAGTCAAAAACTGTGTATTAAATTAATGTATCAACTGATAATTAGCAATAGATTCTGATAGTATTTCTCAGATCAACCCATTTTATAAAACCTAATCATTTAAAATCTGAAATTCAACTATATGGAAGGGAAATCATTTTCAGATATAGGAGAGAGTATAAGCCAAAGCATTGAAGTTGAAAAGACCAAAAAGTATCAGGAAATGGGGTGAAGAGTAGTTTGGTTTAATGGACCACAGGGATAGTTATGTCGTCTCTCCTGAGCTGTGTTATAAAGAATTAATTGAACTACAGAGACTTTTTAGGAGGTTATTCCAAATAGATCAGAGGAGGATTAATACGGGCTTGACAATTTGGTGTCATGGTGGATAGAGAGCCATACCTGGAGTCAGGAAGACTTTGTCTTCCTAAGTTCAAATCTAGCCTCAGAGATTTACTAGTCATGTGACCCTGGGCAAGTCACTGAACCTTCTTTGCCTCAGTTTCCTCATCTATAAAATGAGCTGGAGAAGGAAACAGCAAACCACCCCAGTATCTCTGCCAAGAAAACCCCAAATGGGGTCACGAAGAGTTGGACACGACCAAAACAATTTAACAACAATAAGGGCCTAAACTTGGTGGTTCTAGTAGAAATGGAAAGGAGAGAGATTGAAAGATATTGCCAAGATGGAATGACAAGGTTAGTCAATGAGAGTGAGGAAAAGAGAGGAAAGAGTCAGAAACGATTCCAATGATTCTTGAGCTCGGGTAACTGGAGCAATCAAGATGGTGATATCATCAATGAAAATAGAGATGCCAAGGAGAGGGTAAGGATTTGAGGGTAAGAGGAGAAATCTGTTTTCAGACAGGTTGGATTTGAACTGAGCATGACATCCAGATAGAGATAAACAATAGACTTGAACTCTGAGTATAGTTTTGGGGTCTACCTACATATACACTTGCATAGAAGTCATTATGGAAGCCATGATGGTGGATGAGATCACCAAGAGCATGTAGATTCCTCCTCCCCACCTCTACCCCCTTGGAATCCCACATTTAAGAAGTGAGAAGAGAATGAGATGCCAAAAGAGAAGACAGAACAGGGATTGTCAAAGAAGTAGGGATAAAGGCAGAGATAAAGTGGTTTGCCCGGGGTCACACAGCTAGTAAGTGTCTGAGACTGAATTTGAACTCAGGTCGTCCTACTCCAGATCCAGTGCTCTGTTTTCTGCACTATCTACCATGACATTTCTAAAGCACAGCATGGTCAGAGATCAAAACCGAAGGGGACATTGGGACAACAAAGGCGCATATTGACCATAGTCAAATCTTTAAAAGGAAAGGACTGGTCCTCTGGAAAGTGAAAGCACTTAGATATGAAATCTGAAAATTACAAATATCCTGCTCAATTTGGGGAAATAAAGTAAGCAATTTTCTTTGGATAATCATAGTCATGCTAGAAAAACACTGGTGAAAACCTACATTTGTCTTCTAAACAACTGCTTGTTTATTAAAATAGGAATCCCTAAAGCACCCCAATGCAAAAAGGAACCCTGAACAAATGAACAGCTGTTAGAAGTACAAAACTCATTAGGGCATGTGTTGGTACCAGCTGTTTGCAACAAGATCAACCCTAGCATAACAAGCTCCGCTAACTCCCAGATCCCATCAGTCTGGCTAAGAGAGAGACATTTTGCATACCAGAAGCAGAAGGCCATTGGGAAAGATTACCTAAGACTGAGCAGTTCACCAAAGAAAAGTCAAGACGTCCTTGCTATTTCAGTGAGAAAACAACCCATTTCTGGCACAAGTGCACTACTTTCATAATTGTTCACATATACAAGGTAAATATGGTTGCCCTGTGCTTTTGGAAATGTCCCTGTAAAAAATTTAAAAGCCAAAGTGACTCTATGGAAAGTACACAATAGGAAATAACACAGTAAGAATCCATTGATACTCCATATAAATCAGCCAGAGAGATCACTGACTCACTCCTTCTGTAAACCTTTCACAACATAATCTTTTTTCTCATTTTATGAAGCCACACAAAATAAATTCCAGCCACTAACCACATAAAATGTGAGTTATTTGCTAGAGACTTGATAACACTGGGGAGAAAGTCAAACATCTTGTCGAGTGAAAGCATTAAGAAAAAAAACTAAGTCTGACTCTCACACTTACCTTCAAGGTAAAATTAATTATTAATTGGCAAAGCCTGGACATGGAATGATTGTTATCAATATTTTAATACTTTCAGCGCTAATTTCATTCCCACCATCAAGGTTTGGTTGCTGAAGTGAGAGAGATCTATGCCTTTTCAATGAAGTGTGCAATGATGCTTTGAAAATATATTTTTGCTTCAAACAAAGTTTTGGAGCAATCTTTTTTAGAAATGACTCCTTTATCATTAACACTGGCCTCAAGTGCAGGGTATTTAGCATCTAATATTAAACAGAGAAAAAAATAAATTTCTTCCATACAAACTAAAATTAATTCAGTCATTATTACCTAAATTTCTAACTTATCAATTAACAAATAGCATTAATTTTTTTAAAACCCTTTCAATATGTATTATCCATTGCACTGGATTCAAACCTGGTCTTCACTGCAAATATTTTGTTCTGGAGTTCCAGGTTCTGGCAGATAACTTTTCTCTTTATCTTGCATGAAATCAGGTTCCCAGGTCATTTCCAAAGCACCATTTCCAAACCATGCTGTCAGATAATACCCACCGTTTCAGCCCCTGTAATTATCCTCTTTTCCCATTAGAATATAAACTCCTTGAGCGCAGATACTAACACACTGTCATTTATAGCCAACTCTCCAATTGGTGTCAATAATGAATTCTCCTGAAATGGTTGCATTATTTGAATTCACATTGCATATTTCCACTGGGCTAGACAATTACCATATTTTTTTGTTGTTCAGTTGTCCAACCATGACCCCATTTGGGGTTTTCTTGGAAGAGATACTGGAATGGTTTGCCACTTTTTCCTCCAACTCATTTTACAGATGAGAAACTGAGGATTAAGTAGGGTTAAGCGCCTGAGGCCAGATTTGAACTCATGAAGATAGTCTTCCCGATTCCAAACCCAGGACACTCCATCCATTGCACCAGATCACTGCATCATATTATATTTTACATAATTACAACTTTGAATAGTGAAAATTCAGATATGAGTCTTTTTCAGGGGATTTGCACTAATCAGAATTTTGCTATGTTCACAGTGCCTGCCGTGCAAAAAAAGTACTTAATAAATAGTATCTCTTACAAAATAATTAGCTGGATTCAATACAGGTCAGTAGAACAGAAATCCACACATCCCCTATAAAAGTTACCCTAGATGTCTATAACTTTGAATTGGTAACTTTAGGATATCTAGAAAATTAACAGAGGGAAAATTTTCACATTTGAAAGGCTGATAGCTGAGGATTTATCTTGTGAACGCTAAATGTCCAGGGTAAAAAACAAAAATTACCTAATTCACAAACCAAGAGGTTGTTTGCATTTCTGCCTTTTAAGAAAGATGATCTATCTTACTCAATTCAATGGTGACACTTCCACACAATGGAAAATGCAATGACTGATCCTCCTGTAATCTGATTAAAACCATTAGTGTATGTAATGATATAAAGGAATACTTGAATTTTATATTCTTACACAAATCCTTCCTTAGACCAATTTTTAATGTGTTGAAGCAACACATAGAGTCTCTTTAGCAGGTAAATACCCTTTAAAAAATACAGAGCTAGGTCTTTTCACAAATTTGCTAATTTTTCTTCCCATCATCAATGAGACCAACTCTTCCAATAATTGCCATAATTTGTTTTATAAAGTAGTTTCCATTGATTTGAATAGCAGTGACCTCCATAAAAATTTAATTGTCAGAATATGCAGTTTTCTAAAGCTTCAGCAGAGTTAAATTTTTAAATGCTTAGCTTTTCAAAAAAGATGACTTGGAACATAAACTTCAAGGAAAAGGACCAAAAAATGTTTCCAATGAGGAAAAAACATCCTAATGTAGTTACGTATGGAACTTACTGATAAACTCATGTTTTTGTTTGTTTTTTTAAAGACCTACAGAAAACAACAGCAATGGCAGGTATCTTAAGATGAATAAGGAAGAAGGGTAAAATCCTATAAAAATGTTGGAAAGGCTAAATCTAAGAAAGAAAGACTTAGAATAAATGCCAAAGATAATCAGGGCTTTTTAAAATTTTAGCTATGTTCACTCCAAGGGGAGGTGTTAAGGAATAGACAGGACCACTATTTAGGGTAGGTGGGATAGTGAGAGCAGAGATGGACAGATGGAAAAGAATGTGGAGGTACTCAACTCCTATTTTGTTCTTTTATTCTTTACAAAAGAGAATGAACTTTTTTTCTGGGAAAAAAAAGATTAAAAAAGCAGTTAGAAAGGAAATGAAACCCACATAAGGGAATGACAAGAGAATACCTAGCTATCTCCACTGACTTCAGGTCATCTGGCCATTTTGAATTCCATCCCTGAAAATGAAAGAATTTGTGGGTATGATTGATGAACTGTTTGTTGTTCAAGATCTAAGAAGACTCACTGGAAACAAGAGAGATGTTTCATTGTTGGCGATATACAAGCATCCTATTTTTCAACTTAATATTGATTCATGGCACAAATGCTAGTATATATTATTTTTAATTAGCTATTATAGATTATATAAGTGGATGTTTTTGAGCACTTAGAGAAAATGTGTTCACTATGAGGGTATGAAGCCTTGCTGTGCTAACCTAATTTTCTTTTTTGACAAAATTACCAGACAAGTTGAGAATACCTAACATTTTATATAGCACATTACATTCCATTAACTACACACATTCATAGATTTAGAGATGGAAGGAAACTTTGAAATTATCTCATCCAGGGTTTCTTAACTGCAGTCCACAAACCCCACCCCGTACCTGTGATCTTGGAAGAGAAAAAAATTGCATCTTTATTTCCACTAACCTTTGGTTTCTTTTGAAATCCTATGTACTTTATTTTATGTATTTAAAGTATGATTCTAAGGAGTCCAGAATGCAAAAAGTGGTCAAGACCCTGATTTCTAAACCCCAAACACAATCAGCATAATGTCATCTACAAGGAACTAGAAAATTTCATCATCTATTAAGGAATTCCTTTTCCTTATTCAGGACATACTAAGTGATGATGGAGAGAATCTTTGATAAGTGTACGTCTTTCTGTTTTTGCCTTACTTTATATATAGCCAGAGAAAGCAAAGTCAAGTAATCTTGTGTATTCTTGGAACACCCTGACTCACTAACAGAATAGGATGGAGTAGGGGGAGTTCACCCCCAATGATCACCTAGGAATAAGGTTCTGATTACAATCAGAAGCCACAAATGAAATAGGCTACTTGGTGGCCCAAGGGATAGAGCACTAGTCTT
>CM053769.1:126165624-126205514 GCA_028658325.1 Potorous gilbertii
CCCAAGGGATAGAGCACTAGTCTTAAAATCAGGAAGACTCATCTTCTGTGGGAAGCCAAAAGCTATCTGGACTACCCCATCGCAGCAAACATCCGGCCTTGCGACATGCCACCCCGGATCTGGAACATTCTTCGGTTATCTTAATCTTTACTGCCCCTCCTTGCTTCTGCCCTCTGGAAACCCCCTCCTTCCTCTAGTACGACTATAATTACTGCTGCTCTGCCCTTCAATAAATGAGACTTGATCAGAAAACCTGTCTTGTCTCCATTCTCCACGTCTCCTGTCCCCTGCCCCCTCTTTTCGTTCTCCAGGTCCCCGTTCTTGTCCCACGGGCTGGGACAATCTTCATTAATTCAATTCTGGTCTCAGACATTTACTAGCTGTACGACCTTGGGCAAGTCACTTAACCCTGTTTGCCTTAGTTTCCTCATCTGTAAAATGAACTGGAGAAGGAAATGGCAAACTACTCCAGCATCTTTGCCAAGAAAATGCCAAATAGGGTCATTAAGAGTAAGACATGACTGAAATAAATGAACAGCAACAACAAGGGCTTTGCCATTCAAAACCATGTAGGGAACTTAGGTACCAGATGTAAGAGAGGAAGACAAGATGAGTCATTCTGGCACATTCAAAGTAGCTTCAGGCATTGGAGAAATGAGAAAAAAAGACTGAATCAGAATCACTGTATAGAGCCATAGGCCATGGTGGTAGATGGCAGTAGAATTAATTATTTGAATATCCTAATGACCAGATTCTTCCCAAAAACTTCAGCTATTTAGCTCATCTTTTTTGCTGGTAAAGTTCTGAACAGATTCCTTGTATTTTAGGGTTTAGGTTTTTTCAAATTGTCATGTTCTTCTGGGAGATCTGTGATCAGAAGTTGTCTCTACCTTCCTGATGGGTAGGGATCCTTCCACCCCCCATCTTTGTGGGGTACCAATTCCCTTTTGTTTTCCCACTCCTTGCTGGATGATGACTCCCTCACTCCATTCTCACCTCTGAAGGAGAACTCAGAAGTTCTGCTCCACTCTGATCCTTAAACCCATTTCCCTCTTCCCTAAGGTCATTGATTGAACCTGCCCAGCTCTCCCAGATGCAGAGGAGTAGTGGCCACTCACATCATTTTGATAAGCAAGGAAATTGCCAACTACGGTACTTCTAGCAACATGGCAGACCATTGGATTTTACCATCTGCCTTACCAGTGTGCCCAAAGGAGCATTAGGCCACCACATATGCCTTAAACCTGAACTCTACTACATGTGTTGTCTCTCCCAATCAGAATATGATCTCTTTGAGAGCAGGGGCTGTCTTGCTTTTCTGTTTGTATCCTGATGTGTAGCATGATGCTTAGCATTTAGCAAAACATACTTAATAATTTTTTATTCATTTTTTCATTCATTCAGGTACATATTGTTTTCTTCAAGGAGAACAAATGTTCTTGAAAGTATTGTTTCTCCAGCACTCAGTATAGCACCTGGCATTCAATGGACAAGCATTTCTGTGCCAGGCACAGTGCTGAGTTATGGGGATAGAAAAAAATTTGCCCTCAATAAGCTTATGTTTTATTTGAATGACATAATGTCTTCATAGATAAGTATATGCAAGATGCAATGATTTGGTTGGATGGGATGAATAACTAGGGGAATCATAAAAGGTCACTTACAAAAGGTGGCACTTGGGTCAGATCTTTAAGGAAGCAATGAGTGCCAAAAGAGAAGGGAGAATATATCAGGCATGGGTGACAACCTGTTCAAAGATGTAGAGGCAGGAGATGGAATGCTGTGTACAGCAAGAGAATATATAAAATGGAATAGGGAAGTAGTCTAGTAGATAGAGCACTGGACTTGGAGTCAGGAAGACCTAAGTTCAAATCTTACTAGCTGTGTGAACATGGGCAAGTCACTTAACCCTATTTGCCTCAGTTTCTTCATCTGTAAAATGAACTGGAGTAAAAAAAGGAAACCACTCCAGTGTCTTTACCATCAAAACCCCATTGGGGGTCGATAAGAATCAGACACAACTGAACAACAACCATAACAACAGCACCGTGAATAGAGCACCAGACTTCGAATTAGGAAGACCTGAGTTCGAAACCAGCCTCAGACACTTACTACCCATCTTCCTGACTCCAGGTCCAGTGCTCTGTGCACTATGGCGTCCAAGAGTTTCCCTCTTGAGTTCTTACGAGAGTGTTATGGCGAGATCTGTTTTGTAGGAATATAAATTTGACAGCTATATAAAGTATGTATAGGAGTAAAAAGAGACTAATGACAATGCAGAGAGACTAATTAGGAGACTTAAAATAGCACAGATAAGAAGTTAGAGGGCCTCTGCTTATCTAGGGTGGTCATGATATAAACTGACAGAAGCCAAGAGACATGAGAGCTATTGACAAGACTGGAAAAGTAATTGATTATGGAGGTGTGTGTTCAGCTTTCATTGCCGAAGAAGATCATGCCATCAGAGAAATAACGACATGACTTGCACTTGACTTTGTTTTGAGGGAGGGGAGGTTGTGCAGGTCACCAGCCTCACTTCTCCTCCAGAGCCATCTGAATCCAATGACCAGATATTCATCAGGATGACTGGAGATGACCCAGGATGAGGCATTTGGGGTTAAGTGACTTGGTCAAGGTCACACAGCTAGTGAGTGTCACGTGTCTGAGGTGAGATTTGAACTCAGGTCCTCCTGACTCCTGTACTGGTGCTCTATCCACTGCACCACCTAGCTGCCTCAATTGATTATGGAGACAAAAAGACTCAAGGATGCCTCCAAGGTTTCCAACTTGAATGACTGGGAGAATGATGTTGCCTTTGACAGAAAGAGAAAAATGTGTTTGAAGTATTTGTTGCATTAGATTTAAAGCAGAGGAGATCATTTGTTGGAAAAGAACATTTAAGGCTTCATTTCGCTCTATGGATTTCATGCTTTTTTTCCAAGTGTCAGGGGAGGAAGCAGATAGGAATATTAACAAGTAATAAACATAGCCAAAAAATGGACAGGTCAATGATAAAGCATTTATTAACTGTGCTAAGCTCTGGGGATACAAATAGAAAAAGCAAACAATCTCTACCCTCAAGAAGTTTGTATTCTCATAGGAGAAGACCAAAACATCTAGGGGAGTGGTAACCAGGGACCTGGTGTTTTGGTAAAGGAAGTCACAGGAAGCGAAAGCATGGAACACTATGTTTGATGCGTCCTTCTTAGGAAACAAAGTGTTGATTTTATTATCAGTCCCAAGTGTATTGGCAGGAGGAGGGGATATAGGAGGATGCAAGATACAGGAGAATGGTAGGAACAACTGTGGCTGGAGGGTCTGGGTAGGGTCATAAATGGTGAAGTCTAAGGCCCCAAGGCAAGAACCAGAGAGGTAGGATAAAAATGGGTACCGGAACAAAAAAGTATGGCCTGAATACATTTGGGGAACAACATTGTGGAAAGCTTGGCTGGGGTTATAAATAGTGGAATTTCACCAGTTTTATATCCTCTACAATTCTCAACCACTTATGTAACAATAAAGATGTAGTTGGCTACAGAGAATCATCCTGTGAGAGCCTGTGTGTTCTCTTCTGATATTTTGATCAAATATGCGCTGCATGTGAATTATATACCCTCATGGCCTCTCTGCAAGGTAGGTAGCACCAGGGTTACCACCCCTCTTTTGTTCATTCTTTTGATCAAACTTCCCTGTTTTTATTAAAAGCCCCACCACCCTTCCAGTGTCCTATGTTCATTATCTTTGCACCATACTCACCTCCTCACTCTCCCTCACCCCACATATCCCATCAGTTACCAAACCTTGCCATTTCTGCTACCACATTTCTCACACCTGACCAATTCTCTCCACTCACCCAGCCACCACTTTTTTAGGTCCTTACCATCTCTCACCTGTGTTATCGCAAGAGTCTTCCAGTTGCCACCCTTGCTCAGGTCTCTCATGATTCCAGTCAGTTCTACACACTGCCGCTAATGGGAAATTTAAATAAAAACTAAGTGTATATACATATATGTATGTGCATGTATGTATACAGATACTAGATACTTGTTGCCTTTCTGACTTCCCAATTAGATTATAAACTCTTTAAGAGTAGGGATTATTTCATTGATTGATTTGTATCCCTAGTCCCTAGCACAGTGACTGGTATATAGTAGGCATTTAAAGAATACTTGTTGATTAACTCTTGACCAAGGGGCTCACTCTTCTGGCACCATATAGCCTCGGGAATATCACCATTAAGGACTGGGAAATTAATTACCAGGCCCCTGAAATTCAGGGCTGAAGAGTGTGATGATGGCCTAGGGAGCTCCCTTTGCAAATCCTGAATGACATCACAACACCACAGAGTTTCTCTTCAGGGGATAGATTAGTGATACAAATACTTAAATATACCTAGCTTGCTGACAGCACCAGCAGGAAAATATTCACATTATCTTACCATTTTAGAGCAGTAATTTGAGAAGTGCTCAAGCTGGAATATGACACTACAGAGTTAGGCTGCCCCCAAATGAAAAACATATGATTTCTATCGGAAAATGGGTTCCCAAAGCTTTGAAACCTAACCTCTTTGGCAGTTTACCATTTATAGTTTATTAACAAAATTAGATACAGTCTTCTTTTTTATATCAGCTGTGCATTTTTCTGGTGTTAAATCAACACATTTCCCATTTCTCATTTTGCAGAAAGTTAGAAAATTAAATACACATTTTTTCTCTTTGCCCTACTCAGACAAACGGTCTTAATGGAGGCATACCATGAAATTTGACACACTAAGATTATTGCATTTATCTTACATGCATAATATTTGAATTACCAAATATTAGAACCCTAGTTGGTCAGCTAGGATCCTAGAGATATATTAAAATATGAATGCAATAGATTCTAGTTTTATCTGTAGTTGAAAAGCTTAAGGGAAAGTAAGGAAAAGTGATTTGCCCAAATTGGGCAAATGTCCAGTTTGCCCAAGTGGTAAGTGACACAGCTAGATTTGAACCCAGACTGCCTAACTCCAACCCTCAGTTTTCTGCAGCACAATATCAGTCCCTCTAACACAACCCCTCTAATCCAGGGATTCTTAATAGAAGGACCCAAATTTAAAAATAATTCAAAAGACCAAGAAAAATCTTGCATCAGTTAAGAAATTTGGTCTCCCTAATGTTTAACTGGAGGTTGGACACCCTACCACCACCACCAAGGATCTCAGAATAAATTTCAGAGGATCTATGGACTTGGATGGGAAATAAATACCTCTTTACTTCAATATAATTGATTTCCTTTTAATCCTACATTTTAAAAAATCATTTTGAAAAGGGCTTTACAAGTTGTCCAAAGGGATCCATGACACTAAAAAGGTTAAGAAACCCTACTCTAATCTCTATCATATTTAGGAATAATCATTTAGGGGAGAGGTAGCTTGACCTAGAGGATAGAGAGCCAGTCTTGGGGTCAAGAAGATTTGAGCTAAAGTCAGGCCCCTGATTCAGATTGGCTAAATCACCTTGGACCAGTCACCTAAACTCATAGGGCCTTGGACAACCTTCTAAGACTCTAGTTTCTAAGAGGATGACCTACCTGCATTGATAGAGAGAGGTCCAGCCCAAAGCTCTCCACACTGATGAAATCAGAGATCTAGTTAAAAAAAAAAGCTACAGCCATCTGGGAGTTTAAAAAAATAAATAGTAGTGTTAAATTCCTTTATACAGGTAAAACTGTAGAATAATCCAAGCTGCAATAACTTTCATAGAAGTAATCCCTCCCCTGTTTAACTATCTGAGATTATGTTACCAACCAATTAATTACAAAAGAGGGTCTGGTCACAGGTAAAATTGAAAATTTGGTGAAATTTGTCTTTGACTCCTATAGATGCAGATACCCAACTACTCCCTGGTACATTTACCTCATCTCCCTTCCCTCACCTTGGGTCTTAATCCTATAGAGTTCCAATGTTCTAGTTATACCTATTCAATCCAGTTCTATTCTCAACTAGCAATGTGTGAGAGAAAAAAATAACTCACACCTAGGCATCAGTGACAAGTAAGAAGTTAATATTTTACCCTCTCCTAAGACTGCTGACATTTTAAAAGAATATACTCACTAACTAATATTTCTTTCAGGTTTTAATACTGAAGAAATTGTATTCATTCAAAGGAATTCATTGTTAATTGTGGGAATTTCAGGTAACGAATGTCAGTAAGTGGTAGGGAAATTGATTTGGGGGCTAGAATTAGGATAGAACCTTCTAGCTATCTTTCAAATCACACATAGGCTTTTGTTTATGTCTACAGGCAGCCTCATATAGAATTAGCTTTAAAAAAGACTAAGGAACTCATTTCTACCCTAAAATTGATACATAAATTTTAACGTGTAGGATAAAAAAGGAAATCAATGACACTGGAATACACTGATCAAATTTTTTTAAAATAAGTTCAGGTTCAAAACCCCTGATGGAAATTCTTCAGTCTCTCCTTTGTACAGGTAGGACATCTCCCATGTCATTGGCAACTGGCGAGAACATCTAAAGCAGAAGAGAAAAATGGCACTGTCCGTAATGAGCAACTAGAATAAAAATGAAAAATCCTTCCCAAAGATCTTGATGATGATTAATATGGTTTATGGGATTTAGGGCACAAAATCTAGACATGCTGCAGCCAACATAAATAGGCAATATTGCCAGCTGGGTGGTACAGTGACACATCATCATCCTCCTCATCATCATCATCGTCTCCAATATTTCAGCTTTGGGGCTTTCCTTAAGATGAGAAGTCTTGGAAATTGCCCCAATTAGTACAGGACATTCAACATTATATTCAAACCCTTAAGTACTTAGGTGATGTATACCATGGTCCTCGTATTCCATAGAAAGTACCCATGAGTCAATAAATACACCTACTAAAAACTTATCCTACTATAGCTTAAAATCACCAACCAGAAATTGGCAGAGGCTCTTAAAGTGGTCAAAATCCTTTTATGTACACCATTTCATGTGATCCCCACAACAATGCTCTGAGGCATGTGGTAAAGGCAATGTTCTCCTCATTACTGATGAGAAAACTTAGTCTTGGAGAAGTGAAAAAAGGCTTGACTGTGTTCACATAGCCCATAAGTAGTAGAGGTTAAATTTGAACTCAGTTCCTTCTGTCTCCAAGCCCAGCATTTTCGCCCCCATGATCTGTTGTCTTTCTGTCATTATGGGCTCCTTACTTGCTGGTCAAACAGAATCACAGAATTTCACGTATGTGGATTAAAGAAAAAGATGAGATTCTATCACTTAGCAATACAATGACATGTATACTATAATCTTTATGTCCCAGATGTCACGAAATCATGGGCTGGGTGGTAGAAGTGAGAGTAAACAACAGAAAATGCATCAACCAAGTAAAATGTCACTTGGACAGCCAGTCCTTCCTTCCATGATGTTCACTACCACATGCATAGCCTTTACTAACATCATAACCATGATGTCTATATAAATCACAAGTTGTTTTTTTAAAAGATAGTAAACCAAAGAGGACCTAACTGTATTATCAGTGTCTGTGGCAGGATCTTTATTGAATGAGATTTGAAAGGGAGCTTCTCTTAGTCTCAAAGTTTCAATCAGCCCTTTTCCTTCTCATGTAAAAGTGATAGCAAGATGTTTCTTTTTCTTATAGATTTTTTTCTTTTTTTATACATAAGGCTAAGTAGATAGAGCACTGAGCCAGGAGTCAGCAAGATCTTGGTTCAAATCTGGCCTCAGACACTTACTAGCCACGTGAACCTGGGCAATTCACTTAACCCTGTTGGCCTCAGTTTCCTCATCTGTAAAATGAGCTGGAGAAAGAAAAGGCAAACCACTCCAGTATCTTTGCCAAGAGAACCCCAAATGGGGTCACTAAGAATCAGACACAACTGAACAACAGTGATAACAGCACAGTGAACAGAGCACCAGACCTCAAGTCAGGAAGACCTGAGTTCAGAACCAGCCTGACACTTACTACCTTGGATAAGTCATTTAACCACTCTCTACTTCAGTTTCCTTACTTGAAAAATGGGAACGATAATAGCTCCTACCTCATAGGGTTGTTGTAAGAATCAAATTGGATGATATTTGCAAAGCATTTTATAAACCATAAAGGGTTATATAAATGTTAGTTAAGACCAAATTCACATATTTTTAGTCTTTCCAACTTAGTTATATTTTTCATTTTAAATTTAACTGAAAGCATTAAAGTATTATTATAAATATGACTAACTCCCTTAGGAGTGATACAGGGATGATTAACTTTAAAACTAAGAGGGAGAAAATGATTTTAACGACACTGGGGAGGAGAAGAAGCCAAGCTCTGGAATTTTAATATTGCATGGAACTGGGTATCCTTCCACTCGATACCACTGGCTAAAATCATCTATCCATTCTTTGCATCAGCAATGGCAGGGGCCCACTTAGCACTAGCGGCAGCAGTAGGAACAGGGAATATGGAAGTAGCAGGGGAAACAGGCTAGATAAGATCTGTATCATCCCTTGACTATCCCCCTGCCTTGTAATCTGGGCATCACTGGCCTGAGTCAGAGGAGGTCCGGAAGTTTTGTCTTCAGCATCCCTGGTGTTCCTTTCCCAAATCTTTTTCCTTCTGAAATTTCTTCTCCTAGCTTTAGAAACCCAGTGACCTCAGGATCTCCTCCTTGATGCCTATCAAGACCCTTTCTCAGGAGTGCATTTGATAGCAATGACCTATACCTTCATAGTGAATTTCAGTCGACCTCTAACCTTTACCAAAGCTATTTGCATTATATACAAATCTCTAGTTGTGAGCTGAAAGGTTTTGATCTTTGTTAGAAGTCCAGCTGAGAGAGATATTGATATTTGGTGTAGAGGGACCACCTATGTCACCTATGGATGAGGCTGACCTCACTAACAGAAAAGATTTTTGGACTATAGTATAACTACATGTCTCCATTGGCATGGATAATTGAAAATTGACTATGCCCCTCTGGCCCAGTTTGGGAAGGCAATGGAGATGAGAATTTAAACAAAATACGGAAAACTGAAAGTGATATACTTAAGAGTTTATTTAGGTTTGCAAATAAGCTTTGTTATAGTTATTGCCACTATGACTGGTGGAATCTCTAATTACTCATTCAGGGTAAGGGTTTATTTATCTTTCTCATAATAAATTTAAGATGATCTTGGGATTTCCAGTGGGGTTGGGGGTGTTACAAATTAAGACTGGAGTAATATATTTATAAATCAATCGTATTGAAAGGCACAATGATAATAAAGCTCCTTCACTGTGCTAAGCACTTTACAAATATCTCATTCGATCCTCATAACAACCCTGAGAAGTAGGTGCTATTATTATACGCCATTTTACAGTTAAAGAAACTGAGGCAAATGGAAATTAAGTGATCTGCCCAAGGTCACACTAGTAAATGTCTGAGGATGGATTTTAACTCTCCTCTTCCTAATTCCAGCCCTCTATCCACTGTACTATTTTGCTCTCTCTAATCTATGAGATCTGATAAGAACCCAAATCAGAAGATGTACTAGGGGAGAGTTGAAGGCTCCAAATTGAACCCTGTTACTAGTGCAAGTGTGGAGATGCTGGCATTGCTGAAAGGGTTACCAAAGATGTAACTAGTAGGAAGGAAACCTGTCAGGCCCAAGGCAATGCGAAAAGTCAAATCCAGAAAGCTTTTGAAAAAGAATCCTGCTTCTTAAACATCCATCAGATAATTGGTTAGATGAGGTAACAACCTAAGGAAATTGGGAGTGCATTGTCCATTTTGATTTTCTGCAAATATTTTATCAGATCCTTTATGAAAAGTTAAAAGGATTTTGTGTGTGTTTGTGAATGAAAATCCTCCACAGTAGCATCAAATGATGCTGTCTAACCAAGAATGTGACAATTAAGCTTTCCTTCCTTTGAAGGTAGGCTGCTAATTTCACCTCCATGTGCCTCCATATTGGATTCTTTTCTATTTTTATAACCATTGTCCACGCTCTCATGACTTCAATCATGGACAAACTAACACCCTAAGTGGGGTGCTCTCCTTTTCTCCTGTGTAACATGATCTGGGGTAAGTCACTTAATCTTCTTGCTGAGTTGTAGTTTCCTTATCTGAAAAATAAAAGAATCAAATGATGAAATGTACAAGGAATACTCTCTAATACAGCGATGTTGATCTTCTGGTTGGCACCTCTGTCCAAGTCTAGTCTTTGTCCATGCTATTTTGCACACTTAGAATTGTCATCGCTCTTCTTTTCATCCATCCACACCCCTAGATCCATAGCCGAGGAGGGGCACCTCACGCTTTGGAAAGTGCTGAATTGAAAGGGTGCTAAAGATACTCACAGTCCTCCAGAAGCGTAGAAACCACAGAATCTTGCATGATAATTTGGCCGAATAATTAGTCATAATATCAATAACCAGTTGGTGTGGGCTCCTCCTCTGCCCCACCTATTGCACTCCTTTATACAAGAGTGATTTGTGATACTTTCCCTGTAAATAAAAATTCCTAGTTACAGCCCTTCAGATACATTATTCCCTTCTTTGTTCAGCTTTATAGCCCTTTACAACTTAGCTCCAACTCACCTTTCCAAATGTAATGTACCTTCTCACACTGTAAGGTCCAGTCATTGGCCTCTCTACTATTCCTCATACAACACAATCCCCTTCCCACCTCCAGTACTGACTGTTCCCCATGCATGGAACACACTTTCACTTCAATTCTACCTTTAAGAATCTCTTGTCTCCTTCAAACTGCTCCTCAAGTGACGCCATCTATGAGAGATCTCCCTGAGCCTCCCTAAATTGCTGGTACTCTTCCCCCACCAAAACATATCTATTATTCACTTTTGTATATATTTTTATGTCTGTGTTTGCTTTCCCCCGAAACAATGTAAGCTCCTTGAAGGCAGGGATTGATTAATTTTTGTCTCTGTGTCTTCAGAATTTAGAGGAGCAAGAATGTGCTTAGTAGGTGCTTATTGTGATGGATTCAAGGCCCAGCTCCAGATGGACTTATTTCTAAAGGTTTTCCCTCACTCAGTCCACCCCATCCTTATGAAACCCCTAGCATGCTTTCTTTCAAAATTAAGAGTAGTTTCTATTTCCTTTCCTTCCTTCTTTTTTTCTTTCTTGTCTCCCCTAAACCATAGACTCCGTGCACTCTGAAGTCCATGAATTTGAACAAGGATGGGTCCCTGCCCAACCTCCACTCAATGACTCTTTTTGGATCCTCCTGGCTTAGAGTGAATGTCAATAGAAACAGTTTCTCTTTGAAACAACAACGCTGAGGCTCCTGCCATCCCATTGTGAGTTACCTATTTATTTTTTTCTTTTCTATTAAAGGGGCCATCCCCCTGACTACTTTTTAAAGAAGTCTATTCACTACCTCACTTTAATTGAGTACCTAAAAAGGCCTTAGGCTAAAAAGCCAAGGTCTCCCATTGCATCCTGGGCCATCTCCAGTCATCCTGATGAATATCTGGTCATTGGATTCAGACGGCTCTGGAGGAGAAGTGAGGCTGGTGACCAGCACAGCCCTCCTTCACTCAAAACAAAGTCAAGTGCAAGTCATGTCATCATTTCTTTGATGTCATGGTCCTCTTGAAAAACAAAGGACAAACACAACAGCTTGGCAAACATCCTCTAGTTTTCTCACATGCGCACACACACATGTATTTACTGTCTTCATAACTGCATTGCAAGCTCTTCAGAAAGTCACTGTGTCTGTTATAGGCATTTAAAAAGAATGGAAGATTAAAGAACAAGGAATCAATTAACCTTGATATAGAAAAGAAAGGAAAAAAAAGGTTGGCAGGATTCAGGGCCAAATGTCCTAAAAACTAAAAATTATCCTTCTTATATTGCTCACCTAATTTAATCAGTTGATGATTCTACCTCTTGCATTCATCCTGTTCTTTCTGTTCACATGGTTACCATGCTGGTCTTGTCTAGACTTTTACTATAGTTTCCTTAAGGGCCTCCCTGCTTTTAATTTTCCACCTCCCCAATCAATCCATCAATCCACAAGTATTTATAAAGTAGCTGCAATGTGCCAAAAAGTGTGCTACATGTTGGGCTACGAAGTCAACAACAAAACAACCCTCCTTCCCTCATGGAACTAACTAACTGACTAAATATATATGTACATATTTATGTATATGTATATAGATATACATATAGATATACATATAAAAACATACATGATATATATATATATATATATATATATATATATACATATATCATTATGCAAAAAAAGATGCAAAGTAGTTTTTTGAGAAAGGATGCACCAGCACCTAGGGAGATCAGGAAAGATCTCATGAAGAAGGTAATAGTTGATCCAAGTCCTGAAGTACACTAAAGATTTCAAGCAAGAGGGTGCAGAGCCAAGATGGTGGAGTAGAAAGATAGACCTGCTGTAGCTCTCCCCCCATAGTCCATAAGATACTTGTAAAAAATGACTCTAAACAAATTCTAGAGTGGTTGAAGCCACAAATGACAAAATGAAAGAGAATTCCAACCCATGACAGCCTGGAAGGCCAATAGGAAAGGTCTATCACACACAGTTAATGACTTTATAAGAAACCAAGAAATTACAGAACAAAACAAAAAGAATGAAAAAATAGAAAACAATGTGAAATATCTCATTGGAAAAACAACTGACCTGGAAAATACATCCAGGAGAGACAATTTAAAAGTTATGGGACTACCTGAAAGCCATGATCAAAAAAAGAGCCTAGACATTATCTTTCATGAAATTATCAAGAAAAATTGCCCTGATATTCCAGAACCAGAAGGTAAAATAAATATTGAAATAATCCAATCACCTCCTGAATGAGATCCAAAGAGGAAAAACTGCTAGGAATATTGCAGTCAAATTCCAGAGTTCCAAGGTCAAGAAGAAAATATTGCAAGCAGCCAAAAAGAAATAATTTCAGTATTGTTGAAATACAATTAGGATGACACAAGATCTAGCAGCTTCTAAATTAAGGGATAGAAGGGCTTGAAATATGATATTTCAGAAGTCAAAGAACTAGGATTAAAACCAAGAATCACCTACCCAGAAAAACTGAGTATAATACTTCAGGGGAAAAAAATAGTTATTCAATGAAATAGAGGACTTTCAAGCATTCTTGATGAAAAGATCAGAGATGAATAGAAAATTTGACTTTCAAACAGAAGAATCAAGAGAAGCATAAAAAGGCAAACAGAAAAGAGAATTATAAGGGACTTAACTAAAGTTGAACTCTTTACATTCCTACATGGAAAGATAATATTAGTAATCCTTGAAACTTTTCTCAGTATTTGGGTAATTGGAAGGATTATATATATGTATATATGTATATGTGTGTGTGTATACATATAGATAGATAGATAGATAGATAGATAGATAGATAGATAGATAGATAGAAGGCACAGGGTGAGTTGAATAAAAAGGGATGATATCTAAAAAATAAAATTAAGGAGTGAGAGAGGAATATATTGGGAAGAAAAAGGGAAAAATGAAATGGGGTAAATTATCTCTCATTAAAGAGGCAAGAAAAAGTCTTTTCAATGGAGGGGGAAAGGGGCAGGTGAGAGGGGAAAAGTGATGCTGACTCTCATCATATTTGGCTTAAGGAGGGAATAACATGCACACTAAATTTGGTACGAAAATCTATCTTACACTACAGGAAAGTAGGGGAGAAGTGGATAAGTGGGGTGGGGGGATGATAGAAGGGAGGGAAATGAAAGGAGGGAGTAATTAGAAGTAAACCCTTTTGGGGAAGGACAAGGTCAAAAGAGAGAATAAAATAAATGGTGGGCAGGATAGGATGGAGGGAAATACAGTTAGTCTTTCATAACATGACTATGGAAAACTTTGCATAACTACACAAGTATAACCTGTATTGAATTGCTTGCCTTCTCAGTGGGGATGGAGGAAGGGAGAGAAGTTGGAACTCAAAGTTTTAGGAATGAATGTTAAGAATTGTTTTTGCATGCAACTGGGAAACAAGAAATACAGGTAATGGGGCATAGAAATATATCTTGCCCTACAAGAAAAGAGAGAAGATGGGGATAGGGGGAGGGAGGGTTATGATAGAAGGGAAGGCAGATTGGGGGAAGGGGTAATCAGAATGCACAGTGACTTGGGGGGGGAGGGGAGAGATGGGGAGAAAATTTGGAACTCAAAATCTTGTGGAAATGAATGTTGAAAACTAAAAATTAATTAATTAATAAAAAAAAGATTTCACACAAGAGATATGAGGAGGGAACACATTCCAAATGTGGGGAACAGCTGGGTAAAAGACAGAAAACAGGAGATGGAGCACCATTTGTGAGCAGCAGCAGAAGGTCAGTAGGTTTGGCCTGGAGAGTACATGAATTAATGGGGCTCAGTTTGCAAAGAGTTTTCAATGTCAAAGAGAAAAGTTCATAATAGATTCTAAAGATGACAGGGAGATCCTGAAGTTTACTGAGTAAAGGGAGGGAGTGAAAATTTCCCATAGCTAGAATACAAACCTCACCCCTTCCTTTAAGGCTGAGTTTAGGCACCTCCTCCTGTAAGGATCATTTCCTGTTTTCTTAAGCTATTAATGCTGTATCCTTTCTAGTACCAGTCTCCCCTACAAGGATCTGTACATGGAGTGTGACTCCAGTAGCATATAAGCTTCTTAAGGATGACAACTATTTTATTTTTGCCTCTGTCTACTCATCAGCTTACACAATGCCTTCTTTGCAAACAGTAGGTTATTAATGGATGATTGTTCAGTTGAATAGATGAAAAAGAATGACGAGCACAATGTCATGTAAAGGTGCTTAATAAATATATTAATAAGCAAATGTTGATTTGGTACAATAATGGATAATAGTTTATATCATTATTTCTTAATCAAATCAAGTACACAAAACATTAGAAATCAGTTTGTCTACATTATATAACCAAGCGCAATACTTTCTATGTTATCTGATTAATCCATTGACTCCATCTTTCTGCCATGTTCTGCCATGTTTCATCTGAAAAGTGGAGATAATCTGCATGCCTTCTGCTAATGTTTTCAGGATGAAGCAGACTTAAGCATTTTTCATCTGATCCAGGTATACATTTCATTTTCAAATTAAGGATCAGCAATTGCAAGAAACCTAACACCTATACCCTAGGCCTATGGCCAGGGCTCCTGGTTCCCAGTGTTTGTGATTTTCCACTTTGTTTTTTTGTGGTTTCTTTTTTGAATATGACACAAACTATAGTTGATGATATGACTAAAATAGAACTCCAAAATGGCATATTTAAAAATCCACCTCAAAGTTGATTTCAAAAGAATGCCCTTCTCTTCATGCAAGATGAACCAATTAAGGGAAATTCACAAGCTGAATGGCACATAAAGGCATAATAATGGGGACATATTTTTATACAGAATATATAGTACATGGGGATCATAATCTATTGAAATCTATATAGATGTACCTGTAGACACATAGCTGTGATTTAAGAGCACCGAACCATATACATCAAGGAAATTCTTGATCATATTATCTTAGCAACAAGAGTCAAGATTGAGTAGTCTGTGATTGCATTAGACCCTGGAGATATGTGTATCACCTTAGTCACCATTTTCCTGTGATTTATTAAGGTGAATACAGGTATATATTCAACTGATTCCTAAATTGAAATGAAAACTTATGTTTTCATTAAAATCCAACAAAAAACATTCTTGCATCCTGTCATATCATTACTCTATGGAAGATTGTATTTTTTAGAAATCTTTTGTGCTACCTCTAAGTCCTTATCAAAAAAAAAGAAGAAAAGAAAAAAGGAAAAGAAAATCTGAAATTTAAGCAATATAATTTACGTTTATACTAAAAACACACAAACTCTGACTTTAAATGACTGCAAAAATGGTCAATCAAAACCAAGAACAAATGCTTTTTTCTCAACTCTCCCTCTGTGTATGATATCGAATTTGGAAATGGCAGTTTATAAAAGGTGAAGATGGTAAAGTTTCTTCCTTTAAGAACTTACAACCCAAAATAGGAAAACACAAGGGGAAAATGTCCAATAAATGACATATAATGTAACAGTACATATGTGCATATACATATATATGTGTGTGTATACAACACATGTATATATACATATACATACACTATCTATGCACATCTGTACAAACTTGCATGGCAACATGTGTCCATTGGAACAATCAAAACTGATGGATGATGCATAAGAGTGAAGATATAAAGCTGGGCTGCTTGTCTCCATAAATACCCACCTTCTTTATATTAAGATTATCCTAATGATACTCTGGTATTAGTCAAGGAACTATGAAAAGAGATGAGGATGCCGAATGAGGGAGTAGAATTGTTTAAATAACATTTAGATAACAAAGCAATGGGATAGAGTGGATGATCACTGGACTGAAACACAGGAAGCCAGATTCTAACACTAACTAATTATTAAACTTTACTGGTATTTCCTTTGGGGTCCTAGTTTCTCCATCTGTAAAAGGGAGGTGATAATACTTGTATTCTCTTCCTCACAGAATTATTGTGAGAGAAATACTTTATAAATCTTAAAACACTACATAAGTGGGAATCATCATCATCATCATTATGGCTCTAAATAATGGATAGCAATTTTAAAAGAATTACAATTATAAATCACCCTAAGGACACGTAATATCCAGAAATAAGGAAATGTTACATCTATTATATTCTGCCCCAGCCAAGTGACATCTGGAGTATTGTATTCAGTTCCTGTTACCATATTTTTTAAAGAGTCAATGTATCAAACATTATGGCATTCAAATAAAGCAGTCCTTGAAGTAAAAAAAATTTCTTAAATATATATTTATATATGTTAATATATGCATATATACACACATTTGTGAATATTTATAATATATGTGTACACATATACACTGTGCACATGTATATATGTGTGCATGTGTGTTATGTGCATATATTAACAAAAATTAAAAGGAGTGCATTAATTAGAATGCCATTTTTTTAAATTGAAAAATCAACAAAATATAAGAAAATTTTAAAAACACAAAAGAAGAAATCATGTAAATTGAAAGATGACTAAGTCATGAAGACAATGGAAAAAGCCCAGAACTTGGGTTGAAATCCTTTTTCTGGCACTACTTGTATGACCTTAGGCAAGTCACTTAATTTAATCTCCCTGGGCCTCAGTTTTCTGGTTTGAAATGAGAGGGTTAGACTAGGTAATCTCTGATATCCCTTCTACCTCTACTTCTCTATTCCTATGATCTAGGAACAAGATAAAATTGAAAAGAAAAAAGACTACAGAAATGGCAACCAAAATCTAGACTTGTTTTTCAAAAAGACTAACAAAATGAATAAACCATTAACTGACCTAATTTTTACAAATTTTTAAATCACAAAAATAAAGTAGATTCACAATGAACAGAGAAGAAATAAAAAGAATTAACCAAAACTATTATACACAATTACACATCAGCAAACTGAGAGCTTTAAAGAAATTAATAACCACTCAAAATATAAAATGCCCTAATTAGCAAAACAAAAACACAGGGATCTTAAACAATCCAATTGTGGAAATTAATAAATAAATAAACTACCAAAGACAAAACCAGTGGGCTAGCTTAATTTACGAAGGAATTCTATTCCTTTGTAAGAAAGAATCTTGTATGACACCAAATAGCTCTGAGAGTTAAACCAGGAAAGGATAAAGCAGGAAAAGAGAACAATAGAACATTTTACTAATGAAATTGATGGAAAATTTGTAAATAAAATCTTATCACTGCAATACCAGTCAGAAAAAAAAAAACCATTAGAACTGAGTTGGATTTATCCCAGGGATACAAAAACAGTTCACCCCTGGGAAAACTGTTAACATAATTAATCATGCAAATAACAACACAAAATCTTTCATATTTACATCAGAAAGTATAGAAAAGGCATTTGACAAAACACAGGACTAATTTATGTACAAATTTTTTAAATTATAGATTTGGAAGAACTGATCTTTAATATAATTAAAATTATATATGCATATATGTATACCCATATATGTGCATACACGCATGTGTAAATGTACATTATGTATGTGAGTATATGAAAACAAGAGTTGATGTTATTTGCAATGGTGAAATACTGAGAGTTGGAAATCTTTCCCAATTAGCACTAGAGTTAAAAAGCAAGGATGTTCCTTGTCCCTGATACAATTTTAAAAAGTTGTATAAGCCAAGAGCAACAAATTAGAGCTATAAACATTGGCAGAAAGGTGGTGGGGGTGGGGATTTACTTAGAAAAGCCCAGAGCATCAGAAAAGAAGTTCAGAAAATTCTTAGTATAAGTAAAAGTGCACAATACAAAATAAATTAACAAGAACCATTAGCATTTCTTAACAGTATTAACAAAATTCAGGGAAAATTTAGAGGAAAAATTTCATTCAAGATAATTTAAAATGCATAAAACATTTGATAGTAAACAAACACACATTTAGAACATTTAAAGGTAATTTTAAAAATTTTATAGAACAAAAGGAAGACTTAAATAACTGGAGAGAGGATTATTGTTCATGGTCAGGTCACACAATATATTAAAAATGACCACACTGACTAAATAAATTTACAGACAGTGCAATTCCAAACAAATTTCCATAGAATTTACAAATCGTTGTTTTGTAAAATACAATGCAAATGAGGAAACCAGAGAACCAGGAGACAGAACTAGAATAATATACACAATGACTACAATAATGTCAAAGAAAACCAAGAAAGAAGGAAACAAGCATTTATTAAACACCTAATATATGCCAGGCAGTTTGCTAAGTGCTCTACAATTTTTATCTCACTTGATCTTTACAACAACCCTATAAAGGAGATGCTAATATTATAGTCCCCATTTTACGGTTGAGGAAGCTGAAGCACAAAGAAGTTAAATGACTTTCCCAACATATACATCTGAATCGAGGTCTTCTTGACTCCAGGCCAGAACTCTACCCTCTACACCATCTAGTGGCCTAAATTCTAATTATAATGATAATCTAATTATAGTTCTGGAGAACTCATGATGCAACACACCTATTGTGTCAAAGGAGAAAGGCTAGGACCACAGGTACAGGATGCGGGATAGGCTTTCAGATACAGTCTGTCATTCCTGACTGGTTTTGCTTACCTGGTCATCTTTGTTGCAAGGGAGTACTCAGCATGGAGGAGTGAGCAGAGAGAGAGATTTAAGTAGAAAATTTCATAAGAGAGTAAGTGGAAACAAAAGGCAACATTTTTTTTTATTTTGATCAAGCCCTTTTTTTAAAACAAGTAGTCATTTTCTAAGAATGAACTTTCTGTCATTTAACTGTCCTATGTAACAAAGAAAAGAAATTAAAACCGACTGACAAAACAATGTCATCTGACAGGTAGGCAATATTCTACACCAAAATCCTTCACCTCTTTACTGAGGGACAGAATTCTATTTTTTACGTAAGATCAATATTAGTCATTACCATTAAACTAAAGTTGGTTACCATTTAGGCTCTTTTTTATTACGATAAGCGTTGTGTACATTACTTCCCTTTGTCTGCATATTTCATTCTGCATCAGTTCACTAGAGTCTTGTCATGTTTCTTTAAATTTCTCCTATTATTTCCATTTCATTTGTATACCACAATTTGTTCAGTTGTTTTCCAAATAAACGGGTATCGACTTTGTTTCTAGTCTTTTACCTTCACAAAAATTGCCACAGCCTATATTTTGGTATGTGCCAAACTTTCCTTGCTGTTTTTTACTTCCTTGGGGCATTGTTGAGGGCCAGGGTGGAGTGTGGTTGACAAGATATATAGATCTTCAGGGAAACTGTTCATCCAGAATGGCTCTCCATGCCCTGCCAGATTTTGTTGTCTCTGTGAGGCAAGAGAATTACAGAAAACAAGGGATATGTAAAATAGACACCCCTAGGCTCACAGTCTTTAAGATAAAACTGATTTAATCACCCTGACTGACTTAATCACAGGGACAGGAGATGAGCAGAATGTCTCGGAGACTTTGCAGTACCTTGTTTATATAAACCCTAACCCTCAGATCAAAAAATGGAGTTGGTCTATCATCTCCCATCTCCTGTGACTCTTTTCTTTCAACCACATCACCGAGCCACGTAGGGACGCGGGCCATCCGCTACAGGGCATATGTCCAGAAATGAGATTATTGGACCAAATGGTAAGAACGGTTGTGCTATTTTTCTTGAATAATTACAAATTGTTTCCCAGAAAAGTTAAAGCAATTCTCAACTCCTCTAATAATATATTTGCTTGGGGCACTATATTCCAGGAAAGGGATTGATCAGCTAGAAAGAATTCAGAGGAAAACAACCAAGATGGTGGAGTTTATGCCATTTGAGGACTGGTTGAACTAGAGAAATTGTTATGTTATGTTATGTTATGTTATGTTATGTTATGTTATGATATAACATTATACCATAATGTTATAACAGATATGTTATAACTGAGGAAGAAATAATAGCTGACATTAGTGTTTGAAGGGGCACATAATTAGATATTTTCTTATTGGTCCCAGTTACAAAGAGGCAAATCACTTGCTATCTTTTTCAATTAAATATAGACTCATTGAGGACAAGATTATTTTTATTTTTATCTTTGTATTTCCATGCTTAACACGGTGCCTCCCACAAAGTAGGGGCCAAATGAATGCTTGTAGATTGATTAATCCTATGATCACATTTTCTCCCTCCTTTGGAATCCGACAGTAGTTAATTGCTCTAATGTATTACTGAGTCTTGACTGTTTTCCCGATCTAGTAAGCTTTGGAAGATAGAAAAGACATTTAAGTAGATTCTAAGCTACTTACATATACTTGTGAATTATCTTCACCTCTCATAAGTGTATTAAAAATGAAACATCTCATCTTTACTCTTTCTGTATATCCTTCCCAACTTTTCTGATATGAGCTCTTTCTCTCCCTAGTCCCTTAAGCAATTTCAGAAATACCTACCTAAATTCGCTTTCTTCTTTACATGGAGAAAAATCAAATGTTATCATCTTCCCTTACATAAAATCACTGAAAGTCATCCACTCCCATGTGTCCCAATAGCAGAATGCCTTGTGGCCATTTCAGTCATTTCATTGGAAATGACTGTGGTCTTCTCCTCACTAGCACACTTGTTCCTCCATCTGTCATATAATGAATGTCCCCACCAACAAATATCTTTCTTATCTGCTGTCTAAATTTATATTGGCTTCTAGGTGGTGCAGTGTAGAGAGCACTGGTCTGGAGTCTGAAAGATGAGTTCAAATTTAGACTCAGACGCTTACTATCAGTGTGATCCTCTGTGCCTCTGTTTCCTCATCTGTAAAAAGAGGATGATAATAGAACCTGCCTTCTAAGGTTGTTGGAAGGATCAAATGAAACATCGTAAATTTTACAGAACTATATAAACACTATCTTTTCTACTACAAAAAGCTATTGTTGTTATTACAAAAAAACTTCTCATATTAGCTCCTCATCACTTTCTAAAGATGACTAAAAGTATTCACCATTGCTTTTCATTCTATACTATTTTCTTCTATACTATTTTCTCCTATTTTCCTGCTTCTGCCCTTTCTACTATCACCATATTATTACCAACTCTTCTATCTGTGTTCCTATTTCTATCCGGGTCTTAGTTTCTTTATCTGTTAAATAGAGGTAGGGACTCTCAGGCTGCTTCCAATTTTAACATCTCATAATTCTGTGATGTTATGATTTTCTCCCATACTTTCCCTTAGACCTAAAGCATTTATGCACTTTGCCTCTTAGGTTACCTCTGTCCTTCTGACATTCAAGACTCCCTATTCACCTATTTTCTCAAGAAAATCTATTAGGATTAAGACTGGGTCCAAACAATGGCCATGTTTTATGATATAACTTATGACCGCATTTGCCCATCTGTTATAATTCATACTTCTGTAATTTTTAAGACAAGAATCATTTCAAATCAAGAAGATTCAAACATTTAGAATAGCCCAGCATTCCTTTGGAAATTTTCACTTGACATTGAATTCTAAAGCATAACAGCACACAACAAGATAACAGTAAACCAAGATTTAAACAGATTGCTGCTCTATGAAATATGCCTTTGAAATCTAGAAACATGCTGAAATGGACTGAAAAAGTTCATATAAATAGTATCTAGTTTTAGGTACAATTCAACAAGGGTCAAAGAAATACATGAAATGCTAAACTCAAACTAAAATAGCAGGGACTACTTAAAAGAATGTAGCCTTGAAATGCATCCAGTGGTCACATGCCAAAAGGACAGAATATCCTTGACTTAGATTTCTCCACCTTCCAGAGATTCCACCAACACTCACTAGCCTCAGTAAGAAACAAACTTTAGAAGTCAGAAGGAACCAGGAAAAGGCCCTACATAACTAAAAAGCCAGACAAATAGAAAGTCTGGAAAATATCATGAGTCAAGAAAGAAGGGAAAAACCAGGGCTAAAACAAAAACACCTTTAGAAAGCTGAAGTGTTCAAGCCCTGGTTGGAATTTGACTCAGGAGCTATTACTAGGAATTGTTAATAATGATGGCTTTGAAGATAATGGATTCTTCCTTTTATCTTTCCATCCTCAACACCTAAGCCAGTGACTTGCACAAATTTACTTCTTTGCAAATGTCTGATGAGCTGAGTTGAATTAAATTGAATTGAACTGATAGATTCATGATTTCTTCCCTTTAGGTGCTCCCTCTTTGGATGTATATGATAATTTCTCTCCAACTTTCACTTCTGTACAGTTGCCATCCATATTTTTCCATAATTCCTCTATATGATATATAGATACATACAGATACATAGATGATATATAGATATAGGAAGCTCCCCCAGACTTTGGAGGCCTTTATCCTATTTTGGTATTCTGGGAGTACCATGTTGACTCAAGTTGACCATTTGATTTTTTCGTTCTCACAACATGACTAGTTCTCCTCCGTTTCCATGATGTATAGGACCTGCCTAATCATGTCTTTTTATGCTCAACTCATCACTGGTAAAATACTGAAGCCTGGGGATTCCCTCCATGCATCCAGTAGCATATTAACTTATCGACCTTCTCAGTACTCTTCTGAATGCTATGACCAGCTAGGATTTACATGGGTCTTTCCCTAGAGAGTTCATAATCAAAATTAATTTAATATTAATCCAGATTAAAATAATTAATAACAATTCATTTAAAAATAGTCTGCTTTGTCCTTCTTTCTTCTGAGAAATGCCATAACATTTCTGGTAGGGCCCAGATTCCTGATTGTAGCCACTTTTTAAAGAAGTTAATCACAAATTTCTCTGACTCAAGAAATTCTTTAAATGTATCCTCTTGCCTTTGCATATGACCAAATTCTGAAACGCATACTTTTCTGAGATACTCCAGTGATGGTTAGGGGACTGAAGAGAAGTAAGGAGAGATGAATAAACAAAAGAAAGACAAAAGCCTATGGATTCTTCAGTTCTCAAGCCATTTATCATACTATCCTTTGGGACCAAAATAGTTGACCACATCCAAAGAGCTACAAGCACCCTTTCCAATATCTAAAACTCATTTTGAAATTTTTAATCAGTTCTACTTAGATGAAAAGAACTCTTTTTCAAAATTACTTTTGGATCAGATTTTAAAATAATCCACTTTCTGGCACTGACTGTTTAAGTGACATCACAACCAGCCTTGGTCTATGCAGTTTGCAACTTCCATTCTCCAGAGCAGAATATCACAAACACCAGGGCCTTGGATTCTGAAGAAGACTTGAATTCTGCCTTTGGTTCAGGTATAAGATTTTTAGTCATTTCTGTCATTGAATTTATAAGTGAATCAAAGAACTAGATGCAGAGGATACCACACAGATCACAGATGCAGTGCAAAGCCACAACATGATAAATGACTCGTCAAAAACATCTCTTCTAACCCATGGAATCAGCCTTCACGTATATGTCGCCTATTCACTAAAAAAAAAAAAAAATGTAAATTGCTCCATTGCACACCCAAGCATCTACCAACTAACACTTATATTCAAACCTGATTTCAAATGATTTGGTTCCAGTAGATTACACTAAATGGATACTTCTATAATGGCAGGTCCCCAAACATATTTTATTTCCAGCTTTATTTTTAATGGAACAGAAGCAGCAGGGGGCAACCTAGCTTAGGGAACCCGCTGTGATAGCAGCAAGGGCTAAAGCAAGGCTGCATTCTCCAGTCGTTTGAAAAATCCCCACTTTGCTGAATACAAAATATGGTGTGTAGAGAAGGAAGAAATATACATCGGAGAGAACAAATCCAGGGCAGTAAAATAACAGAAGGTGAAGGGTCCACTCTGGGATAAAATAAGATGAAACAAAATGAAATAAATATAAAATAAAATAAAATAAAAAAACCTCATGCAGGCAAAAAGAAATCTGTGAAGGCATATAGACTTACTAGGATTTTTGTTTTAACTTTGCCTGCAGGCACTTTTGAGCCCAAATAACTGCAGATCTGGGAATAACAGGTGTTTATTGATTTCTCTGTGGTTTTTTATTTTATTTTATTTTATTTTTCTGCTGTAATACTGGAACAAAAAGACATATGTATTCCATATGTAACACTTTAGAAAATGAAAGGTAACAGAAACATTGAACAGATGTGGGGAGTGGTGAGTGGGGAGCAAGGATTGACACTCTCCCAATATAGTTTAATATCTACGATTTTCCTCTAGATATTCTTTATAAAGAAAATGCAACTCCCCCAAAAAATATCGCTTTTAAAAGATTAACTCAAAAAGCAATTGAATATCAGTATTAACATTTGCAATTAGCAGAAGGCTTCTTTTTCATTTGACATCTCTCTTTAAAGGAATTATGAGAAACATCAGATGATCGATCAAAGGCAATCAATAGCTGAGCCATGATGCTTGCATTTGAGGCATATAAAAGGAGCAAAGGGATGCCATGATTTTCAAAACAATTTTTTCAAATGGCCATTTTTTTCCCTTTCATTTGATAAGATAAAATGCACAGTCATTTAGGAGGATAAGACAGTCTTATCTACAACTCAAATCTCCAAAGATGGGGAGTCTCTGGAAGTATCTCTAGGAGGAAAAATTCTTAACCATAGACTCACTGCCCAGATATATAAGTAGTATTCTACCCATTCAGTCAAGATGGGTTCCTCTTAGATATCAAATGATTTCTGAAAGAGAGCAAATGCACAAAGGAAACACATGCTATTTTTAGTGGTGCTTACATTTAGCATGAGTATGTCTTCATATCCTCCCTTTGTTTATTTCTAAGAGTCACAATACAAAGACAAGTAAGTGGTCATCATTGGATCAGTGGAATGGAAGATTCCTGAAAGACAACACTGCCTTTTGTTGTTTCTGCCGCTTAATCTTTATTTGTATAGGTCCCCACTTCCACCATGGTGACTTGCTCATTTTGTGTGTGGCCCAAACCTGTGATTTCCTAGATTTGGAGAAATTGTAGGGTGGAAATTCATTCTATTGATGTACATCAGCAACTCATCTCTAACTTGCAGTCTTACAGAATCACCTGGAGCATTGAGTGATATGGTAAGTGACTCATCCAGTGTCACACAGCTGGTATATGTCAGAGGTAGATCCTCCCGACTTCAAAGCTGGCTTTCTATGCCGCAATCATTTTCACAGTAGGTACTCAGTAAATGTTTGGTCAATTTAACCGGGCCAAAGCTTTGTAAAAGGGTGAAGAAGGGGAGAGCTATCAGTTGAATCGTGTCACCTTATTGGTAAAAATGGAGAATAGATTTGAAATAATGAAGAAAATAGAGAAAAATGGGGGTAAGAGGTATGGCAGAGGTGGCATTTTTATGAACCCAGTTCAGATGTCAAATGGAAAACTGTGTGAGGAATCTGGTAAAAAGGCAGAAGAGTTCCTTGAGTGTGGGTAGAGAGAAGCAACACACAGGATAAAGGAAAAGAGAATGAAGAGAGTGGGTCTTGTGAAGTCGGCAGGAAGCACTGTGTTTTCAAAGATGAAACAAACTTCCCTGAAAAAAAAATTTCGAAGAAAAAAAAAGTACTGGTCCATGTGTCATATGGTGAACCTGAGCAGCAAATGCATTGTAGAGGAGATTGATGCTGGACAGTGTGGGGTAGGAATGAAACAGTGCAGTGTCCTGCGAAGAAGAATTCATTGTTCGAAAATTACAGTTTCCAAAGACCAGTATTTTTCAAAGACTGCTGCAGCTGCAGTCTGCAGACGTAGATGAAAAAAAAAACTTGAGCAGGAGGCACATTCCCCCACGGCATGGCCATATTTTCTATGGCCATAATATGAGAAAGTCATAAAGGGACTGGGAGAAAGAAAGGGAGACATGGGAACCGGAGGTAAATCCAAGGCCATTCCAGAAAAAGCATCAGGGTTATGCAAGGAGGTTCCTAAAAGGAATACGCCATGGTTCTTGTTTACTCATTAAATGATGATTATTAAAATGATGATAAGAAATCCTTTTATCCCTCCTCCCTATATATTTTAAGGGTAGTGAAGATGCCAGTGTGCAGAGAGGAGTGGAGGGAACTGATGTCATGGATTTTTTTTAATACATTCCTTCCAATCCTGCTGCAGTTTTGAAAAAATGATAGTAATACAAAAAAACCCTTCAAATTGCTCAGTGCCATGCCAATTTCCTGTGTAGACCTGAATATTAGTATATGTTTTTCTGTGTCTCCTAAGTTACCCAAGTTACCTAATGCATGCACAGTGTGAAACATTTTTAAATGAGTTAGTCTTTATTGAATTATGATTTCCAGCAGTCACTAATAACAAAATTCAAATTGTTCCAGCAGACAAGGATTTTCAGAATGCTGGGAAGTCACCACGTCTTTAAGAGAACCAAGAAGAGCCACCCACTGCGTGCGTGCAGTAATCGGTGCCTCTTGATGGAATACTTCAAATAGTTAATTAGATTTGCTAAAAAAAAAAATGAAGAAAAAAGATGTATATATGTATGTATTATATGTATGTATGTGTATATATATATACATATATATATATATATAATATCATTAAGAGTCGACACTCTGTGAAATACTTGATAAAGGACTGTTATTGGCACACCTAGGGTGTAGTCAAAAAAAAGAGTGGGGAAAAAAATAAAATTTTCTGGTTTTCATCTTGCTGTCTCTGCAGTCAACACAATGCAATTAGCAACACATCAAAAGGAGGAGGGGGGCAAGGAACTTTTTATTTTTTTATTTTTTTTTTGGCCTTTATGACTTCTTTTTTTCCTCAGGAATTCCTCCAGGCTACTTAAAAGGCATTTTGCAAGCAAGAATTAATAGGGGCACCTCCAGTGTATCTGAGCTTACCTTGCCTAGGAACACCTGCAAACTGAATGTGTCCTATTTTGTTAACCATTTATTTTGTCTTTACTGGATTTTCAAAGGGAAATGTGATAATCCCACTGTTCTCGACTTGCTCAGCAGGGTGTTTAATCTAATAAAGCTATTACAGCTGAATGGATTAAAGCAACATGGCACACCAGCAATCCGAGGGTATTTGTTAAAGAATTTTAACATTTGAGCCTGGTAAGCCCAGTTTTGAAAATTTTATCAGGGAGATTTAAAAAAAGAGAGAGAGCCTAACGAAGGTCTACTTTTCATGCACACTGTTTTCTTCTGGTGGCTATCTTTGTCCTACTCCTCCTGAGAAGCTGGTACCAACTGGACTATTGGAGCTCCATTCCTCTGTGCTTAAAATAATAACTCCCAGATACTGCTGCCTTCATTCATTCCATCTTTGGACCAAGTCTGAATCTATTGGTACCCTCTCCATGTTATAGTCTGGAAGATACTGCTCAGGGGAGGGAATAATGATAATGAAATTAGGGAGGAGTGACTGAAAGGAATTTTAGAAGTTAGTCCAAATTTCTCATTAAACAAATGAGGAAACCGAGACCCACAGAGGTTAAGAGACTTGTCCAAAGCCACATTTCTATACATTTATAGAAGAGATTCTTAATCTAGAGTCTGTGAACTTGGGTTTTCTTAAATACATCTTAATAACTATGTTAAAAAATAGTTGATTTCCTTCTTTTTTAATTCTATGTATTTTATTTTATGTATTTAAGAACATGATTCTGAGAATGATTCCATTGACTTAACTATAGTCACCAAAGGGATCCAAGAAATAAAAAAGCTAAGTACTCCTGCTTCATAAAAATAATATTCAGATGCACTGAAGGCATCTTGGATAAAGGTAGGAAAGAGAGAAAATAGGCTTTCACAAATTATGTACTATAGCAGACTTGTCACATAATTGACTAAAAGGTGCCAAGCATACATGAGTAGGTTGAAGCCTATTAAGAATAGGCTTTCTCTTCACAAGAAACTATATCAAGATATTTTCTAAGAGATATATAACCAGAAAAAGGGGGAGCCCAGTAATCCTGGGAGGGAGAGATGGATAACCCAATAAATGGCCCAAGGGTTTCACTGGTATTTACCTGATTTCAAGGGGCCCAGAGCAAAGTCTCTAGGAGTCTGACTGGGTAGACCCTCCTACCCTTTTGAAGACTTGTGGAAAGATATAAACAAAAGATGCACAGAAAGGAAAGGTTGTACATGGGGTGCAATTTTCTATTTCAGAGGGAGTATCCCTAGTAATGAGATCACATTCATCAAAGATGTGAACTCATCAAGGAATTGAAGAAGTGATTGGATCAGTTACTACTTTCCTTTGATGTTATTTCATGACATCCTGGAAATGAACAGATAATCATGATGGGGTCAGGGTCCTAGCATAAGGACAGGGGAGAAACATAGAAGAGGTAAACCAGAGTAGAAGATGGGCATTAATACCCAGATGGAGCAGACAGCAGATAGGGATATGATGAAGCACTGAAGGATTCGGCATACCATAGAGGAAGTCAGGGATAGAAAGGAACTTCAAGGATGCTTGTGGGCTGGTCAATTCTGGAGATTGCTTAGAGATCCAATTGAGAGAAGGGAAAACAAGGACGTTGTGGTGATTAGCCATGGACCTCAAGAAATGCATATGATGGATAAGCTTAAAAAAGAATTATGGGAAACTGCAGTAGGAAAATTAGAGTGCTTAAAAAAATCAAGGACTATTTTCTGCAAGCTAAGAGGTTGTTCATAAGTCCAATCCCCCTTTAAAAACATGAAATAGCTAGAAATATACTAAATGAAATAGAAAGAAGGTGGAAGATTGAAAGAGAGATGAAATAAAGAGAGAGGGGAAGAAAAAAGAAAAGAAAAATGACGGAAGGAAAAATGATGAAAGAGAAAGAGGGAAAGAAAAAGAGAAAGAAAGGGAAGAAGAAAGGAAAGAAGGAAGGAAGGAAGGAAGGAAGGAAGGAAGGAAGGAAGGAAAGAAGGAAAGGAGGGAAGACAAAAGAGAAAGAAAGTAATCTCCAAAGGAAGTTCCCACAGGGGAACAAGAAAATAGTGCTGAGACTAAGGAAATAAGTTAACAAAGAAATTTAAATATCATGAAAAGTGCTATCAGAATAAGAAAATTTCAGAGGAAAACCTCAAGAGAAAGGATAATTTGATAATAGCAATCATTGTAACCCCAGAAAAGATAATGAAATGACTACAAGAATCCCCAAATGTGGCTAGAATGTATAATTTAAATTTTTTTTTAAAAATAGTTATAAGGGATAAAATTAGAGCTTTTAATGAAAACTTTCAAAAATAGATCTAAAGTTTCGAATAGAAATTGAAAGTCCTCAGAAACACAATGGTCACCCTGGAATAAAAATGGAGAAGGCAGGACTAAAAAGTCAACTATACAACAAGAAATATTAGAACAAAGTCAAAAGACAACAAAATTGAAATTATGAGACATCTACAATCAAAAACAAGAGACCTGGAAAATATTAAGTCCGAGAGACAAAAATCACTATCTCCTAGGAAACTGTGATAAAATAAAAAGCCTAGATTCCATATTTCAGAAAGGCATAAAAGTTTCAAAAAGTTATCAGGAAGTTTTGGAACCAGAACACATAGCACAGCCTGAGAGAACACATAAGACACTCCCCAGAGAGGAAACCTGGATTAAACTTGCCAATAAATATGATTCACAAGTGTTAGAATTCTGAGATGAAAGAGAAAATATTGCAATTATACAGGAAAATGTGAAAGAAATATCAAGGAATTCCTATCAAAATTAACCTACTCACAATCAAGAAGCAATGAAAGGAAAAATTAAAATGTGATCTATAGAAAAATAAAAGAAAATAATCTGTAAACAAGAATAATTTATCTTGCAAAGTTAAACATAATCCTAAAAGAGAGGAAATGGATTTTTAACAGAATTGATGACTTCCAAGCATTCCTCTGAAGAAAACAAGATGTAGTTATAGTCTTTAAGATGCAAATACAGCAGGCAAATGAACCATAAGAAAGTAAACAAGTTATAATTACTCAAAATAGCTGAGTGATGGATCTATGCTTATATTCTTAAAGATAAAGAAAAGTTGAGTGTCCTTTTATGATCAAAAGGTCTTTGAGGAAACAAAAAAGCTCCTGGGTGATCCAAAAGCTTGGGGGAAGGAAAGGAGAAGAGGAAAGAGGAATTTAATATTTCTTATAATGGAGGTACTGTAAGTTAAAGTCATTCAAACACAGGGAAAAGAGAGATGGAGTACATCTTAAGTCTCACATCTATCTGAGTTAGCTAAGGGAAGATCAAAGTTGAGACTGCAGTAATTAGAGTGCAATAAAGTAGAAGACAGGTTAGGTGAAATAGAGAGGGGGAAAAGGAATATTTAGAGTCAGAGCATGGGGTCAAGGAAGGGACCACCTCTAACAAGCAACTATCTGTGAATGGCTAATTTTCAAGAAAAAAAAATTACAAAATCCAATGGTTTCGATATTGCCTAGGAGAGGAAGGAGATGGGATAAAACAAGATTGAATTAGATTTCAAATGTTACGAACTGTAGATATCTAGGATAAATTTCTTTTACTATAACATGATTAAATATAACAGGATTTGATCAATGACAAAATAACCTTAACTAAATACCAATAGACAAACATCTGCACAGAAGGTAGAGGGATGTAAGAATGGTTTAGAACACTGTGTTTATTTAAATTTGCTGCATAAAGGGAACAAACTTAAAACATAAAGATTCGTATGAGTGAAAATGAGTTAGGGTGAAATTTAGAATAATTCAATTGAATTAAAAAAGCAAGAATTATAATCATTATTTCAGACAAGGAAACATTAAAAATAGATAGGATCAAGGTATCACGTCTAATTAAATAATTAAATAATATAAGTATTAAACACTTGTTTCTTGGTGGCATATCTTCTGAGTAATTCTATATTATCAGAAGATCTAGATAGCAATATTATACTTGTTGGTAACTTTGACATAACTTTCAGGACTAGGCAAAGCAAATAAAAAGAAATTAAGAGTTTGAAAAAAGTATTAGAAAACTAAATATGATATATGTTTGTCATTTATTGAATGGGAATCTTAAGGAGAATATCTTTTTTGTTATTCAGCATTGCACAATATCTTTGCGAAAACTGATAATGTAGCCAAGCCTAAAGAACTCATAATTCGATAAAGAAAGGTAGAAATGCCAAATTCATCTTGTAAAAGTCTCTTATACTAGGTCCTCAAGGTCATTCCCCAGTACATCAATGCTGGACTGGATGCCCTTAAACCCAGCATAGACTATATTATTGAACCCTGAGTAGAAGCAACAATGGTCCTATGCTGTGGGTGACTTTCCTTAATCTGGAGGCCCTCAGTAGCTTGTTCTCTTTCTCCAAAGTTAGCAAGAATGGAAAAGTCCCTCACAAGAAGCCTCATGCCATAGTACCTAGCTCCACAGGCAAAGAGGCTCCTCTCTATTATGTGACTATAGAATCAGAACCAGTTACAGGACACCTATCAATAGACATGGATGCCCCAAGTCTCTCCAAGGCAAATCATAGAAATAAATGTCAAATCCTCATACCTGTCTAAACGCTAACTCCCCAGCCTGTTCCATGTGGGCAATTGCATCACCCAAACATACTGATGACTACTCCCCTGCCCCACCTCTCCATTACTCTTGTCCAGATGAATTTACAAATAAAGCCACTTAAATATTTCAAAAACAATCCCTATGCTACACAAACTGTTCTATTCAAAAAAATAGGAAGTAGGCACCCTATAAAATTTCTTTGATGAAGTAGTTATAAGTATGAGTAAGGAGGGATAAAGCAGGGAAAGAATGCTATAGACTAATTTAATTCAAAAAACTTAATAAAATGTTAACAAAGAGACCATAGCCACATTTGCAAAAGAATACCCATTGTAACCAAGTTGGACATATGTCAGAAATAAGGATCAAGGATAGTTTAGCATTAGGGAAATATTTCCATAATTATTCGTATTACGTAACAAAAATGACAGGAATTACATGATTATATCAATAGATTCAGTTAGTCTTCAAAGAAATATGACATTCATTTCAATTAAAAAGAAAAAATGCTTAAATGGAGAGGAATAAAAGAAGTTTTCCTTAACATGGTCAAAAACATTTCTCTAGAATCAGAGTGAGTATTATGTGTAATGGAAAAACATTGGAATTTTTCCCAGTAAGATCAAGGTGAAGTGAGGTTACCCAATCTCTCCAGTTATTTGACATTATCCTAGAAATGCTAGCCACAGCATTGAAAGATGAAAAAGAAATGAAATATTTGTTGGGAAATGTCTGTTATGTAACAATAAAAATTTAGAGGATCAGCAGGAAAAAATTTAAATGCTATTAAGTATTAAGTTAATGAAAGAGGCTAAAGGCTTATTAAATTATTTGACATCTTGCAAACCAATGGATATTTACAAAGTATCTACTATGTGCAAGGCTCTGTGTCAGACAATGGTTATGCAAAGATATCTTGTGAATATTTTCTTCAAGAAGAGATTTGAAGGATTCTTCCAAACATGACAAACACCAAACATCACAAAAAATGAAAATGACTTTATCTTTTTAAATAGCAGATGATAGTTTATTGACATAGTCCTCATTTCAGAGCTGTCTGTGCACAAGCAGAGCCTCAACAAGTTAACGTAAAGTTCAAAGTTAATAAATTAGAAGAAAGGATAATGAGTAGAAAATTTCTACTACATGGAAATATAATGATGCTAACCAGACTACAACAACCATATAACAAGGAAACCAAAAGATTCAAAGGACTGCCTTAATTAACAAAAACAAGACCTCCTTATTGAGCAACCAAGGGTAACATTCACTTAGAGTACAAGCTCATTTAAAAAACATTATGGAAGAGAAGAATCAAGGAACACAGGGAGTATTATTCCACAAAATGGCAAAAAGCAGTGAATGGGGAAAACCAACCTACAGAAAGCTTGGTATGAGACATAATTGAGCCAAATCATCCCATAAAATTTATAGACAAAAAGCTAAAGGACACGGACACCTGAGAAATGTAATAGATTTTTCCAGCATTTCTAGAGTAATCCATTTTCATCATTAAAGTCAGTGAAACTAACACTTTTGAACTATATCACCTCAAGATCTAACATATTATAAGGATGTGGAAATGATGAGGAAAGAAAAACAGAGTGTTTGGACCTGACCAATAACAAAATTATGCTGGAAGGAACGTGATTTTTAAAATATCAAAGGATGAATTTTGAAGGTGAAGATTCTGAAAGAATAGAAAAGGAAAATAAAAGATATCACCATCAAAAAAGAGTAATGAAAATGATTGTCAGCAACTCCAAAGCCAAAAGATTTCATTCTCATCTCTCTCAGATCTTTGAGATAAAGGGCTACACATATATCAAGCATAATTTCAATTAAAAAATAGGAAAGTGGATGAAATTTCATGGACTAGTTAATATAAAAGACCATATCTTTCTTCACAATCACATAATTTAGTGGGTTATATAGAGATCACAAGTAATCATCAATAAGTACGAAGTAAGCACCTGTTATGTCCCTATAGTCCTTGACTCCAAGGAACTTACATTCTATCAGGGGAGATATGTAAATATATACATTTAAGTATATATATATAATATATATATTACATATATAGTAGATGCATATATTGCTTATATATTTATAAATGTATACCTATACTTGTATAAAATGCATATTACATATATTCTCATGGGTATATACATATATATGCATATATACATATATCTAAGTATATACATACATGGTAAAGCTAGGTGTTGCAGTGGATAGAGTGTTGGACCTGGAGTCAGGAAGACCTGAATTCAAATGTGGCATCAGACACTTAGAAGTCATGTGACCCTGGACAAGTTACCTAACCCAGTTTACCTTCATTTCCCTATCTATAAAATGAGCTAAAGGAGAAAATGACAAACCATTCCAATATCTCTGCCTATAAAACTCCAAAAAGATTAACCAAGAGTCAGATATGATTGAAAAATAACCAAACTATGTGTGTTTATATATATAAATATATATTTTTACATATATACATACATGTATGTATGTGTATGTAAGTAGACATATATACATAATATGGACACATGTAAGTATATGCATAATATATACCCTCCCCCAAAGCAAGGTAATTAGGGAAGGGACTAGCAGTTGTATGAAAAGGACTTATATAAGAGATTGCATCTGAGTTGACTTTTGAAGGAAACCAGGAATTCGAAAAGGTGGAGATGAGCAAGGAATACTTTCTGGGCATGCAGGCAGCTTAGAAAAAGGCACAAAGATAGGAGACTGAATGTCAGGTGTGAGGAACAGTGAAGCAGCCCTGTTTAACTTCATCATATAGTGTATGTGAAGGAAAATTATCTATAAAAAGCCTGGAAAGATAGCTCAGAATCAGGTTGTAAAGGGCTTGAAATGCCAAAAAAAAAAAAAAAAGGAATTTGTATTTGAATCTAGAGCAGATGGTGGCTATTGGAGTTTTTTGAGTAGGGCATTATGCTTTAGGCATCTGTGGAGCGTATGAATTGTCGAGAGTACAGACACAAGGCAGGGAGATCAATTAGGAGCTTATTGTAATAGTCCAATAAAGAGATGAGACAAGATTAAACTAGGATGGCAACAATGTGAATAAAGAATGGAGATGGAAAAGCTATTTTGGAGTAAAATACATAAAACCTGGTCATTGACTGGATATGGGTAGTAAAAGAGAATGAGGAGTTGATGTCTCCAAGATTACAAACCTGCCTGTCTAGGTGGTGGATTGTGGTATAACTAACAGAAACGGGTAGTTCAGAAGATGTGTGGACCTGGTGGAGGGAAGGTGCTAAGGGTGAAGGAATAATGAGTTCTTTTTTAGACATGTTGACTTTTATATGTCTATGAGAAATCATTAGGAAATGTCTACAATAGGTAGCTATCAGGACAGGACCAGAGTTTTCAAGAAAGATTTGGACTAGACTTATAGTTCTTGGAGTTAACTACATACTGATGATAAATAAACTTATGAGAATTGATGAGATCTACCAATGGGGATATTGAAAGGGATTCTAGAAAAGAAATAGGAGGGCCCAGAAGAAAACACTGGTGGATAGGATGTACATTATGATCCAACAAGTAGAAGGATACAGATAGAAGGAGAACCAAGGGAGAAGAATATCTTGAAAATCCAATGTATTCATAAAATCCATACCACCAAAGGATCATAGATTTAACCCTTAGAGGTCATCAACTGAACCACACTCATTTTACAGATGGAGGAACTTAAAGGGAAGGATGACTTGCCCAGAGTTAGATAGGTCATCCTCACTCCAAGTTCAGTGTTCTACTCATTACATCACCCTGCTAAATTACTCCTTCCCCTATTCAGGAGGAGAGAGTTATGTCAGATGGTGAAAAGAAATCAAAAGCAAATATTAAGAAAAAGTCATGAAATTTGGCAATTTAGGAATAATTGATAACTTTGGAAAGAGTAGTTTCAAATAGGCAATGGTGTTGAAAGCCTCCTCTTCTGAAGGTCATAAATTCAGTCCTCACACAGGATGTGTACAGAGCAATCTGAGAGTAGCTGATGGCTCAGTGGATAGAGTGTGAGCCCTGGAGTCAGGAAGATCTGAGTTCAGATTGTCTCAGACACATACTAGTCATTTGACAATGGACAAGTAACTTAACCTCTCTCAGTCTCAGGTTCCTCCTCTGTAAAATGAGAAGGCTGGACTCAATGACTTAAAAGGTTCTATCCAGCTCTAAACCTAGAATCTTATGAATACTATCTGAGGTTATATTAAATTTTCCAACAAAAACAAAAGAGAATTGAGGAATGGCTAACGGAAAAAAATCAACAATTATCCATTTTTACCTACTTATTAACTTTAATATATGCATTAAAATAAAATTGCATAACAAAAATTCAGTTTTTCATGCAAGTCACCTTGTTCTTTGTATACTGGAAATGTTTGTTTATATTTATAGTTGTTAAGTTCATTGATAAAAAGAAAAATATTTTAAAGAAATTCATTTAAAATATAAATTTTATACTGAATAAAAGAGGTACTGAAACAAAATAAGTTTGTTTCAAGAGATTTTTTTAAAAAACAAGAGTGATAATCATGATAGCAATAACAAAATTGATAACCGAAATACAAACAAGGAAATAGCATTATACTCAAAGGAAACGTAGATAATGAAACAATATCTCTAAATATATGTGAACAAAATGGCATATCATCTAAATTCTTAAAAGAAAATCTAGCTGAATTGTCCAAAGACATTGCTAGATGATGACATAATAAAAATAGCATGAAGACATTAATATTCCCCTCTCAGAACTGGAGAAATTCACCATAAAAATAAACAAAAAGTAAAATAGAGGTGAATTGACTGTTAGAAATATATATTTGGAAGATCTATGAAGGTATTTATCAGTAACAACCATACCTTTTGCAAAACTGATTGTATATACAAATATAAAAAGGCAGAAAAAATCAGTATGACACTTACAGACTGTAACAAAATGAAGCAGCATTCAGTAGTGAAAATACGAACAAGATAAGTGGAATTAAGACAGATTGTTCAGAGCACTGGACCGGGAGTCAGGAAGACCTGAGTTCAAATCCAGCCTCAGACACTTACTAACTGTGTGATCCTAGGCAAGTCACTAAACCCTGTTTGCCTCAGTTTCCTCATCTGCAAAATGAACTGAAGATGGAAACAGCAAGCCACTCCAGTATCCTTACCAAAAAACCCCATGGACAGCATTGATCTACAGTGTTACAAAGAATAGTACACAACTGAATAATAACAAATGAAAGCTAGGAATGACATCCTAAGTAATATGTGGATCCAAGAATAACCTATAGAAAAAAAATAATCATGTCAAAGAAAATTATAGTAATGAAAAGGTTCATGAAAATTTATAGAAAACCCGTAAAATGGGAGGCCATAAAATGTACCTATTTGAAAATACATATATTTAACATGAATGAAGACACTCAACAATTGAGCATGCAACTTCTTAATCTAGAGAATAAACAACTCCAAAAGAAGACTTGAAAATTTAAGAAAAAATTTATTATAATTTAAATACAAAAAGACCAAGAAACTGATCCATAAAAGCATGAGCTGGTTTTTAGATAAAATTTTTAAAATCGTTAGCTAACAGCAAAAAGAGGGCAACAGAAAAATTGAATTAATAAAATGAATGAGGTAGAAATTCACAGTTTCATACAGAATCCTTTTTTTGTGTGATTTACAAATTGGGATGTATGACAATGTACTAAAGTGAATGAGGTAGATTGTGTCCTACTCTTTAGGACTCCCTTTGGAGTTTTTTGGGCAAAGATACTGGAGTAGTTTGCCATTTCCTTCTCTAGCTCATTTAACAGGTAAGAAAACTGAGACAAACAGGTTAAGTGACTTGCCCAGGGTCATATAACTAGTAAGTGCTGAGGCTGGATTTGAACTCAGGTCTTCCTAACTCCAGGCATGGCACTCTATCCACTTTGTCACCTAGCTACCCAAGAAGAGGGAATGGTCACAAGAAAAACTTCTTAATCCTAAAGGAGAGATTCAGAGGAAGTAGAAGAGAACTAGAACTTAATGAATGGCATTAATTGCCTCTTGAACAATTGAATGGCTAAGCAAGCTATGGTACACTAATTGAATGGAATAGTATTGTCCTATAAGAAATGATGAAAAAAGGAAGGAAACATGGGAATTCTATACCAGCCATGTTGCAAATATTATCTCATCTGATCCTCCCAAAAAACCTTGACAGGTGAGAAGAGATAGGTGCTATTATAATCTTTCTCACAATTGAGGCAAACAAAGGTTAAGTGACTTGCCCAGAGTCATGCAGATGATAAGTATCTGACGCTAGATTTGAACTCAGGTTTTCCTGGTTTTAGTGCCAACACTCTATCCACTGTGCTATTCAGTTGCCTTTGATTGTAGAAACTTCCGGTTAGTTTGAACAGACATGGAGTAAAGAAAACAATTTATAAAAGGAAAACATTATAAAGAGGAACAACTTTCTTTGAAAAACTTAAGAACTCTAGCGAAAGCAGTTATCAACCTCCAAGAGAGCTATGATGAGATGTGCTACCCACCTCCTGACAAAGAAGACGAATACGAAATGTAGACACACGGATTTGGACATGGTCACTGTGTGAATTCTATTTGCATAATAATCCTTATTTGTTACAAGGGGTTGTTTTTTCTTTTCGTGCAGTTTTTTGAGAGGGAAGTGACAGGAAGAAGGAAGAGATAGTGACAATGATAAAAGATAAAAGTTTCCATCAAAACTTTTTTTAATGCAAAGAAAAAAGAAAGTCCACACTCAGAGAAAGAACTATGGGGTAGGAACACAGAATGAAGCAGACTATTTTCTCTTTTGCTATGTTTCATTTTTCTCCTACTTTCTCCCATTCATTTTAATTCTTCTATGAAATGTGACTAATTTGAAAATGTGTTTAATAGAAATGTATGTGTAGAGCCAATATAAGATTGTATGTCATCTTGGAAAGGGAGGGGGAGAAAATTTGGAACTTATAGAAGTGATTATTGAAAACTGAAAACAAATAAATTAATAAATTTGGAAAAAATGAAAAAGAAAGTTCAGAAGAAAGCATAGACAAGTAGGTCAGTTTTGAAAGTATCATGTAGAATTTTTCTTTAAGGAAGTAGCATGAAATAGAGATTCATGGTTTCAGATAAAATCCTCTTTTAGTGTTCATTGGTCTTTATGGAAATGCTCCTTTTTGGTGTTTAAGTTCAGAACTGTCCAAAAAGATTTTTTAAAAACAAAAAGTAGGAATGAAGACAACAGCATTATCAGATCTCTAGTTCTCTTAGGAAATTGTAATCATCGAAACTCTGAGGTCAGGGAAAAAAATTTAAAGTAGATTAGTGGAATAGACTAGCTAAGCAAGAACAAGATGAAACAAACAGTGTGACCAAATGTTCAGAAAATCTAGGGGGATGTTGAGTAAATGTTTAACAACCAGGCTCTCAAAAAAAAATGTATACACACTCCTTTACATTTAATCTATATTATTAACACTTAAGTCTAGACAATCAAAAAAACCCAATACATCAGGCCCCTATTTGTAGCAAATTTTGATTGTCAGTTTCTCAGATACAAATCCTCATGTGAAAAATTTAACACTTCACTCTCAAAAGTCAGTTAGAGCTGTCTAAAGCACAGACCTAAGAACACAAACTACTAAGGGGAAGAAAAATCTCTCTAGCAAGAATCATTTAAATGGTCAAAGGAAATGAACACGCAGTTTTCAGAGGAAGAAATTAAAGCTATCTATAGTCATATGAAAAAAATGCTCTAAATCACTTTTGATTAGAGAGATGCAAATCAAAACAACTCTGAGGTATTACATCACACCTATCAGATTGGCTAACACAACAAAACAGGAAGATGATAAATGTTGGAGAGGATGTGAGAGAGTTGAAACACTAATTCA
>CM053769.1:126205614-126266650 GCA_028658325.1 Potorous gilbertii
CAATTGGGGAATGGCTAAACAAGTTGTGGTATATGAATGTAATGAAATACTATTGCACTATAACATATGAACAGGAAGACTTCAGAGAGGCCTGGAAGGACCTATATGAACTGATGCTGAGCGAAAGGAGCAGAACCAGGAGAACTTTGTGCACAGCAACAACCACAGTGTGTGAAATTTTTTTCTGGTAGACTTGGATCTTCATAGCAATGCAAGGACATAAAAAAAAAATTCCCGATGATCTTCTAAGGCAAAGTGCCTTCCACATCCAGAGAAAGAACTATGGAATTCAATAGCAGAATGCAGGAGATCATTGTTTGTGTGTGTGTGTGTGTGTGTGTGCGCGCGTGCACATGTGAGTGTATGCATTATGTTTTGGTCTGTCGTATGATTTCTCCCATTTATTTTAGTTCATTTACACCGCATAACTATAGTGAAAATGTATTCAATAGGTATGTTTATGTAGATCCTATATAGAATTGTATGCCATCTTGGGGAGGGAAGGGGGTGGTGGCGGGTAGTTAGGGGGAAAAAAATCTAAGTTTTATGGTAGAGATTGTAGAACATTAAAAATAAATAAAATGAATAAAAATGAAAAATAAGAAAAAAGAAAGAACAAAAAAAAAGAATCACTTCGAAAACTAGAAAGCAATTTGTTACAAACTAGATTCAAATGAGCAATTTACATCATAAAGTAAAATGAGCATCAAATAGAAATAGAACCTAAATATGAAAGTCTGCAGCATAATAAAATAGAAAAGAATAAAAGGAGTTCCCTTTAACATCTATGATTATGGGGACAATTTATAATCAAATGAAGAAAATAAGAGATAACAAAAATATAGACAGTTATGACTTTATGAAATTCAAATGCTGTGAGAACAGTCACTGTAGCCAATATAACAAGAAAAGCTGTAAAGGAAAATATCACTTCATCAAATGCCTCTGAAAAATATCTAAGATATGTAGGGAATAGATACCGATTGGACTAAGAACAATTCCCCCAATAGATAAATAGTAAAATAATATGAACCGCTATTCTTGGTTTCTTGTTGAAATTCTGTGTACCATGTTAACCTCCCTCACCAAATTCATGAAGGAAACCCTTAGTCCTATCACTAAAGTTTTCTTCTTACCCCAATCTTCAGGAACTTTAAAAAATCATGCTACTTTGGATAAATCCATACTAAATTATCTCTTCTCCAACTACCCTCTTTGTCCTTTTTTTGTATGACAGTTTTATTTTTTCATATGATCTTCCCAACTCTATCCTATATATGGCCATTTGGGATCCAATCTAGAGTTTACACATTGACATATAAATAGGAAATCATAGTAGTAGGCCCCCAAAATGACTTCATTGCCTTCCATTATCAATGGATGCCATGAATAATCTGTGGGTAATCCCTCCACTGGAACAGATTGCAACCCATACAAGTCTTCTAATCTTGTATAATTTCTTTCCATATTTTGCTATATATCCTCCACTGAGAATCTACCCAAAACACTAAACTTTTATAACACGTAATAATGCACCCAAAACTTAATGTTTAAATTTCTCATCCCTGAGCTCACTCCTCAAGTCTTAGTCATCATTAGAAATGTCAATATTCAGAGACATGAATATGTAACACTATACATATAACCATACACACAAATTCACAAAGCTAGAAGCAACCTCAAGAATTCATCTTGGAATGTTTTCAATACATTCCAGAAAGAAAGCTAGCTACTCTCTTTTTTGAAAAACTCTAAACATTTCAAATAGGAGCCCTATTTGTGTAGAATGGTAGAATGGTATTCTACCATTATTTCCAATGCCATGCTACCATTATTATTGATAAGCATACAAGTTAAAGCGTCATTAAAAAATGTCATGGAATCAAAGGTCATGGAGTCTTAAAGATGACTACACATCACCCCAACAGGTTTCCATCTTTTTTTGCCAAATACTTCCTTTTCTGACCTCAGTATTTATAGCAGCTACCACACCATGTTTAATTCAAGAGAGACCGGACCCCAAAAATAAATCTATTTTCAGACATTAGATATGGATACTTGATCTCACTGAAGAGAGAACAAGATTGGTTTAGTCATCATCATCATCATCATTGTTAATAAGAGTACCATTCTTATTCTTAATAGGACCACCTAAACATGAATCAATCAAAGAACTTGACAAATGTCTATATGTCAGATCAAATTTCGTAATATACTCAGTACTCACTGAATGTCTCAAAGACAGAGTACAAATAGCCTTTATTTTAGCTCATGGGAAATTTCTCATCACAAGCAATGATTTTCTATCACTCTGTCCAACTATAAATTTTCTTAATGCTGTCAACCTATTAAGGTGATGAGATGTTTAATTTAAGAAACTCCTGTCCTGTGAGGATGAAAGGTTTCTTCAACTCACCTTTTAAACATTTCTTCTTCACTGTAGTCTCCCCTTCTCCCAGACCTCTTCCTCTGCTGACCTATTACAGCTTGAGTTAAGCTCCGTTGCCAGACCCTGCAAGATGAAAAAACACTACCGATTATAACAGCATAAATATTTGTATATATAGGATGTATAAAACAGCCTGGGAGGGGTCAATAACACACACTATCCCAAGACTCTGATACCAATGAATTTTCAGGTGAGATTCAGTTTAAACATTTATCCTTTTAATCATTTATCTAAAAAGTTGACTACTTAATTGAAAAGTTGTGTGGAGAAAGTTTATGCATTAGTCAATTCACATTAGTTAATGGTAAATAGCTGGGGAAAAGAATCATGAGCACCCTTCCTCCAACTCCTCCTTTCCTTTCTAGATTTTTTTTTATTAACTGAAAAAGTAAAACTCTAAATTCAGACTAGTTCTAGGAAGCTTAACCAGTAAGTTATTTCTCAAACTATGAAAATCTTTTTAAAAATCAATATTAATTTGAAAACCAGACAATGAATTAACCAATAGCTTCAGTTTAAGACAATTAGATACTCAATTGGACTTTAAATTGAAAGCCTGGGTTGTTGAGGACTTGACCTAAGTCTTGGTAGCTCATACCAAACAGAAATGACTCTTAACTAATTTAACAAATAGCTCAAAACCAGACTTATGGCAGGAATTTCATCGGCGCAAATGACCTCTTGTGAAAATGATTATGGATTAACTAATGCAGTGTCTTTCTCTGCACATCTTTGCAATTAAGAAGTCAATCTTTTATATAAGCTATTAACTAGATAAATGTTTAGTCTGACTCACCTAATAAACGCTACTATTCATTGGTATTATAGCAGTAATATTTGAAAATTGCCAAAAGAGGAATTATTTGATTCCCATTGAACAGAAGGAATTGTGTAGAAATGAATGAATGAATGAAACGTTTATTAAGTGCTTACTATGTGCAAAGCTCTATGGTGTACATTGAAGATACAAACAGAAAAATAAGACCCTGCTGTCAACAAACTGACAATCTAATGGGGGAAAAATACATGGAAGATGGCAGCTGCAAGTCACATGGAAAGTTTTCGTATCCTTAGGATGCAGCAGCAAAGCTCATGTAAATGCATCTTCTTTCGTAAGTATGAAGTAAATGTTTACCTTGATTCCAATTACTTTGTCTACCTTCTAGAATTATTTTTGTAAGCCCAGGTAAGAGACTGAGTCCACAAGAGTATAAAAAATGCAGCTGTTGGTTTTTACTGCAACTCATGAGAAAGCGTTTAAAGGAAAAAATCCAAACCAAAGACCGATATCTATGGTCTATAATCTATAATCTATAACAGTTCGTGTATTGTTAGTAAGACATTCTACGTAGTGAAAACAGCAACTGCCTTTGGTTATTTACCATGGTGACTCATTCTACTGGTTTGGCTACTGATGGTTGAACTCTAATCATAGACTTTTCTTCTTTTTATTCCAAGGAAAAAGATTTAAAGGTACATCCGTGGTATTTCCAGAACAACCGTTACAGTCTGGGCAAGTTGGATATAATAGTAAATATAATGATTTGTATATTACAAGAAGAAACTGAATGGTCAAGTAACAGAAATGCTACAGAAAGATCTCTTGGAATAGGGCTAGAGGACCTCTAAGGTACCTTCCAGCTCGAAGGTTCTATGAAACCCAAGGATACGACATCAGACGTGACACAGCCTAGGAGCTGTCTTCTGTTATTGGAGATAGCAGCACATATTATCTAGGCATTCATTGTGCATTCCTCACAAAAGAAAAAACGTAAGGGAATTAGTGAGAGAATAGGTGTGTAGAGCAAAGAGAGAATTGGATGCGTTGATTAGCCTATGACCGATAATAGTACTAACCAATAATACTTAATAAAAGACAAAAGAGGCATTAGAACCACAATCACAGACTGAAAATTACTTCTTAGATCATCTATTTCAACTTTTACTTAAACAGGAATCTCCACTATGTTATCCCTGCTTATAGGTCTTATACACAGTCTCCATTGAAAACCTCCCGACATGGGAAACCCACCATCTCCCAAGGCAATCCTTCCCACTTTTGTATGCTATTTACTGGAAGGTCACTTCTGTATCAAATCCGTAACTGCCTCTCTAGTCATCCATCTCTTGTTCCTCGATTTGTCCTCTGAAGCCAGGCAGAACCCTCTAATCTCTCTTGTGCATGTTTGATCCCCTAACAGACGTTAAGTTTCATAAGAGCAGGGGCTGTGTCTTACAGAATTTTATTTCCTGAAGTGCTAAGCATGGTGCTCTGCACACAGGACATATTTCTTGAATTGGATTATATCTGGAACTTTCCTCAAGTGAAATATGTGTGTATATACACATATATACATACACACATATTTTATATGTACATATATATCTATATACACACACATATGTTGAGAGAGAGTTAATGCTTGATTATACATATTCATGTAGGGTAACTGGTTCAAATTGTAATATAAAACATTCTTATATATGTGACCATGGAATGTTAATTTTTAAAATCCTTAAACATGGGATTCAATCATACAGAAGGGGAAAGGAAGGAAATATGCATTTGTATATTGTCTACTACGTGGCAGTGAAAGGGAACTTCAGGAAACTGAATAGCTTCTGTTTGAACTGTCTTAGGAAGATTCTGAAGATCACCTGGCAGGATAAGGCACCAGACGCCAAAGTCCTTGCTCAAACTGAACTCCCAAGCATTCAGACTATGCTTCAGAGAGTGCAACTCTGATGGGCTGACCACGTTGCTCAAACGCAAAATGTACACTTGCCAAAAAGACTATTTTATGGAGAACTCACATGGGGCAGGCAATCACATCATGGTCACAAGAAGTGATGTAAGGACACTCTCAAGGTCTCTTTCAAGAACTTTGGATTTGACTATGCAACATGGGAGACACTGGCACAGGACCACTCAGCATGGTGTGCCCACATCAGAAAGGGTGCTGTGCTCTATGCGCAAAGCAGAATTGAGACAGTACAAAGTAAACGTAGGATGTACAGATTTGGAGTATCCACCCCAAATATTCACATGGACTATCCGTGCCCAATCTGTGGTAGAACATTCCGAGCTCGTATTGGTCTGATCAGCCACAGTCGGACACCCTGAAACTTGAGTTTATCATGGTGATGTCATTTTGGTCCTCTTCAAAAACAAGGGACAACAACCAACCATGTGACAGGAACTATGCTCAGCACTTTACAAATTTATCTTGTTGGATCCATGCAACAACCCTGAAAGGTAAGTGCTGTTACTATTACCATTTTGCAGTTGAGGAAACTGAGGCAAAAAGAGGTTAAGTGACTTGGCCAGGATCACACAACTGGTAAATATCTAAGGCTGGATTTGAACTTAGTTTTTCCTGACTCCAGACCCAGTACTCTATCTCTACTGCACCACCTCAGCTTAAAAATATTTCAGATAGCAGAAAGTGACCTATTATAGAACTTAAAGTGAGAACTGAATACATTCTACAGGAAAATGTAGAAGTTAAAAAAAATTAGAAAGTGTTTAGTGGGCATCCTATGTTCCTGGCACTGTGTTGGATACTACGTGTTGTGTTGTTCATTCATTTCAGTCATATCTGACTCTTCTTGACCCCATTGGGTTTTTTTTTTGGCAGAGATACTGGAGTGGTTTGTCATTTCCTTCTCCTGTGCATTTGGATACTGAGTCAAACAAGGTCAAATGACTTGCCCAGTGTCACACAATTAGTGAGTGTCTGAAGTTGGTTTTGCACTTAGGAAGATGAATCTGACTCCAGGCCCAGCATTAAATCCACTACACCAGCTAACCGCCCCTGGGTGCTATGTAGTACAAAATAAATAGAAGACATAGGCACTGCCTACAAGGAGAATATGAGAAAATTTTACAGATTTGTGCTTTTTTATCAGTCTCCCAATTCTTCCCTGCCTTGATAAAAGGTCTTCATTACCTTTCTGGGCTGAATAATTGGTCAAACTGTGATGAACCCTCTGATCATAGGCCTCTCTGAACACAATCATGCTCGTTCTCTGAGAGCGCATGTGCTGCACTCCTAGGCCACAACTACTAGCCCATTTCCAACTTGGTAGAACCCTTAGAAAATCACAGAATCTCAAATTTGAATGAGACCTCAGCAGTCATCTAGTCCATGACTTATCTGAACAAAGAATTCCCTTTACAGTTCACTGGAGAAGTCTCCACCCAGTGTTTTGCTTGAAAGCTATAGAGGCAGAACCCATTACCTCCTGAAGTGGCTCACTCCCATCTTAGAGAGCTCAAATTATTAGCAACTGTTTATTCACATAAAAATAAATCTGCCTTCTTGCAACTTTTAACCATTGTTCATTGTTCTGGACTCAGAGGTCAAGCAGCCTCAGGAAAGGGATAATTCATGTCTCCTCACAGGAGGTCTTCAGTGTGACCATCTGTAAAGTACATGATAGCAGGGATTTGGGGTATGGTATAGACTATATGACCACTGAAGTCTCTTCTTATTCTACAGTTCTCTTATTCTGGGAGATCCAATAGTCCCTTCCACATGATAACTGTTCAGATATTTGAAGGCAGTTATCATGCCCTCCCCCCAACCAGGCTTTTCTTCTCCAGTTTAATCATTCCCAGTTCCTCTGGTTGATATTGCTGTTGCATGATCTTGAGGCTTTTACCACTGTGGTCACTGTGGCTGTGGTCCCTCCTCTCTGGACTTTCTCCAGCTTACCAACATCCTTCCTAGAAGATCTTTTCAAACATGGGAGACAAAGTTAAGATGGCAGAATAGAAGAAGCATTCTATCCAAATTCTCCCAGAATTCTCCTCAAAACAATTTTAAAAGAAGTTCAGAATTTCCAGATGCTCTCTTACAACCAAAATTCTTATAGTATCCCATTGATCTACCTTTACATAAATCACAAAATGGATGTGTCATCCACAAGGATCCATATTTCAATACCATATGGTCTGCTGGTCTCACTGTGTATCCAAGCTTTACTCACACAATACAGAAGGAGACTCTGGTCCAAACCCCCAACCCCATAAAAATCAAGATCATTGTCTCATTTGGACACAAGTATTCTGTCTGAGTTAGAGATTCTATCATGACCTTCATGTCTAGCAGATGTGGATCAGCAAAAGCAAAGATGATGAATCTGCAACATCTATTTCCTATCCACAAATGCTTCTCTCAATGAGTAATTGTCTTCATCTTTTGGCCTGTTTGGTTCTTGTCCAAGGGTGTGACAGGATAACTGTCCAAAAAGCAAGAGGAGATTAGCATGGGTTTATTTGGGTTTGGGGGGTTAAGGATTTTTTGGCTCTTGACTCTGAATTTTAAAACTGGAATAGTGAAGGTAAAAAGCAATCTCTTTGTAGGAGGCAAATATTCCTCAAAATTTTTAGGTCTATCTGTGCATGTGGTTTTTTAATTGTCATGACAATTATCATATAGTGCATTATTAGTAGAAATTGTTGGTTTCTGTTAGGATCACTCAGCTCTACCAAAAAAAATGAATTACCTGAATCTAGACAAGTGAGTGGGAGGAAGAGGGAAGAAGTAGTATTTTCTATATATAAATTATGTCATATAAAAGCTCTTTTTTGAATCTTCAACTTTAATATTTATTCCTTTTTTTAAAGTTGTCAAAACCATGATGCCCAACCTTCTTTTCCCTATCTGCTCCCAAAAAAAAGACAAGGGTAAAACGCTTGTATGTTCTCCCTGGCAATCCAATGAGATTACTCTCAGTACTTAGACAAAGGGAGCTTTATTTGTAGATTGGCTTAAGATGACCTCAAATAAAAGCACACGTGTTAGAAGAGGGGAAAGAAAGGTAATGAAGAATAAGAGAGGTACTTGTAGGACTGGAGAAGGATAAATATTCCAATTTGAAGGAGAGGAAAAGAAGAGATTAGAGTCTGCAAACTATAGACCAGTGGGCTTGACTTCAAATATATTATTAAAAGGATGGCATATAAGGACTTGGAAAAGGAAGTAGTCATCACTAAAAGACAACATGGAATCATCAAGAATAGGTCATGTCAGACCAAACTTGGCTCTTTTTTGTTTCCTTTAATCAGGAAATTGTTGTAGATATGGTGCAATTAGATTTTAGCAACATATTTGACAAAGTTTCTCCTGCTTTCCTTTTGGATAATATGGAGAGATATAATCTAGAGAGCAGGGCAGGTAGGTAGATTTGGAACTAACAAAATTCCAGGAGCATTCATGAATAAGTCAATATCAACTTGGAGTAAGATCTCTACTGATATGCCCCAGGTATCTTTATTTGATCCTATGCTGCTTAATTTTTGTCACTTATCAATTTTTCAATAAAGATACAGATGACATGCTTGTCAAACTCACAAATGATTCAAAACTTAGAGTAATAGTTTAGATGCTTGGCTCCATACCATACAGGCTCCATAACCAAAAAGATCTAGAGAGACTAGGATAGTGCCTGACTCACAGTAGGTACTTAATAAATACTCATTTACTTGTCTTAATTTAAAACAATGGGCTAAAATGAACACGATGATGTCGAATAGGGAACAATGCAAAGTTCCACACTTGGGTTCAAAAAATCAACTTTACAAATAAATATCTGTAAGGAATACCTAGATACCAGTTCCTATGGTGAAAGATTTGAGGGTTTTAGTGAACTGCAAGCCCCATATGCATCAACGGTGTGAAATGACTACCAGAAAAGTGACTGATATCTTTAATTGCATTAAGAGAAGCATTGTGTTCATGTATAAAGCTTAAGGGGAAGGAGAAGAAGGGAGAAAATTTAGAAATCAAAATTGTAAAAAAAAAAATTATTTTTATAAATAATTGGGAAAATAGTAAAACATTATTTTAAAAAGAATTATTGCATTTATAAGAAGGAATGTAATAATTCTGCTACGTAGTGTCATGGTGAAGTTGCATCAAAATCTGTCTTCAATTTTGGGTAGCATATTTTAGGAAAGATATAGAAAAGATAGAACCAAAGTGGCCACAATGATAGGACTACAGAAAATACCACATGAGAAACTAGTGATGTTTTCCTGGAGAAGAGAAGACTTAGAGAAGTGTAACTGCTGTCTTTACGTTTTTGAAGGAGTGTTATTTGGAAAAAATGGGGAAAGGAAGGAGGACAAACATTTATTAAGAGTCTACTATGTGCCAGGCATTGTGCTAAGTTCTATACAGATATCTCTTCTGCTTTGTTTCATAGTACTAATCTATGAGGTTGCAGAGAGGCAAATTAGGACCTAATGCTAGGAAATTGATTAATTAATTAGAACTAATCAAAAATTAAATGATTCTCCTCAGAAGATAATTGGGATCTCCCCTCACTGGGAGTGTGTAAGTAGAGGTCAGATGGTCACTTATTGGGAATGTTGTTGTAAGTATTTTTGGTTTGGTAGAGACTTAACTAGATGGGATCTGAGGCTCTTCCATTCTTTAATTCTATGATATTTCTAAGAAGACTCTCTCACTTCTGCCTCTCAACTTGTTTGCAAAAAAATATAACATGTAAGCAGAGAGGAGTTCACAATGAAAGACAGTATAACATAATGGAAAGAAGGATAAATCTGGGGGGAAAACTTGGCTCAAACTATGGCTTTGCTACTTACTACCTGTGTGTAAGAGTGGATCAACTGAGGAAACCAAGCCAATCATCTCAAACCATTTAAAATAAGCGATACTGTAATGAGGTGAGACTATGCCTCAACCAAAGACATTAGACTAAGTCCTTGGTTAACTACAGTGATGTTGCATAATAAGTATATTTGGATTGGCTGAAGAAACTCAGTCATATCCTAGGGGTTGTCTATAAAATAGCAACCAATTTAGATTTTTGTTGTTTGATTGTTTTTCATCCTGTCAAAAGCTTTATGATCCCATTTGGGGTTTTCTTAGCAAAGATACTGAAGTGGTTTGCCATTTCCTTCTCCAGCTCATTTTACAGATGAGGAAATTGAGGCAAACGAATAAAGTGACTTGCCCAAGGTCACACAGTTAATAAGTATCTGAAGTCAGATTTGAATGTAAGAATATTAGTCTTCCTGATTCCAAGTTCAACACTCTATCCACTGCACCATCTAACTGACCCAATTTGAAACAAGGAAAAGAAAAAGAACATTCCAGCTCATCTCCTAAGAAAAAAATCAGTTGGAAGGAAAAGTAGAGTTCCTTGATCTTTGTCTTGGTCTTAGTGTCCTACCCATCCCCTTGAACAGATAAGGATCCAGAATTTAGAAGGTTCAGAGGATTTCCCTTTCTCCCATCATCATCTTAGGAGTATCCCCAGATCATTGAATGCAGTAGCCATATTGGGATACATGGGATGCATATTCAAAGCTTATGAAGAGTCCTCCAGCAAAGTTCTACCATACCTAAGAGATACATCTTGAGTACTCTGGTAAAACGCCTTCAGGACCTCCAATATGCTATCTATGCTTCAGATCACTTTCCCTTGAATTATCCATATATGCCCTTGTCATCCTCAGTTCCTCATTCTTTCTCTCTACTATATCCACTCTGTCCTATTGATTTTACCTTTGTGACCTCTCTTGTATATGCCTCCTTCTCTCCTCCACTCTCCACCCTAGTGCAAGCCCTCATTGCTTCACATCTGGAGTATTATAAGGCTTGCTAGATGGTCTCCCTGCCTCAAGTTTCTTCCCACTAAGATCCATCCTCCACTTAGCTGTCAAATGGATCCTCCTAAAGTTCCGATCCAACCATTTCACTCTTCTTTTAATTAAAGTTCAATAACTATCCATTACCTCCAGCATCAAATATGAAATCCTCTGTTTGCTGTTCTAAGCCTTTCATGACCCGTGCTCTTATCTTTCCAGTCTTCTTATATCTTATACCTCCTTATAATATGCCCATATACTTTGTATACTTGACCTCCTGCCTATTTTTCAGACAAGACACTCAAACTCCTGACTCCATGTGGGGCCGTCCCCTCATGCCTAGAATTCTCTCCTTCCTCATCTTCACCTCCTGGCTTCCTTGACTTGCTTCAAGTCTCAGCTAAAATCCTAACTTTTACAAGAAGCTTTTTCTAATCTCCCTCAACACTAGTACCTTCTCTCTTTTGATTGTGTCCTATTTATCATATATGTATGTATGTGTATGTATACATATATGTCTGTGTATATATAATTTGTATGTCATTATTTTCTTATTGTCTCTACCATTAAACTATAAAAATCTTGAGATCAGCGACTGTCTTTTTTGTTTCTTCATGTCCCCAGCATTTAGCACGGTGCCTAGAATACAGTAGGTACTTAATTAATGTTTCTTGATTGATTGTAAAAGAATGAGTCAAAGCCTTTTGCAGGAGGAGAGGTGTTTTGCATCAGATGTTCTTATTACACCATGCTAGTAATCACCCTTTTCTAAAAGTTAATTGAGTCTGTCTGATGAAATTGTATCAAATAGAAATCATGACAGAAAGCACACCAAGGGGAACTTAAAGCTATAGCACTACCAAAAATATATATAAACTTCATCTCCTCAGGGTTAACTCTTAGAACCCTGAAAAGAGATACAGCCAGAGACAAGTCCTGAGGACCTAACATATCAGTAGGAGTGGAAGTTGAGATAAGGATGCTAAGATACATGAGTGGCCTAAGTTGTATCATAGATAGCGTAATAAACATGGGGTCAGAAAGTCCTGGATTCAGACTCTGCCTCAGATACTTACTATCTATGTGGTCGTCAATTTCAGTTTCCTCACCTATAAAATAGGGATAATAAATAACACCTTAATTCAATTTGTGAATATCAAGTGAAAATAACATATACTAAGTGTTTTGTAAACATTAAAGTACACACACACACACACAAGCTATTAACATTATTACCTCTCTGGACCTCAGGTTCCTTTGGACTGGGTAACTGTTGAAGTCCCTTCCCCCGTGGTTCTAAATCTCTGATCCAATTAATGACCATTTTGAGAAAAGTTCCTTCAACTTCTATGATAAATGGATGACTTGCTTAGAACATCTCAAAAAAATATTCTCCTCTTGGATTTTTTTTTCCTTTTGGATTCAACCCTATGTTAAAGAGTAATATTTTAGAAAATCTGGAGGAGAATTCCTTTGCTCTCTTGAAAGAAGTCACCAGAGGCATATATAACTGAGTTTTCGAAAGCAAGCTGGAACTTATTTGCACAAGCAATGTCAAATGTCTGGACTTGAAAGGTTGGGTTTTCCTGAGCTTTCAGCCAGATTCTGTTTAATGTGCATAGGATTGCAGTGCCATTTGCCATAATGAGGCCATCAGACAGAAACCTAGAGCAACAGAGCTGCCATTGGGGATGGCAGAAGCTTCCAGATGCACCCTGTGGACCAGTGTCAGCACAGTCTCTGGTATTTGGAGGGCCTAATAAGACCCTAATCTAGTGGGCTCCTGAAATGTGGAATGAGGTCTAACTCAGCATGCCACACACCCTTACCTACTGAAGAATGGAGACCTGGAGAGCTGAAGAGCTAACTCAAATATTTCTGTACCAAATATTCCCCCTCTCCAAGCCAAATGGAATGAAAAGTTTTAAAATATGGAGACCTAGCAAAAGTCAGTTGAAGTGACTATAAATTCGGATTGGTCAGTGCAAGGCAAGAGAAGGTATAAGGCAAGGGAAACAGTCAATTCATTTATTTCAATGCACAGTTAATGCCAATTAAGCAATACTCTGTAAGGTCAGCACAGTGGATAGAGCACCAGACCTGGAGTCAAGACTCCTCTTTCTGAGTTCAAATCTAGCCTCAGACACTTTCTAGCTGTGTGACCCCGGGGAAGTCGCTTCACTCTCTTTGTCTCAATTTCTTCATTGGTGAAATGAACTAGAGAAGGAAATGGGAAACTACTCCAGTATCTTGGCCCCCAAATGGGGCCACAAAGAGTAAGATACAACTGAAAAACAACTGAACAACAAAGTCTCTGTAGGTATCCTAAAAGGAAGCATGGACAGCAGATCGGTGAACTTGGAGTCAGGACAGTCCTGGGTAAGAATCCTACTTTACGTGACCATTGGTCTCTCATTTAATTTCTCTGAGTCTCAGTTTCCACATCTGTAAAATAAATACAAAGTAGATGGGCTTTGATAGTAATTCAGACCCAGATCATCACCACCAGAAATTACAGATGGAACTCAAATTTATTATGTGTAGATTATACCAGGAAATAGTAGAAACTTTGAACATTAGATCTTACTATTTAAATATCTAGCAAGAAACAACCTGGTAGCTAGAATTCTATCTCAGAATCTGCCAAATTTCATAAGCAAACAGAGACCAATTCCCACAAAGGCAGACCTCAAAATATCTTTGAGAATTCAGCTTTAAACTGGAACCAGACCACAGGCAGAAACTATTACCCACAATACCCAGGCATACCATTTAACCATAGAAATTTTAAAATGTTTTTTAATTGGTATTGCCGTACCAAATACTCATCTTCCCCAAACCAAGCAGAATGAAAAGCTTTCAAAATGTAGAGATCTAGCAAGTCAAGTCAGAAAACATTTATTAAGCATTAACTATGTGCTAGCCGTGTACTAACTACTGGGCTTGCACATAAAAGCCAAAGGAAAGCTGGTGCTTGTCCGCAAGGAGGTTATATTTCAATGGGGAAAGGAGCAGGCAATATATAAAAGGAAACTAGAAAGGGGTAGCAGGTGGGAAAGCATAAGAAATTAAAATCATGTGGAAACAGAAAAAATTATAGACCATTCCTATAATAATATCTGCAAATGGTAGGGGTGGGGTATAAGGAAGAAGAAGTAAATTGATGAACAGAGTGTCATCAAAAGAAATGAGGGGCCATGTGAAGGAATAGCAGGTTAAAGGTGGGGAGAGATCAGACTGAAGGCCTAAGAACCCAGGCAGAGGACTATGGACTAGGGACACGACTCATCTAACAAGTTCATTTCAGTATAGATGATTTACAGAGAATTTTGTTTGAAGAAAGTTTTGAAACTTCCATTTTAATCTTGCCATGAAAGGGACATAAGACCAGTGAAGAGTTGCTTAGAAGAATTTGAAAAAAGAAAAGGTTTTTAAAAAATAAAGTATTTAAATGATTTCATTTTGTCCACCTGAGACATGCATTTTTTTATTATACATTTAGGTCCATGAATAAGAGACAATAAATTATGCAATTCCTTAGTGCCATATCTAAGATATTATATGCAAAAACCCTTAAATTAAGGCAACATTATTAGTGTTGCAAATTTAAGTGCATAAGTAGCCTTCTAATAGAATACATTCATCAGGCTAACTGGTGTTTAAAACCCCTCCTAGATATTCTTCTATGGCCATGTTTTCAAGCATGATTGAGATCCCACACAAGTTAATCTAGGTATTGCTTAGGTAGCCTCTAGCACAGTGACAATACAGTAGCATTCAAATTATTCCTCATCTCTGTCCTTTTTGTCCAGGATTTCCCACCCACCTCCACTCCCATCTATGTGCCTGAGAAATCTCTAACAGTCAGTCTTGTGCCTAAATACAAAATACCTAGAAGGCCCCTATTCCTACCTCCTATAGTGGCTGGAAATTGAGATGGTTATCTAGTTGCTACTTCAAATGAATGTTGCTGGAACTAAATTTGCTTAGAAATCCCTCAAATTCACAAAAAAGTTGAGGAAAGCCAGTGACTAGGTAGTTTTACAGAGAAAAAAAAAGAATATGATTGTAGACACCAGCTTTTTGTGCCTAAAAATTGTACAGCATAGTAGACTAGAGAGGGAAAAAGTATTTTGGAAAGGACACTAGGCTTGGAGACAGAAGACTCAGGCTTGAATTGGATTCACAAACTGAAGCACCATGGGACTATAAAAGCAAAGAGTATAAAGGATTATAACAACATCAATTTAGTGCAAGAAGGGACCTTAGACTATTGAATACAATTTTACAGTTTTAGATGTGATTTTACAGATGAGGAAACTGAGAGAATAAGTGAATTGCCCAAGGTTCCTCACACAGCTAATAAGTGTCTGAGGCAGGGCTTGCTCTTGACTCCAAGCCTGGCTCTCTATCCACTGGGACATAGAGCTACCTACAGGAGGTACCATTTGTATAGCAGTTGACTGTCCTAGCAACTCCTAAGAGTACCCATTAATCAATCAATCAACAAGTATTTATTAAGTGCCTAGTCAAATCAACTCAACAGGTTTTATCAAGTACTCACAATACACCAAGCGCCATGCTAAGCAGTAGAGATGCAAAGAAAGGCAAAAAGTCGTAAACTGTCCTGGACAAAAACAGCCTACCATGAATCAGACATTCTGCTAAGAATCAGGGGTCTAAAGACAGAAACAAAACTGTCCTGGCTCTCCAAAAGCTTACACTCTACTGGAAAGGATAATATAATATGTATGTGTAAGTGTGTGTGTATATTTGAAAGAAGACCAGATACCAAGTGATAGGTAAAATCATGAATGTTATTTCTACTGAATTTTTAAAGGGGAGAGGGATTGAGATACACAGAACTGTAAAGGAAGGAGTGGGACGAATAGCACTTATACTGACCCTAAGATTCTCCCTAGAACAAAAATCTGTCTTTTTCATACCAATACGCTGTATTTTGTAGAATGCTGCAGATGTCTAAATAATAAAAGGTGCAGGTCACTAAATGGAGCAGCAAATAATGGGCATCAGCAAAAAGCAATATATCATCAATAATAAGCTGCATGCAAGAAGTGGTGTAAAAGACATCCCCGGGCATGGTGAAGGTTGGGAGGGGAAGGCTGATTGACCATGGAGAAAGAATGAGAAAGAGCCAAGAGATAGATTAGATATGGAACTAGCAACTTAACTTGTTCGTAAACCTGAAAGAGGTCCCCAGCATGTTGGAAAGTATTTATGGAAAGGCATGGACAAGAGAAGCACATCATGAATAAGAATAAATGTGTTCTACACTATCAGAGGAAGAGATCACGAATCCATCAAAGTGTTAGTGAAGAAGGATGAGTGGAGAGATAAAAGGAAGGTGGGATGGATGGATGGATGGATGGCTAACAGATGAATAGCACTTTACATGGTATGGTGAGAGGTTATGAACATGGAATGACAATGAGGAGTGCTTATAGACAAGAGAATGGCAAATGTTGGAAGCCAGGCCACTCACTGTGTTTAAACTGTGCTCAAACATTGTGTTTCATCATTGTTCATTTTCTTCAAGCAGATATTCGCTTTTTCCTTGACTTGCTACCAACTTATCCTCTTCCTCAGTATTCTCAGGAAATATTCTCAGAAGACGGATGCTACCTGGGGGGAGGGGTGAAGTAGAAGTTATAATGATACCTCTTCCTACCAAATTCAGGTTCTGATTCTGATTGGTTCTTAGCCTTTCCCACTACCACTGCTCATTCCATCTTTCCTTCATACTGCAAAGGAGAAAGTAAATTTATTGCAGCTCACCTTAACCACTTCACTATTGATCATGGAGGCATGGACAATTAAAGAGCAAAAGTGATGGTGCTTTAACATATTTCCCAAAAAACCAAAGAATTTGGCAGCAAAGAGAGCACACTGTAGGGCGGAGTAGTCTCAGGATGAAATCAAATCATAAGGGTATGTTAGGGTTAATGATTTTGTTAAACTGACCAAATGGTTTTGTATACATCAATTTCATGAGTTTCAAATTGCAGGGGTGACTGACAAAATGTGTATAACAGGGATTCAATTAAAAATGTGGATGGACTTTGTGATAACCTAAGTAAATACTATAGGATGCAAATATTTAGGGTAAACTGCAAATAATTAGCTTCTTGCTTTATATGTGCTTTTAATAAATAGAACCTCATGATATGGATGCAGAAGAGTCATTTGGTCTGTTTAATTTCAAATTGAGTTCAAAAATACAAATAATGTTTCCAGCTTTTTTAAATGATTCAATTTGAGTAAATACCTTAATCTTGCTAAGATTAAATATTTCTCTGTGTGAAGTTTTTATAATTATATTTGCCTGCCTTTCCCCCGACACCACTATCTTCCTCTTAAGTGTGAACCGTGAAAGATCTATGGTTTCATCATTGTTGGTAATATCAGGTATGGAAAGTCTTCCACCAAGAGGATCATAAGTCTATGCTTAGTAGATAAGTCTTAGGGAGTTGCCTGAGATATTAAAAGAGTTAAAATGCTTTGCCCAGGATCATATATAGTCAAAAAACATCAGAGGCAGTATTTGAATTCGGGTCTGTTCTCATTCCATGCTGAACATTCTAAGGTCATGCTGCCTCTAGAACTCAGGTGTGCTGTGATGATTAATTAAATAGTATTTATAAAGCACTTTGAGTTCCTTAGAGAAAAATGCTTCTTAAACAGAAGGAACCAGTGTCCCAGACAGATATAATAACCCCATGTAAATACAACCAACCTTCCATTTACAAAAGAGACTCTCTAAATACACACATAACAAGCCATAGTTAGCACATTCAAACACTATAAAATAAATGATTGGGTTTTTTTTCCTTTGGATCATGCAGTTGGGACTAATTCTGCAAATTTGAAGGTTATCCCTAAATAACCAAATCCTCATTTGCACTGCTAACTAGCTCTTTAGTACATCTGCAAATAGAACATATTACATTCCTATCATCTAACAACTTTCCCATTAGCTACAGTAAATACTCTGCACTTTTGTTACCAATCAGTTCCCCATAGAGTTATGGGTTATAAGTTTAATCGTTTCATTTGCATATCCAGCTGAGGTAAATTAGAAAATTCACCAGTACTCATTACACTTTATTGCTTTACAAACACAGATGTCTGCTTTGCCAGGCCTGCTTAACCCTGACCTACTAAAGAAAGAGACTGAAAAAATACAACGGGAAAATTGACACTGTGTTCTCTTGGCTTCCCATCTATGAACTACACTCAATTTATCAAGAAGGGAAGAAAACTGACTTTTTGAATCACCAGAATCATCCAAAAAACTCCCAACAATTGGACATGACTTTGGCTGGTTATCCAGCCGAGGTTAAAGATAGCTTTAACGTTGTTTCCTGGTGACATTCAGTCTAAAGCAGAGGCTCTTAACATCCTCTATTCATGGACTTTCTCAGTCATCTCAGAATAATGTTTGAAAATGCATAAAATAAAACACATAGGATTACAAAGAAAACCAATCTTATTGAAACTTGGCTATGAAAATATTAAAAGTTTCAAGTTCATGGACCCCCTGAAATGTATCCACAGATTTTTTACGGATCTGTGGACTTCAGATTAAGAGCTCCTGCTCTGAGCAAAGGAACTCTATATATGGGAAGTTCATCACCTTGCAAAAAAGGATAATTAACCAAACAGGAAGATGGGGGTATAGAGGGGAGGAAACCAATTTAGTGTTGTCTAACTTGGTGTGAAAGCTGGTGATTTTATCCCACAAAATGTAAAGGAAAACAAAATCTTGAAGTTTCATTTAATAATAGAGTCAAGGGATCTTGGAGGCTATCTATTCAATACAATTCAATGTATATTTATTGAGCACCTACTATGTGCCAGGCACTATGTCATAAGTTGGTGATACAAACGAGAAAAGAAAGACAGGCCTTGCCTTCAAATGAGCTTGCAATCTAATGGAGGAAGACAAACATGCTTAAAAGTATGACTGAAAAGCAGCACTGGTGGCCCTGGAACAAGGTATGATGTTCTATGAAGCCAAAACCAAGCAGAGCTGCTGAAGGAAAATGGAGACTTACCTGGAAAGTTCAGATCTGATCTCCCTATAAAGGAAGATTTTGGAAGGAATTTATTGCTCCATTCTCCAATCAGAGAAAAGGAAACTGAGGAGAGGAGAGGAGAGGAGAGACAGAGACAGAGACAGAGACAGAGAGAGACAGATGAGGAAAGAAGGAAAGAAGGAAGGAAGGAAGGAAGGAAGGAAGGAAGGAAGGAAGGAAGGAAAGAATGAAGGAAGGAAGAAAATATCTACAAAATTAATAAAAGCAGATTTGGAGTTGGCTGAGGAGAGGTATTGATACCTAGAAGCATAAAAATTTTCTGAGACATGACAAATGATGATAAATACATTCAATATCAGTCAATTAGCCTGGTGTTACAATTTCAGGTGATCAGCTTAACCTGGATGAGACCTGATGTCAAAACCTATCAAAGTATTAGGACATCCAAGATCATTTCTTCAACAATTGTCAAATTCAAACTTAGTTTTTTTCTGCTAGGATCTCAAATATATGTTTGTACATAGCATCAATTTTCATTTTTCATCCCTCTCTTTGCTTCTTTATATCTTGTCTGCTGTTCTTTTAATGTTTCCTGTCAAGAAACATACCCAATGAAATTTAGACTGTCTCCGGCTGAATTAGGGAGGAAAACCTTTGATAGCACCTGGGGTTGCATTTCTGCTACTATATCACAACTAAGTTGTTCCAGGCTCTGGGGCATCACTTTATGGAAGAGCAGTAAGCTCGTCATCCAGGGCTGAAATAGGGCCTTCCCTTCCTGAAGAAACAAGAAGTCCTTCTTTTGCAAAAACAGATTCATTATCAAGGGGAGCTCCACCAGCTTCTGGAGGAGAGAGGGGCCCTTTCCAGAGACAAATGAAGAAACAACATCAAGAGATGGTGAACTCCAGAATTATTCCGAGCTTCTGTGCATACTAAAGCCCACTAAAATTCTTTGGAGGTCAGGAAAATTTATCTCCGTAAGTTCAAATCTGGCCTCAGACACTTACTAGTTGTGTGACCCTGGGCAACTCACTTAACCCTGTTTGCCTCGGTTTCCTCATCAGTAAAAAAAGCTGTAGAAGGAAACAGCCAACCACTCCAGTATCTTTGCCAAGAAAACCCCAAATGGGGCCACAAAAAGTCATCCATGACTGAAATAACAGAAAAAAACAAAACCAGTCTACAGAGGTTTGCAATACATTTTACAAATATTAGAATATTTTATCTTCACAACAACTCTAGGAGATAAGTGCTATTTTTAGCCCATTTTACAGATAAGAAAACTGAGGAACAGAAAGCAGAATTTACTTGCCTATATTCACACAGTTAATGAGTGTCTGGGGTCAACTTTGAACTCAGAATTTGCTTCTAACCCCAATGCTTTACCCACTGCACCACCTAGCTCCATTGTCATCACTACCACTGACCCAACAGCAAAGATGATCCAACTTCTTCTCCCAGAAACAGAATCTCACCAGAATATAAGGGTGAGATACAAAATATTAAATTTGTGTTTGGTTAACTGCCTCATCATCAATGTATTATTCCAAGTAATTGTTATCCCTGCAACAAAATCCTCTAGGCCTTGGCAATAGGTCAACCTTTATGTTCATGGCAACAAAAGACATTTAAATACAAAATGGTAAACACAGTCCAAGTCCTCGCTGATATGTTTCGGCATGAGAGTTGGCTAATAAGCCATTATAGAACTGCAGAATCACGTTGCTGAAAGGGACCTCAAGAGGTTACCTCCTGGAGCCTCCTGCCAAACAGAAGTCCACAACAATCTAAACAAATGGTTGTCTCTCCTGGTCTAAAACATCTCCAGGGATGGCACCACCTGTCAAAAACAGCTCAGCCTCCATTTTGGCAGCGTAGCAGCTAAGTGAGGATCTATAAGCCTGGGAAGCTGATCAATACTCTCTGGGCTACAGGGATACACCATGAACATGTCTACAAGACAGAAAACAGTAACGACAATTCCCAGTGGCCTGACTTTAAAACAACCCCAGTCCACCTGATGAAACATTTAATCAACTCAGGTATTTCAAGCCATCATGTTCTGAGGGATCCAGGGGAGGTTTTCAGCCAAACCCATTGATTAGTGTTGTTTAGTCTTCCAAAACAATCTCTCTTGTCCATACTGAGAGGTTCCAGGGTTGAATCACCAGCAGGGTATGCCTAGCTAGTCCTATAACATGACTCCCAAAGAAAGCAGGGTCTTGGAGCTAATTAATAGCAAGTGTTTATATGGGACTTGAAAGTTTGTTACATCCTGGTTCATATGTTATCTCATTTGATTCTCTCAACAGCCCTGTGAGACAAGTACATTCATTATTCTCATTTATGATGAGGAAATTAAGGCAAAAAGAGGGTAAATGAATAGTCCAGGGTCACACAGCTAGAAAGCGTCTAATTCAGGTCTTCCTGACTCCAATTCAGCAGTCATTAGTGGCTCTCATGAGAGGAAAGGTCTACATATTTGTAAAAGACTATGGAAATATGCTTTGGTCGGTTGGGTTTATTTTCAGAATCAAAATTAGCAGTGATGGTGACCAGGGAAAATAGTGGTCACAGCAGGCACCCTTAAGATGTTTTTTGTTTTGTTTTTTTAAAGAACAGGTTTAGTTAAGGATAGAAAAGAGGCGTCAAAGCTTAGGAGACAAGTCCCTTGAGGAATGAGATGGAGACCCTGCTGCTGGAAGACAGGTTGTTGTTGAGGGAGGGAAACAAGCCAGGAAGGAGCTTTTCTGGGGGACACCCAAGGTTCTGGAAGAAGCCTGATATCATGTGGCTTGCTATTTTAGGTAATCATTTTTGTTAACCAGGTCCTAAAGCCCAGTCATTTCTATTTGATGACAAAAAGCAAGTATTATTAGAACCCTCAATATTACAACACCCTGAACTTTCCTTTATATGGTTTTACCCATTGGTAGAACCCTAATTAATTTAAGCTATGGAGCTCAGTTCAATTCAACATTAATTAATTACCTACAACAGGTAAAGTACTGTGCTGGTTGCTAAGGATACAATGATGAAAAAAGACTCAGGCTCTTCCTCCAATGTGATCTATGAACTCAGGTTGTCTCCCATGCCTGGAATGCTCTCCCTCCTCCACTCCACCCCTATCTGCCTTTAAGTCCCAACTAAAATCCCCCCCTGAAGCCTTTTTCAATCTCTCTTAATTCCAGTGCCTTCCCCCCACCAATTTCTTCCTGTATATAACTTGCTCTACATAGATTTGCTGACATATCTCCCCATTAGATTGTAAATTTCTTGAGGGCAGGGACATTTTCCCTCTTTTTGTATCTCCAGCACTTAGCCCAGTGTCTGGCACATAATAGATACTCAATAAATGTTTATTGATTGTTTGATTGATTGTGACACTGATCCACTTGCTGCTACCCACACACAACACTCCGTCAGCCATGGCTTCCTCTCCCAGGCCTGGATCGTTTCCCCTCTTTACCTTTACCTCATAGTTTCCCTGGCTTCCCTTAAGAATAAGCTCAAATCTTCTCTTCTGCACAAGATTTTTCCTGATCTTGCTTCCAGCCCTTTCTCTCTTTCTCTTGCATTTTCACTATCTCATATGTAGATAATTGCCTACATGCTAGCTCCTCCATTAGAATGTAAATACCTTCCTATACAGATAAAACTATTTAAAGTAGCTCTTTTCATCATCACATTTTTTTTTTGTGGAAACTAAGGGACCTTCCACCTGTTGAGGAAGAGCCAAATAAATCATTGTATACAAATGTAATGGAATATTACTATGCTGTAAGAAATGATGAAATGGACAGTTTCAGAGGAAAATTAAGAAGATCTCTATGAACTGATGTTGAGTGAAGTAAGTAGAACCAGAAGCAGTTGGTAGCACAGTAAATAGCACAGTAAATAGTCCTGGGCCAGGACTCAAGAAGACCTGAGTTCAGATCCAGCCTCAGAAGCTTATTAGCTGTGGGAGCCTGGGATAGTCATTTAACCTCTATCTTCCTCAGTCTCCTCAACTGTTAAACGAAAAGCTTTGAAGACTCAGAGTTGTTATAAGGACCAAATGGGATAATATGTGTAAAAAGTGCTTGTCACATAGTGGGTACTATAAAATGTTAATTCTCTCTCTCCTCCCCACAAGACAATAATTTATATACAAAGATAACACATTAAAAACGGAGAAAAAAACTTTCAAAGACTAGAACACTGATCAGTATATGGACAACAGTGCCCATGGAGCAGAAACGAGGAAGCGTGTTACCGACCTCTTGACAGAAAGATGAAATGAGACATACATTTCAGGATGTGAACAATGCGAGTTTGTTTTTGTTTGGCTATATAACTTTGTTATGAGAGTGTATTTTTTTTCCTTTTTATTTTTAGGAGATGGTAAAAAAAAAAAGGTGAGAGGGAGAGAAAATAAATTTTTGTTCATCAGAATTTTGAAAAACAATTCAAGTTCCTTGAGGGGAGGAACCGTGTTTATTAGCTCTCCTTGTATTCCCAGCATTTAGCAAAGTGCCTGGCACATAGCAAACTTTTGATAAATGCATACTGGTTTAATGATTTTAAAATGTGACATTCCTTTCTGTCCCTTCTCCTGGAGTCAAGGAATTTCTTATGCTATTTCTTTGCCACCTTGCTTTTCCCTCCAACTTAGAATCTCTCTGTGGTCAGTGGTGAGATGATGAATCTAGACCTTTTCTTTCAGTAAATGAAACTAGCATCTTTTGCTACACTGATGCATATAAATTGAAGTTGAGTGGGAGATTCAGGCCATCAGCTATTGCTTTTGAAACTTAGCTGCCGACATGACATGGACATTGCTGAAATGTTTGATCCAGCACCAAACTCGCTAGCTGGAATTTTGTTCCAGATTTCCATTTCGGCATCATGCTAATTGCTTCCTTCCAAATGAATTCTTCCATCAATTGTACAGGGATGGAAGGGTTATTATTTCCTTCCCTTCACACTCTTTTCTAAGTGCCATGTTGCTGTAACACAATCTCAGAATCTTGTATTTGGAAGAGACCTCTGAGGTCATTTAATTCAATCCACCTCTGAAAAAGAGTCCCCTCTTTAGCCTAGGAAACATTTATTGATTGGCTAACTGGTGTCATTCAGTCATTATGTGAATGAAGGCTTAGAGCAGACAGTGGACTGGTCTTTCCCAATGAGGCTCTTAGACCTCTTCAGTACATTGTCTTATTGCCTTCTTTGGGATGTATGAGGTGTTCAGGGAGAGCTAGCACCTCTGGTGTGAGGACTTGCCAAGCCCTTTTCAGGACTATTCATCCATCTTTGGTGTCCACATTCACCAACTCTCATATGTAGCTCCAAGTAGAATTTGCAGTGATCACACATTGCTATAACCATCTCAGCAGGCACTTCCCCAGACATTGCCAGTTGTCTTGACTTTTGTCCTGCCATTGGACTTCAATGACTTTGCGCAACTGTGCCTCACTTAAATCCAACTCATGCATGAGTCAAGACATCACCCTTGTGATGTCATTGATCATTTTCAGAATGAAGGACAACAAACCTTCTTTAGGCATTGTCTGTGGCTCATCTCTTTCGTTCCTCATTCTGCCACTCACTCTGCAATCACAGATCATATAAACTTTTTTCCTAAAGTAATAAATAACCAAAGAATTGTTCCAATTTTTGTTTTAATCATACAACAGAGTTTTCCCCATGCACTGTGTGCTATAAAGGTCTAGTTGGTTCCTATTTCAAGATATTGCATAGCATGATACAGTGTTAAGAGAATAGGATCTGAAGTTTGGAAACATGGATTCCACTGTGACTTGGAGGACCTTGAAAAATTGATTTTAAACTTTCTACTTCATCTTCAATCAAATGAGAAAAATAATACATGATCCACCTAGTTCATAAGAAGTTTTATTTGGACTGAGTGAATATATGAAAATATCTTTGAAGTTGTCAAGTACCATATAGATATAAGACATTAGAGAATGGCTGAATAAATTATGGTCTATTATGTAGTATACTCTAATGCATTACTGTGGTGTGGAGGTGAGCTTTGGTTCTAGAGGAATATGGCAGAAGAAAAACACACTTCCACATTAGAACGACTTTAAGCATGGTATGAAAGAAGCTAGGTGACAATGTCAGAAGGTCTTGAGTTCAAATCCATCCTCAGACACTTACTAACTGTGTCCATGGACAAGTCACTTCACTTCTCTGCCTCAGTTTCCTCATCTGTAAAATAGGGGATAAAAATAGCACCTACCTCCCCAGGTTGTTGTGAGATGAAATGAGAGGATTTTTGTAAATATTTTTTGCAAAGTTTAAATAACTATATAGTAGCTATTGTTATTTATAATATTACTTATTATATAAGTAAATACTAGCTATTATTTATAATATTACTTATGTAAGTAAATAGTAGCTATTATTAATATTATTAACTTGCATCTGCTTTCTGAGACCCAGCCTCCCTCAGTAAAGAAGGGGCTCATCACCAGCACACTGGCTACCTCGTGATGAATTCTTTGGTCATGGCACCATGTGATAGCCCTGGAAGACCAACAGTAGGAGAAGACAGAATGGGGTTTGAGTTTGTTTGCTTTTTTAACGAAGTAGTATAATTGTGTTGGAGACTGACTAGGGGAGTGGGGGAGAGAGATGTGACCAATCTTCCCACCCTCCTCACTGATTGATAACATGTTCAAGGGTGTCAAGGCATAGCCACCCTGAAGTTAGTTATTCCATGGCTCCCACTTTGAACATTGGTCTAGACTATGAAATCCTATTAAATAGGTAATTTATAGAGTTTCTTCAACATTAAACACACACACACACACACACACACACACACACACACGTATCTTGGGATAAACACTAAAAAAGAACAATGAGTTCAGCACAGAACTGAGCAGGAGAAGAAAGGACTTGGCTACCTTTGGGAAAATGAAGTTATTTTAATGACCCCAAACTTCTCCTTGAAAAGAAGGTCCATCTTTTTAATGTGGATGTTCTGCTGTTGTTGTATGACTGTGAATCTTGAAACACTGAAATCTAAAAAGAATTAAAAATGACTGTCACCCAGAGGGCAGTGGAGATGTGGGCATGAATAGGCTGAACCACCTAGCAAACAAGGTATTATAAAGGAGAAACAGAATAAAAGATGCCATCAAAGAAGTGTCTGAGCAAAAAAGAATTTGGGTCAATCACATGGTGAGAGTGAGGGACTGTCAACGGACGGTCCTTGTGCTCAACTGGTACCTTCACACTGATGAGAGTGAGGAAGACCTCCAGCATATCAGGTAAAGCCCCTGTGAGCAATTAGGACAGGCCATGGGACAGAGTTGCAAAGGAGGGGTGACCTTGAATGAATTTGGATCTATACTGATGGAAAGAGTACCCACATCAATTAGATCACAGATCCCTGGAGTAAGTCAATATAAAAATAAATTATGGCACAGTAAAAAATGGATCACAAAAGGAAATATGAAAACACTTAGTGCAGTGAAACAAAGTGAAATCAGCCAAGTCATATATATACACACACACATATATATACATATACAGAGAGAGAGAGAAGGAAGAAAGGAAGGGAGAAAGAAAGGGAAGGAAGAAAGGAGAGAGAGATAAGGAGAAGGAAAAGGGAAGAAAAAACTAGAAGTGGCAGAATTCATCATACTCGAAAGGAGATATAGAACAAATGCATTTCCTTTATTTATTGTCAGTCATTCTTTTAGCATACCTTAATAAATGCTAGGAAAAGTTGTGATAGAATTGAAGGTTAGATAAATACCCCCACCCCTTGATTTTCTCATTGGGTTATTTCGATCACAGTTCTTTAATTTATATTAACATTTTTAAAGCTTAAAATATGATTATAAAATTCTGAACCTCAACAGAACCATAGATTTCATCTAGTCTAATCTTTCTGTACAGATGAGCTTCAGAGAGGTTGCACAATTTGCCCCAAATCACACAGCAAATTAGGGAAATCTAGGATTGGAAATTGTCCCACCACCACCATAACATTCATGGAATTAAATTTCTTGTAGATAATAACTCTAGCTAGAATTAGGTCATATTAGTCTAAAACCCAGATAGTACTACAAAGTCAGCCTTCAGCAAATATTAAACTAGCTAGCCTCTTCTCAGCTTTTGATGGAGAGCTGCAAAGAGACAGAGAGAGAGAGAGAGAGAGAGAGGAGAGATTTCAAGGCAAAAACAGACATTATCCTGAGTTACAGAAATGAGAAGTAATTAAGTTGTCCATTGTACTACCAGATGGGATTTTGCAGGTGTTACTGGGGAAAGAAAGGACAGTTTCTTGGCCTTCACAACAGTAATATAACTCTCTACATCACAATTGATCATGTTTGATGACTGTTGAGACTCCCCTGGTATTTTTCACTCCCTATGTAGAATAATAGGGACAACACTGGCTCGGCACATTTTTTCCACCATAGTCTTTGCACATTTCCTGCTACTTCAGGACTCTCTAAAATCTGACTGCCCCTACCCTGCTTCCTATTTAGCTCACCTCCTCCATTTCAGATCTCCCTGTAAGACATAAGTAAACATAAAGAAATATATCTTTCCAATCAACAATTGTGACATTCTATTCTGAGTATAGATAAATGAGTATATTAGTCACATTTCTTTCTGCTATGTACAGAATCAATGCAACATCAGAACAGGTAACCCATTTATTTATAATGTGACTCTGAAAGAAAGTCTTCCTTAAAGAACTGAAGTAATTAATTTTTTAATGGCCACAGCTTTTGAAAAGTTACAAAATGCTCTAAGCAGAAAAGGCAAAGAGAAGAAAGGAAGGAAGAAAAAGAAAGAAGGAAAGAAATGTGTTTGAGAAAGGAGGAGAAAAAAGAAAGAAAAAGAATGATAGAGAAAAAGTAAGAGAAAGAAGAAGAGAAAGGAAGGAAAGAAAGAAGAAAAGAGGAAAGAAAAGACAGATGTGAGAGAGGAAGGAGAGAGAGAGAGACAGAGCAAGAGAGAGAATGTCTTAAATGGTCACATCACCTCAATGACAGGGTATTCTCTTTTTATCACTTTTATTTTCAGGTTAGAAGGTTATTAACCTGGATCTTGGGATGGATGAACATCAATTATACCAACAGAACAGATAAATGAAATTCAAATTAAAAATTAAACATGCACAACCATTCAGACAGCACAAGACTTCTAACAGGATTTTTAATAGGAGAAATGAAGACTAGACAAGTCTTCTCGATTTTAATTGCTATATTCATTGGATAAGGGAGGAAATGTATGAAGATACATAAACCAATTTCAAAAAAAGAAAAATAAAATTAAAGTATGAAGAGTAGACTATGATGACTTCTTCTTACCTCTGTATCTCTCATTTCACAAACATTATTATGACAAATCTATTTTAATTTCATTGATTTTTGTGGCTGTCCTTTAAATAGAAGAACAATATTTTTGGAAAATAGATTGTATTTTCATGTGCAATCTATTTAGATTCTAGCTGGAATGGCAAATGAGCTCATAGGATCAGAGATTTAGAGCTTGAAGTGACCTTGCCAAAAGTCATTTAGTGAAGTGTTACAATGCGTAGATCACTGGAGTCAGGGCACTCACTTCAAATCTGACCTCAGGTACTTCCTAGGTATGTGACCTTAGGCAAGTCATTTAACTTTTGTCTGCCTCAGTTTCCTCATTTGGAAAATAGGGATAATAATGATGCCAATCTCCCAGGGTTGTTGTGAGGGTCAGATGAGATAGAGATTTGTAAAGTTCTTGGTAAACCTTAAAGCATAATATAGATGTGAGTTCTTACTATTGTTACTTAATCACTTAAGACAATAAGGCCCAGAGTAGTAACATGACTTGGCTCATAGATCTAGAGTTGGACAGGATGTCAGATACCATCTAGCTCAGTGCTTTTTAAGCTGTGAGTTGTGACCCCATATGGGGTCATGACAAATTTGTCAACCGTAAAAGGTTTCTGGACATGCAACGACCAAAAATTAATTCAAAATCAAAAGCATAAAGGACTTAAAAAATTCCCAAGGTGTCTTAAGGCAAAATGCCTTCCACATCCAGAGAAGGAACTATGAAATTCAATCACAGAATGTAGCAGATCATTTTCTTTTGTATTATATTTTGGTTTGTTTTACAATTTCTCCCATTCATTTTAAATCTTCTATGTAACATGCCTAAGGTGAAAATGTATTCAATAGGAATATATGTGTACAACCTATATAAAATTGCATGCCATCTCAGGGAGGGATGGGGAAGGAGGGGAAAAAAAATCTAAGTTATATGGAAGTGATTGTAGAACACTGAAAACAAATAAAATTAATTTTAAAAAAATCAAACGCATAAGGAATTTGAGGTGTTTCTGGCAGCACTTGCTCATGTTGCATCACCAGACTTCACTGAAGCCTTGGTTCTGAACACAAAGCATGCGCACTTTGCACTTTGCACATTGACCTGAGGCCACACAACGCCAAAAATGCTGCCAAAATGTGAAAATGGGTCTTGAGTAGAAAAAGTATAACAAGTCCTGAAGTCTAACTCCCTCGTTTCAAATATAAGGAAAATGGAGCCAACAGTGCTTCAGTAACTTGTTCAAGGTCACAGAAGTAGGATTTGAACCTATATGCATATTATGCCTCCAAATCCCACCCTCTTTCCATGGCACCACACTGCTTCCCATTGCAGGGCCCATATCTGAGTTTACACAAGAATCCAATTCACAGAAGCACAGATTTGTAGAGTTGTAAATGTCCTTCCCTAGAGATCACCCTGACCAAACTGCACCCAGACAAGCATCCCTTCTATGACATACCCAATAAGTATTTATATCCCTTTTGTTGAAGATCTTTGATGAAGACAAGCTCACCATTTTCCAATGAAGTGTATTCCATTTTCTAATACCTCTCTTCATGAGGCAGTCAAAAATGTGCCTTTTTTACAGATTCTGTCTATTGCCCTCTAAAGTCAAGAACAAAGACATTCCAATGCTAGCACCTTCCTTCTGTTGAAGGATCTCCTATTTATTTTGTATAGATCCTTTTTGTATATAGTTGTTTCCATGACATCTCCCCCATTAAAACTAATACCAAAACATGTAAAAACTTCCCACATTCTGTGCCATCATGAATGATAAATGTGAGACAAAAAAATTTTCTTACATTTCCTTCTAATGACTGGTATAAACTCATCACAAATAGCATATCATATGAAAGGAGGGAATTTGTCACCGTTATTAGTTAGTTGTTTTTAGTCATGTCTGACTCTTCATGACCCTGTTTGGAGTTTTCCTTGGCAAAGATACTGGAGTGATTTGCCATTTCCTTCTCCAGTTCATTTTACAAATGAGGAAACTGAGGCACAGAGTCACACATCTAATGTATGAGGCCAGATTTGAGGAGTTTTCTTGACTCCAGGCCCAGCACTCTATCCACTACACCATCTGGCTACCAAGTAGAGTAAGGGAATAAGTCAGAAAACTTGGGTTCATATCCCAGCTCTGTTAGCTCTGCCTGTGTGGTCATAGGCAAGTCACTTCACATCTGGGAACCCCAGCATTTAGTACATACAGTGCCTCACCCATATTGGAACTTAATAACTGCTTGTTGTCTGGTTGTTTCATGATCCATAAATGAGATGGTTTAGGAGATGTACTCAAACATCCATTCTATTTTTAAACCTATGACTAGAATACACAAAATAAAGATAGATACGGACTTATTTAAAAAAACATAATGAGGCTCCTTCCAGCTCTAAATATTCTGTATTTCTTAAATCCTATGATGGGGGAAGCTAGGGGAAAAATGCTTTTCTTGGGTCCAAGGCAGTTGTCACAACTGAATCAAATAAGTAAAATAAATTAAGTTTAATTTTTGTAGATTTCTCTGTATCTCTACAACTGACATATCATGACTTTGTAGGTCATTGATTACCTGTCCTATCATGTCCTGAAATAACCAGTTGCATCAATTCTTCCATTAATTTAAAAAATAGACAATTGGGGGTAAAGAGTAGTAGAGAGTGATTATGTGTAGTTTTAAATGATTTATAGTACAAAATAAGGTGCCCATTTCCTGTTTCCTAAGTGAAATTATTTTCTCTTTCGCAGATTCACCTGTCACCCTTTTGTTAATATTCCAAAATCTCTCTCCGGTTCCGACCTCTTGCCTGCATATTAGTTAATTCAATTCAACAAATTCTTATTAAATAGCTAATGTGGGCAAGACTCTGTGTTAGGCAATGGGGACATAAAATCCAAAAATAAGACAATCTCTGCTTTATGTGTTTACATTCTACTGGGGATTACTTTCGACACATAGACACAAAGACAATATAATTTGAAGGAGAGAAGTCTAAAAATTACAGTAATCAGAGAAGACTTTTCATGGAGGGGTACACCTGATCCGACTTGAAGAAAGCTAAGGATTATCAGATGTGGTATGAGGAGGGAGTGTGTTCTTGATATAGGCATAGAGAGATAGCTTAAATGTACAGAGGTAATAGATGCAAATATGAAGACTTGGTTACAGATTGGGTTCAGAGATAAAAGAAATTTTCAGAATTAGACAAACTGAAGTCTCAAAAGTAAAAAGTAATATAGGACTGAACTGTTCTCTTTTTTACCTTCAAATTTATTTGTTTGTTTGTTTATTCTCAATTTTCAGCAATCACTTCCACAACTTTTGAATTTTCTCTCCCTCCTTCCTCAAGATGGCATGCAATCTTATATGGGCTCTACACATACATTCCTATTAAACACATTTTCATATTAGTCATGGTGCATAAAAGAATTAAAACAAATGAGGGAAAGCATGAGTAAAACTAAAAGAAGACTAAATATAACAAAAGACAAAATAGTCTGTCTCAGTCTGCATTCCCATTCCCTAGTTCTTTCTCTGGATGTTGATGCATTTTGCATCATGAGTCCTTTGGAAATATTTTAGATCCTTGAATTGCTATGAAGGACAAAGACTATCAAAAAAACAGTCCTCACACACTGTGGCTGTTATTGTATATAATATTCCCTGGTTCTGCTCACTTTACTCAGCATCAGTTCATATAAGTCCATCCAGGTATTTCTGAAGTCCACCTGTTCATCATTTCTTATAGCACAAAAGTATTTCATTACATTCATGTGCCACAACTTGCTCAGCCATTCCTCACTTGGTGGGCATTCCCTCAATTCCCAGTTCTTGGCCACCACAGAAAGAGCTGCTATAAATATTTTTGTACATGTGGGACCCTTTCCCATTTTTGTCAGTTCTAGAAGTGATATTGATGGGTCAAAGGATATGCACATTTTTGTAGCCCTTTAGGTATAGGTCCATATTGCTCTCCAGAATACTTGGATCAGCTCCCAGCTCCACCAACAACGAATTAATGTTCCAACTCCTCCACATCTTCTCCAACATTTATTATATTCCTGTTTTGTCATGTTAGCAAATCTGATAGGTATTATGTGGTACTTCAGAGTTGTTTTGATTTGCATCTCTAATCAATAGTGATCTAGAGCATTTTTTCATATATCTATAGATAGCTTTAATTTCTTCCTCTGAAAACTGCCCTGAACAGTTTTGCTAATTTATAAAATCACCAAATTATCACTAAAACTAATGGAGAAGAAAATTAAATTACTAAAATAAAAAAATGAATAAGATGAAGTCATAACAAATAGAAGACATAAAGAGAATTATAAGAAACTACGATACAATTATGAGCCAGAAAAAAATTGAGAATAATTCAGAGTAATTAGATTAGTATCTACAAAAATATAAAATACCTAAACTAATAAAATAATCTAACAAAGCTCTTAAACAACCTCAGTCAAAGCATTAAGCAAGCCATAAATGCCAAAGAAAAAAATAGCAGGGCTAAATGGATTTGCAAGTGAATTCTATTAAACATTTAAAAGGCAATTAATATCTATAACACAAAAATTATTCTAAAAATTAGAGCTATAGTATGTTGAACCAAACTCCTTTGTGAAACAAATATGGTTCCAATACCCAAAACATGGAAAGACAAATAAAAGAGAAATATAAATATTTTATGAATGACCATTGATACAAAAAATTTTAAATAAAATTCTTGTAAAGAAACTACATCAATGTAGGTAGAAAAAATGATTCATTATGACTCAACTGGGCTCATACCAAATATGCAATGATGGTTCAACATTAGGAAAACAATTAGCATAATCTATCATATAAATAAAAAATCATATGATTATATCAATAATGGCAGAAAAAGATTTTGGTAAGATATAACACTGATTTATGTAAAAACTATAAAATGCATACACATGACAGAACTCATTTTAATCAAGTCCTAAATCTAAAATCAAAAGCAAGCACTGTCTGTAATGGAAAGACATTAGAAACTTTCCCAGTACAAATAAGGATAAAGCAAAGATGTTCCCTTATTCCAATATTATTTGACATAGTTCTAGAAATGATAATTATAGCAATAAGACAAGAGAGCAAAAATAAAGCATAAATCTCAGCAAGGAGGAAAGAAAATTATATGTAGATAGCATACTTAGGAAATTTCAGATAATCGATAAAAAATTTATTGAGATTATTTGTTTCAGAAAATTAACAGAATACAAAATAAACCTGCAGAAATAATCAGCATTTCCACACAGTTCTAAAAAAATCAAGAAGAAATTATTTGAGAGATCCACTAAAATGGCTACAAAATGCATACAATTATCTAGGAGTTAACTTACAAAGACCTATGCAAAACACCATAAGATAAAAATCCTCTTTTCAGAAATAAAGACAAATAATTAGAGACAAATTTACTGGTCATGATTAGGATATGCCATTATAATAAAATTATATTATACATATTAATTTAAAGTTTTAGTGGTGTAGCAATTAACTTGTCAATGAGATGCTTTGTAGAAATCAAATAACATCTATTTAAATGAACAAAGTATCTTAAAATTAAATGAAAATATGGGAAATGAAGATGAAAAATATAGACAATGAGATCACAACATTAGATCTCAAAGTGTTATAAAGCAATAGTCATCAAATTATTTTGCATTTTTTTAAATGTAATAGTAGATTAGTGGAACTGATTAAATATGTAAGAATCAGAAACAAACCAAAGCAGTAGCCTAGAGTATGATAAACCTAGGAATGTAAATTACTGGGGGTTAAGGAGTTGGATTCCCTTTTTTTAAAGAACTGGTAAAACCATTTGGCAGAAATTGGGTTTAGACCAACATCTTACACCATATACCACAGTAAGCTCAAAATGGCCATGTGATCTACATATAAAGGATCACATCATAAAATTTAAAAGAGAATAAGAGGAAGTACTTTTAACACCAACGGCTAATGGACACATTCTAATGAAATTTAAAATAATTTGCATATATGCAGTGGATAAAAATAAAATAATAGAAACTAAACAATGGGTAAAAATATTTGCATCAAAAATTGCTATTAAAGAGTTCAACATCCAAGATAAATATACGTGTGCCTGTGTATGTGTATATGTGTGGAACTAACATATTATGTAGTGACAAGAACTATTATTCATTGGTAAATAAACATTCGAAGCATATGAATAAACAGTTTTCAAAGAAAGAGTTGCATACTGTAAGTTACCATTTGAAAACACGCTCAGAATCTATGAAGATTAAAAATTATTTTTACTGCTTCAAATTGGCAAAAATTACAAAAAAATGGAAATAGTTGACATTGGAAGGATGGTAGGAATATTGATATATAAGTCAGTGTTGGTAGAACTATGAAACAGTCCAACCATTCTGGATATTGTTTCAAATTATGCAAGAAAAATTACTTAATTTTCCACAACTTTTGATATAATGATCCCACCACTGGTCAAGGAATTTAAAGAATAGGAAAAAAAAGCTCCAACATATACTAAAAATATTCAAAGCAATAGCATTCATAGTAGTAAAGAACTAGAAACAAAATAGGTTACTATCAATTATGTAACGAATGAAAAAACTATGGCATATTAATGAAATAAAATACCATTTTGTAATTAGAAGTGATGAGTGTGAGGAATTCAGATAAACACGGGAACATTTCCAAGAACTGAGTTAATGAAGCAGAACCCAAAGAACAAATGTACAATGGCTGCAACAACACAAATGATAAGATTGCTAAGAGGAAGACAGACTTTAAGTCCCTGGAAAATCACTGATGTTCTTAGACTAAAGATAAAGCAACATCCCTCCCTCCTCACAAAAAAGTGGTTAACTAGGAACTTCTAGGACCTGCTAGAGCTAAATCATGTATATGTTGTCAGATAGAGTCCATTACTATAATGGGTAGGTACTTTTACTTGATGGTTTTTCTCTGATAAGAGTCTGGAGGGGGAGTCTTTTTCAAGAAATGACTGATAAAAATACAAAAAGAAGATTTTAAATATTTTTTAATTTTATTTTTAATTTAGTTTTAAATAAAATGTATTTAAATAAAATGTGTTGGGAGTTTCTTTTAAGAGGCTCATATACGGATTATTGTAATAGTCTCTGGGACAGCTAACATTTTTGAAGAATCAAGAGGTTAAATGCTGTTTCCGATAGTTGGAAACCAACAGGTTAAATTAAATTTCCATCTGGAATTCTAAAAAGCATGGATTAGAACTTTAAATGGAATTAGTAGAGAAAATCATTCTGTTAGTATGAATAACATAAAATTTTGAATTCTAGAATGTATCTGATGTCAGACTAAAAAGTTTACAAGTTGATGAAAAACATGGCATTGTTGCTTCAGATTGTGGTTGTGGTTTCAAACAGGAATCAAAAGTAGAGATTTAGTCAAAACTTTATTTGATTAACTGGCAGTAACAGGACTTGATGAGAGAGTAAAGGAGGAACTGGAGTGATCCTCTTTCCCCAATGTTTTCACTCCTTTGGAGAAAAAGAGAGAGAGAGAGAGAGAGGAACAGAGAAAAGTAGGGGATAAGAGAAGGAGAGAAGGGATCAAATACATGCTTCACTTCTAAAAATCATTCTGGATTCTCTATAGATAGAATATAAAACCCTCTTTATGGTTTTTAAAGTTCTTCCTTCATATCCTGGCCCCCTCCTGCCTTTCCAGTCTTCTCATACATTACTTTCTTCTGTGATCTAGTGACACTGGTCTCTTTGCTATTCCTCAGATATAATACTCCTCCAGACTTTAGGTATCTTCCCTGGATCATCTTATGCCTGAAATACTCTCCCTTCTCCTTGCCTCCTCTTGAACTCCCTGGATTTCTTCAAATTCCAGATAAAATTCCACCTTCTTCAGGAAGCCTTTCTCGGTCCTCCTTAAGGCTAGTGCCTTGCCTCTGTTGATTATTCTAATTTATCATCTACATTTTGTCTCTATGTTATCTCCCCCATCAAGCTGTGAGCTTCTTGAAAGCACAAACTGTTTTTCCCTTTCTTGCTTAGCACAGGGCTTGGTACATAGTAGGTACTTAATAAATACTTGTTGATGACTTGAGGGGAGAAAGAAAGAGGGTATAACAGGAGAAGAGAGGAGAAAACAGAGAAGGAGATCAAGAGAGAAGGTAAGGAAGAAAGGGGAGGGAAAGAGGAAGGGGAGGGAAATACAAGGCAAAAGAGAAGAAATAAAGGAAGTGAAGTAGAGAGGACAGAAGGATCTACACTCTAGATCTACACACCTTTCACCTATTCAGAAGGGCAGCATGTACTTTAAGCTCACCAACCTCATGACCTACGTACCAATTTATTTAAGGAATGTTCAGTATTGTTTCCAAGATACAGTTTAGTTTCACAACATCCAAGGCAATGGATTTCAATGATACAGTAAGAATATACTCCTTTACTTGAAGCAGCTAGGTGGTGCAGTGGGTAGGGTGCTGAGCCTGGAGGTAAGAAGACATCTTCCTGAGTTTGAATCTGGCCTTAGAAACTCACTAACTGTGTGACCTTGGACAAGTCACTTAACCCTGTTTGTTCCCTTTCCCTTATCTGTAAAATGACCTAGAGAAGGAAATGGCAAACCACTCCAGTATCTTTACCAAAAAAAAAAATCCCAAATGATGTCGCAAAAAATCAGACATGACTGAAAAATGACTTACAACAATTGATCTTTATCTGAACATATTTTAGACTCAAGTAAATTAATGGGAAGGCTCATCTGGAGCATGGAATATAAGACAGACTAGATCTAACCTCCACAAAGCCCCAAAGTTCTATTTACCATTCATCTGATTTCACTAAGATGGTGGTCCTAAAAAAAAGTAAAAACACATTCACCTTACTTTCTTCTATAAAAAGTCAGATTACATGGTTTCTAAGATCCCTTGAAGCTCTAAAATTCTATAACTTGCAAATCAAATTCCCCCACTTCAATGACAATAAAGAAGTTACTAAATACTCTTTCTGCCAGATTTCCCTGAATAAAACTCATCCTCAATGAAGAAATGGAAAATTTTCTGGGCAATTCTGAATGCTAGGTGATGAGGTGACCTAGAACCAGGTAAAAAGGCATCTGTTTCCTTCAGGAAAAAATGAAAGTGTTTCCTTCTCTTTGCAAGCACAACTCAATTGAACCAATATTTGATCTTTCCTAGTTTTCTAGATCTAAATTACAGATACAGAGAGAATGCCATGGGACTGTCTAGAACCACTAGATTCTGGAGCAATGAGAGGCAGATCCCTTCTGAACAGAAAGCTCCAGAGACTTTACAGTTGAATAATTCAAGAAAGACTTTCTGGATTTCTCAGGAATCCTTCCTGTCCCAAATCCGAAGATGCACTGCTGTTAATAGTCACAAATGCCTGCCCTTGACAATATTTGAAAGGTATCAGAGGCCAAGATAACTAAATGCCACATAACTATATATAAATTTTGACTCAGATCTGCACAAGACTTTTCTGAATACTATTCTCTTTTCTTAGCAACTAGGTAGTACAGTAGATGAATGGTCTTAGAGTCCAGAAAAACTTAGCTCAAATCCAGCCTCAGATACTTACTAGCTGCAGCCCTGGGCAAGTCACTTATCCCTGTTTGCCTCAATTTCCTAATCTATAAATAATTATAGCACTCAGCTCCCAGGGCTGTTGTGAGAATGAAATTAATTAACATTTGTAAGTGCTTTGCAAACCTTAAGCACTATATAAATGCTTGCTAGAGTTATTATCCTTATTTTTTTATATTTTGGATTAACTTACGTACGGCCCCATTCCTCCTTCCTTGCCCCAATAGAACACAAACACTTTGAGGGAAGGCACTGCTTATTTTTTCGTCTCTGTACCTAAGGGTCCACCACAGTTCCCAGGACCTGATAGCTGATGGTGTGGTAGATAGAGTTCATGGGTCTAAAGTTGAAAAGTCCTGGGTTCAAATTCAGCCTCAGACAGTTAATAACTATATGCCACTAGTCAAGTTACTTAACCTCTGCCTCAGTTTCTTCAGCTGTAAAACGGGGGTAAAAATAACACCTACCCCACAGGATTGTTGTAAGGAATGAGAAAGAAAGAGAGAGAGAAAGGGAGAAAGAGAAAGGAAGAAAAAAGAAAGGAAGGAAGGAGGGAGGGAGGGAGAGAGGGAAGGAAGGAAGGGAGGAAGGAAGGAAGGAAGGAAGGAAGGAAGGAAGGAAGGAAGGAAGGAAGGAAGGAAGAAGGGAGAGAAGGAAGGAGGGAGGGAGAGAAGAAAGGAGGGAGGGAGAGAGGGAAGGAAGGAAGGGAGAAAGAGAAAGGAAGAAAAAAGAAAGGAAAGAAGGAGGGAGGGAAGGAAGGAAGGGAGAAAGAAAGAGAGAGAGAAAGAGAAAGAGAGAGATGTGGCACACAATGTCTGGCACTTAGTAGGAACTATATAAATACTTATTCCCCTAATAAATTCTTGTCAAATTGAATTGGCTGATTTTTTTTTAAAGTCAATTTCCAAGATATCAAGGTTATTTCTTTTCAAGAACTGTGGCTATTATAGTGTCCCAGGGTGATGGGGGTAGAGGTCAGGGTAAATTGTGAGGGATGGAAAATAGAAAACAAATCTTCAGGGCTCTAACAAGAATGAAGGGGAGCTCCGAGAGGAATTAAGAGTAGCCCCTACCAGGAACCTGGGGAAATAATCTATGTAGAGAATGAAACAACTTGTTTGAAATTCATTCCCACTGACAGGGTCAATAGAAAAATTTCGATGTAAATAACACAAGGCCTCAAATATGGGTTTCCCAAATGACGGTGCATGGAGGGAGAGCTAAGCTTAAAACCCAAGCAGGGGTCTCTGGAGCAGCCAAGTGTTTCCTCTCATCGCGGCAGAGCAGCAAACCTTGGAGAAGGACGCCCAGTGCCCGGGGAGGCGCACGGCGGATGCCCAAAGATGAATTTATGAAAATGCCTCCTCTCTCCCCTCCTTGAGGCTCCCATTTGGGCTGAAGGAGCTTTTCAGGGTGACACTCCAGTAATTTACCTTGGCCCCAAAGTCAAGGCAAATGCGAGGAGATTAATTTCGCTTTTCCCTCTAGCAGCCTCTCCATCTGGACTCCGCCACTTCATCATTTGCAAGCTGGGGACAATTATTATGGAACAAATAGGCAACAAAGGCAGCCCTAGGAAGGCGCTCTGCAGTTTAATGCTATTTCTGTCTATATAAAATCTTAAATAATTTGTTTACGACTACGAAATTCAACAATAGTGTACAAATGCAATCCCACTTATGTTAATGCGCTCTCCCTTCTCGCATATCGGATTCTGAATAAAAATTAGGCAAATACTCTGTTTTGAAAATATATAAGATGTGAACTTGCTGGGGGGAAAAAAACAACCTCCAAACGCACTATCCTATCAAACACATTATTTTTTTTTTTACTTAATAACTTAAGTGAACTGTTAGTGAAATTACAACCTGCTTGTGACACAATAAATTTACAACAAAATTCATTCCATAAATTATTCAATTCCGTGACTGCAGCCTAGGAGAGCAATATCACCAGCAGTAGGTGATTAGCATGTGAAAGGAAAAACCCATCTCCACACTGAAACAATCACTGTCACCTCCATTTGAAGCTTCTAGTGGCGTTTTGTAAAAATTACCATTAAGAATACACACTTAAGGCTTTGTAGTTTCTATAAAAGCGCTAAGTATTTGATTTACATTAGATTCATTTGTTCTTTCTTCAACTGTCTTTCCCCCAGAAAACCGTAACTATTTCAATAAATGCTTCCTCCATCAAGTGTGCATTAAAACAAAAGAATTTAAGTTCAATAAAAGTGATGAATCAGACCCAGAAGTTAACTTTCCCACTCCCTCAGCACCTCTGGTGTTTGTAGGAGCAGAGTAGAAATTTAAATTGGTCGTACCACCAGGGAGAATTAAGGGATCTGAGCTGTGCGGTCATATTTATGGATTCTTGCAGAAATAATTTTCCGACTAGAATAGCAAAGACCTAGGACGAGTTTCAAGCGAAACCCAATGGGCCAACATTCCTGTGGGCAAAGATATTTGGAGTCTTCCTCTGTAGATGTGAGACTAATCACCAATTTTCCACCAAACCTGAGCAAGGAGGGAGGTCCCCGTGGGAAGGGAAGCGGGTCTCAATGCCCTCCTTCCATCTCAAACACCAATGGGCAGTGGTTTGCATTTTCTCCAGCTCCTCCGGATACCATTTGGGGCCATTTTGCTAGTTGCTCCACAGTGAGTTAGAAAAGGAATAAGGGTTGTACTTTTCTGAAAAGGCAAACAGGAAACTGGCGGTCCTCTCATTCAGAGACACCCATTATTTTTGGCAGAGCTGTTCTAGGATCCATTTTGCTTCAGAGATTGCTCTCTCTCCCCCTGAGAATGTTTAAACAGTCCTCCCTCTTCCAAGAAGCAAAAAGGCTGTAGAAGGAGGAAAATAATTCTGCATATTGTCATTGTCGTTAGAGGAAGTCATAGAAGGAAGGGCCAAAAGATTAATTTAACATCACTCTCCTTTAAGACAAAGCAGAAGGGGAATATTCTGGATAGGTATTTATGTTCTAGATGCCACTGGCTTGCTTTGCTTGTCTGGAAGGAAAGTTCTTTAGTGTTATAGATGTTTTTCACAGTAACAACAGAAGATTAAACTCTATATCCATTCACTCTTTCTTTTCTGAATAATGTTTTTCTCTTTGCCATTGTCACATTGCCTACAACCAGCCACCACAGTCTGGTCACAGAAGATATTAGTATTTATTAGGTAGGAAACAATCGAAAAGAGATGACTTCACAATGGACAAATCCCTTGTAGCTTCTTATGAAAGCCCTGTGAAAGGAATTCTATTGGCATGTTTGAATTAGCTATTGATTTAACATCTCAGGTCATGTCTCTAGGTGACATAATAGATAGTGGACTACATCCGGAGTCAGGAAGACCTGAGTTCAAATCCAACCTCAGATGCTTTCTAGCTGGGTAACCCTGGGTAAGTTACTTAACCTCTATCTGCCTCAGTTTCCTCACCTGTACAGTAGGAAGAATAATAGCATCTCCCTCCCAGGGTTGTTGTGAGGATAAAATCCAACTTTAAATAATTATTATTTAGCTCCCACAGATTGGTGTGTCCAGCAGCACCTAGAAGTGGGGATGCTCTTTTACCTACGCATCTTTCTATTGTCATCCATTTTCAAATATAAATTTGAATGTTTCATTGACTTCAGGGAACAGCTAACACCACCAGATGAATGAGAGTTCTTGCTCAGAATAATTCACTTCATCCCACAGGTAGAAAGCAGGTTTTTATCAAATCAAATCAACAAGTATTCACTGAGTCCCTATAACCCACTGTGCTAGACTCTGTGAAGGGGCAAGTCACAAAGGACCCTTAAAGCAGTAGGTGAAATGACTTCAGCTAAAAGGTTGCCAATGTTCCCCTAAAAGAGTCATAACTACAGGTTGTAATGAATACTACAACTACGGTGGTCCGATTTTTTCTTGATGATTCCTTGGATTTGGAAGTATATGTTGTTGTTCATTCTTCATTCTCAAAGAAGACCAGTGATATCATGAGGGTGATGACTTGACTTGGGCATAAATTGGATTTAAGTGAGGCAGAGCTGGGCGAAGTCATCAGCCTTGCTCTCTGCTCCAGAGTCTTAGAAACCAGAGAAAGCCAATTGCCTGGGAGACAAGACCATTCCTCATGAATTTCCTCCTGCTACTAGTTCTGCTGGTGTAGCAGTTACGGACTGTTACCAGAGAATCCACCTCAACTCCAGAAGTAGAATCTACTCCATAACTACCAAACTTAGGATACTGGATAGAGTCCTGGACTGGGTTCATAGAAACATAGAAGCCTAGAGTTGGAAAGAAATTCAAAGAACATCTGGATTACAAGGACTCTTAACTTGGGGTGATGAGCTTGCTAATTTTTTAAATGTTTTGTTCACTATGTTTCAACAGAATTGGGGAGTCTTTGCCATTCTATGTATTTCATGTTCCATATAGAAACACATAACAAAACATGATTCTGGGAAGGGTGCCATAGAATTCATCAGAATACCAAAGGGGTCCAGGACACAAAAAAAGCTGAAAACTCCTCATCTAGAATAACCTTTACCTGAACAGGAATCCCTTATTTAATACCTTTGACAATTGATCATCCCACCTCCTCTTATGAAAAATTCTCCTTGCTGGGCAGTTCTTTCTTATATTGAGCTAAAAATCTGTCTCTCTGCTACTTTCGCCCATCACTTTTAGTTTTGCCTTCTAGCAAAACAAGTCTAGTCTCTTTTTCTTCCAATAACCCTTGAAATACTTAATTTTCATATGCCCCCTGTGTATTTTCATCTCCAGAATAAATATCCCCAGCTTCTCCCACCAGTCATCCTATGGAAGAATTCTGACTCCTTTCCCACCCTGACTATCCTTTTCTGGATCCATTCCAGATTATCAAAGTCCTTCCTAACACATGATCCCCAGAAAAATAAAATATTCCAGATATGATCTGACTAAGGCAGAGTAAAATAGTCCTATCTCCCCTTTCACGCTTGTATTAAGAGAGTCTAAGAAATAATGATAATAGCCAACACGTGGCATTCACATAATGCTTTAAGTTTTGCAAAGAGCATTACAAACATTACCTCATTTGAACCTGGGTAGACAGGTGCTATGATTATTCCAATTTTGCACATGATGAAACCGAGGCAAACAGATATCAAGTGTTTTAGGCAGAATTTGAGCTCAGGTTTTCCTGAATCCAAGTCCAGCACTGTATCAGTTACGTCAACCTAGATGCCTTTTTTGAATGGCATGTCACATTTTGGACTCATATTTACCTTAAGTTGCACCATAGCCTTTAGATCTTTTTACCTATGAATTGCCACTTAAATACATTTTCTAAACATGTTTGTAACTTTACATTTGTCCCTAATATATTAGACTCATTCCATTGTAATAACCTTTTTAGAAGACTTGAATATCAACTTTGTGATCCTGCCTATCCCTTCCAGCTTTATATCCTCTGAAAATTTGATAAGAAATGCTATCTATACTTTCATTTGAGTCACTGAAAGAGTGTTGAACAAAATAGACCCAAGGATAGACTATCCTCAAGGCTGACATCCGTACGTGACTAATTGTTCTTTGGGTCCAATAATTCAGCCAGTTTCAGATCCTAACTATATTATTACCTAATCCACAAACCTCCTTTTTGTCCACAAGGAGAGCAAGAGAGACTTTGTAAAGCTTTGCTGAAAAACGGGCATCCTAATAGATACAGCATTTCCCTGATCAAATAGTCCAACAACCCTGTTAAAAAGGGAAATGAGGCTAACCTGGCATGACCTCTCCTTGATGAGACCATACTGACTCATAGTGATCACCACTTCCCTGTCTCAGTGTTCAGAAACCCTCCCTGTAATAATGCATTCTAGAATATTGCCAGGAATTTAGATTGAGTTCACCAGACTAAGTCTGAAAAAGAGTCAATCTACTTATCCTTTTGAAAAGTTGGTAAAACATCTACCCATCTCTAGTCCTGTGGTACTTCTATTTTCTCCAAGAATATTCAATAATCATTGACAACAGCTTGACAATCATAGTCATGAGTGATTTTACTCATTTTTTAAAAGATTTGAATGCCAATGTTATGGTCCTGTGTAATAACTATCACTCCCATCTTTGTGTCTTCTGAAAATGTGATCAAAAATGCCATCTCCATCCCAGTCACTAAAATAATATTGAACAGAACAGTCCCAAAAACAGATGCCCTCAAGGCTGACATCAATCCATGATCAATCCAGCCACTGAAAAGTAGTTCATCCAGAACTGGCAACTTGAACTCACTGAGGGCAGCAAAGTGTTCTCACTCTCTCCTAGTTTATTTTGTGTTTCAGGATCCTGTCAAACATTTTTGTTCTACCCTTCAAATGTAAAAGAAGGAAGGACGGAAGGAAGGAAGGAAGGAAGGAAGGAAGGAAGGAAGGAAGGAAGGAAGTTTCCTTGTCACAATTTTGTTCTTTGAAGTACCCCAACATACTAGGACCTACTTTCCATGAAGAATTTTTGATCATGGAATTCTACATACTTTCTCTAAACTCTTTAAAGTTTGTTTTCCAAGAATCTAGCATACAAAGCAGAGTACACGGCTTCTTTTTCCTTATCTATTACACAAAGATACTTGAGTCACTTCCCTTCAATTTTCCTATCATTTCTTCATCTTCAACCAGTTCCTCCTTATTCATTATAAACATATTCAGAAAAGTATTTTCCATCATTTCTTCTATCACCTTTTGAAGAATGAAAATGCCATTGAAGAATTTATCAGCTACTCTACTTTCAGTAGAGTTCCGATTGACTTCTGGATAATTAAAGTCCACTCTCAGTACTAACTAGGTCATACCTGTGGACCAGTTTTTCAATATGTTTCCTAAATAAGTTACCTATGTCTTCTTTCTATCCTGGTGGTCTCTCGCACAGTCCCCATACATTTCTATTTCTCCCTTCATCAGTCTTCTCCTAAACATTCTCTACTTTGTTTTCCTCTAACTCAAACAACTTAAATTTATTCAAATTTATGTATTATATTGATTTGCAAGACTATTCCACAGTCTCTTCTATCAAAGGAATAGGGAAGAAAATAAAAATAGAGCCTACTATGTTTCAGATGCTGTTGCTACTTGCTTTTTAGACATATTATCTCATTTGATTTTATCTGTTCCTTTCAAATATTAATATAATAAGTTTTTCTATTCCAATACACCAGTCATGAATAACATTCCACAAAGCCTTAGTATCATCTATGTGTTTGAGTTTGCTTTAAATTATTCTTTGCTTTAAGATCTCAAGTTCATGATCTCTAGTTTATTTTCCCTGGCTGTCCTCCATTCCTGGAATGCTCTCCCTCCTTATCCTTACTAATCCCACCTTTTTCAGGATGACTTTCCTGATCTCTCCTAATGGTAGTTCTTTCTTTTAAAGATCATATCCAATTTATCCTGTCTGTACCTTGTTCATACGTAGTTATTTGCAAGTTTTCTCTCCATTAGACCATGAGCTCCTTGAGAACAGGCACTGACTTTTAGCTTTTTTTCACATTCACAGGACCGATAATAGTGCCTGGCTCAAAACAGGTGCTTAATAAATGCTTGTTTGATTGACTGGTTTTCCATAGACTGTGTGTTTGTGTATTAATACCAGAAGTCACATATTATCATTGCCCTTTCCTTTGCTCTTGTGAATCATCAATGATGGTTTGCTCTGCTATTATGCCTGCTATTTCTGTGGCATCTAACCTGCCTTATCTATGCAAACACTTCTCTATATCCCGCATGAATCTGAGTCCCAGCTCTGTCACTAACTACTTGCATAGACTTGAACAAGTATCTTATCCTCTCAGAACCTCAGATTTCTCATCTGTAATATAAAGCAGCTGTCCTAGATCTCTAAAGTCTCTGATAGGCACAACACTCCTTAAGTCTATCAGTTTAGTAATCTAGTTACCTACACATATTGCCCCCTACTGGAATAAACATGTAGATTAGGACAAACATCAGTTGAAGACTGATGTGGGGGACATTTTCTCTTTTCCCCTTATCCTATAAAACATTCAACTTTAAATTTTTAAATTATTTAAATGCTTAATCCATAGCATATGTAGGAATCATATCCACAGATGAACAGTAAATTGGGTCACTTTGCTAAAGATAACAGTAATTTTTTCTCTATTGGTTTGAACGCTTCAGTTTCTTCAAAGTCTAATAGCAACAGACATAACTAACCCCTTCTAGACTCAGCAGTTACTTGCAGGTTCTTTTTCAGAGAGCCTCCTGGAGACTAAAGATATGTGCCTGGTACTTTTTGTTTTCCTATTGACAAAGAAAATAAAGAAGAAAGATACAACTGATTATGAATATAGGTCAGTTAAACCAGTAAAACAAAGTTTCAAGATTGTCGTATTTTAAATTTCATCATTGTGACAAATAACATTCTCTGAATATTAATTAGAGACCACGAATTCTGAAATATAAGAATGAAAATGAAATCTTTAAGCATGAAGTAGTATCATTTTAAAAATGTGAACTATGCATTAAAATGTGAACATCTAATAATAAAGAGGTATTAATCTCTATAGCAAGGTCTTGATTAGTGCAAATAATTCCTTGAAGTGGTCACATTTTTAAAATCCATGCTGCATATTCCCATTGGGCTAGAACCAATTATCATATTCTCCATAATTATAAATATCAAAGAATACAAATTTGGATACATGCAAATTTATGGTAAAATCAATGCTGTAATTCAGCAGAGCAAATCATGCCAAGCGTCACTCCACAACAGTGAAGATCCTCCATGCAAGTCATTTAGCCTAGAGAAGACTTCAAGGGAACATGCTAGCTGTCTTCACATATGGGCTTTCACATGAAAGGATGACTCAATTCGGTCTACTTCACTTTAGAGGGAAGAAGTAAGAACAATGGGTGAAAGCTGTAAAGAGGAAAAACTTAGGACTGTTGTAAAGAAAAATTTCTGAACATTGGGAGTCACTCAGAAGTGGAAAGGACTACCTCTGGATAGAGCATAAGACCTGCTGTTGTATCAGAAAAAGCAATTCATAGACTCTAGGTTAAGAGCTCCCTGAGCTAAGGTGCCTACTCGAAGATGTAACAAAGCACATTCTACGGGGCAAAGGAAGGCTCCTCTTTGCAGGTAGAGTGATCACATGTTGGCTATGTTGTAAAGAGGATTCTTTTTTTAGAATGGATTACATAAATTGGCCACTGAGATTCCTTCCAATCTGAAATTCAATGGTTGTTGGCCTCATTTTTCTTAGTATAATATTGTTTCCTGTTTCCTTCTTCACACAAATCCTACGAGGCTCAAGGAAGTGATACCTTCAAATTAGAAACAGAATAAGGTTCTTACTGATTCAAGTGGATGTCCTTTTTCCTTTCTACCAAGAGATTTTGTATCATCTGACCTACTACAAGATGAGATATACAGTACAAATGGAAAGTTTTTCCATCTTTGCCTTATTTTCAATACCAAGAGCAGAAATAACTCCTGCTTCTCACCTGATAAACCAAAATATTTCCTATTTCTAACCCTGATTCTTAACTTGTCAGTTTCTTCAGGTGACCACTACATCACCCTTGTTCTGTCTTAGATGTAAAACACTTATCCTTCCATAGCACAATGCAATAATAAACTCATAGAATGAATAACTGTGTCTGCAATTAAAATACAGATTCAAGAAATGTGCAAAGATGTCATATGTTTATAAACAAAACTTTTCTTAGTAAATTCCATACCTTTCTGTCTTCAAATGATTGCACAATTCAGCAGAATTAGCTCTTCCATTCTACTAAAGAGCCAGAACATTACAGATATGTAATCATTAGCAAGTCTAACCTCAGAAGCAATCAAAATTCTGGAGACATTAATAAGAGATGAGATCACGAAACATCTGGAGAAACATGAGCTGATGTAAAAATAAAAAAAATAGTCTGCACACAGTACTGTGAAGGGTACATCCTGTCTGACAAATTGAGTGGAATTTTTTTTGAGGAGATAATGCAGAGAGCAGACGGGAAAGGCAGTGGACATAATCTGCATTGATGTCAAAAGGTCATTTACCAGTGTAGCATTAAATATATCAAGCAATGGCAATGGTAATAATGTTATGTGTATGTGATATAGTATTGCTCTCCAAGAAGCTCAAAACATTTCAACCAATTTTTTTTAAATGTGACACTCTTCCAACAAGTGATATTTAAGGCTTAGATACCATTAGGTCCCAGTTTTCAAGCTGCAGAACTTAATGTCAGCACCATGGCCAGGGAAAGCAGTGAAACTAGGAACAAGGAGGTTAGGTTAGCACTACAACCAGAGAGAACATCAGACTGCCACTCCACAGTACCATCACTATGGACTCATAGTTGGGAGATATTTAAGGAAGAAGAAGGGTAAAGACTAGTACCAAAAATTAATAGATTGATCACTGTGATCGAGCCCACTTGCTCCCAGATAATATCTCAGGACCAAGTAAGGTTCCAGGCTTGGGAAAGAGTGTAGCTGCATTGTTTGGGGCTCTTTGGGTGCCTTCCCTAATATGATTTCATTTTTCTGCATGTCTTCAGAAAAGGAGATCAAGGGGATCTTGATTGCTGTAATTACATTTGGTACTTCCCTACTGTAACGAAAGTGAGTCTGGGATGATATGACCTTCCTGAGAGAGCCTGAACTGTATCTCTGATATGGTTAACTGTCTGAGATTCTGCCTTCATCAACTTTGGGGCATTTACAAAAGGTCTATTTATCACATGCAGGTTGCAAGAGATCATGTTTGTCCAATAGTCTGTGACTTCTTTGAATAGATACTCCAGATCAAGGGTTTCTGTTTTTCTAATATTTTGATAACTGTATTTCAATATAATTGGTTTTCTTTGTAATTGCATGTATTTTATTTTATTAATTTATTAATAGGATTCAGAGGATGAATCCATAGGCTTCTCCTGATTGCCAAAGGTTGTCTAAGACACAAAAAAGCTTAAGAATCCCTGACCTGGGAGTCTTAGGCAAATTGAAATAGTAAAAAGTTACATTTGAGGGAGGAATATGGTGGTAGTCTATAAATCACAGGAATATGTGTCTGTTTCAATAGTTTTCCTGGAGACAAATGAACAAAGAGAAATAGTGGCATTATAATTATATAAATGAATTCATAAAAATATGTCATTTCTTTCTAAAGAGAACTTTTCAGTGAAAGGCATATATAGAATCATAAATTAATAGATTTAGAGATAGAGAAGACCACAGACAACAGTTAGTCAAATTCCATTTACAAATGAGAAAACTGAAGCCCAAAGGGAAGAAAAGAACTTATCCAAGATCACAGAGGCAAGGATGTGGCAGAAGCAAACTGAAGCCCTCCTAATTATCTGAAATAATAGTCACACTGTTTGATTGGCGTATGTGGCTTGGAGGATCTCGCCCAAAATACTCGATAAAATAGATTCTTATGCAAGAACCAGGGGCACCCAGGATATGGTACCACCAGTTGCTACAACTGGAAAGCTCTCTCCTTTACTGCTAACCCTGTGTCAAGAAGAATCTTTCAGATTAAATCACCAGACCTCATCTTCTGCATCACCAAAATTACCACTGGGTATTCCTTACCCCTCAAATTGATGACCATAGCACAAATGTTAGGAAACATTTCCTATCATCAATATCCCTGGCTTCTTCTAGTTTTAACTGGAAACTACTAAATTCAAGCTGAAATTAACATTATGATTATAATATTTTTATATAGCACCATAATTTTTGTAATAAGCTGAAACCGATAACCAAACCACAATTAATTAGTTACATTAAGAATAACTGAAATTTTTAAAGAAATTCATCAAAGAGTAAGGAGATTACTTTCTAGGGGTGAGGGGCAGATAGCTTTGGGAACAGGAATTGGTTATTTATTTTTTCTAACCATAAGCAAATATTCTTTCTACTGTATGGTGCTTCTCATAACACCCTGAATCAGGGTTCTCTGCTCTCTGGAAACAAAGGATTATAAGAATTGACATTTATTATAGTCTTTTACAAAGATCCTTTCATTTGAGTTTCACAGCCTTGGAAGGTTGGTATTATCTTCACTTTACAAATGAGAAAGTAGAAATCTCCTCAGAGAGATTAAGTGCCTTCTCCAAGATAACATGATTTTTCTAGCACAAATACTTCCTGTATCAGCAAGAAATAGAGGCAGAAACTTCACAAAGGAAAATTAAAATCCCATAAAGTTATGACCAAGTGTCATCTAGATACTATCTGGTGGTTCAATGTAGAATCAGACATATTTTTCCTAGCACTCCATAAGACACCATAAGTTATTTTCCATCCATCTGGATACCACTCTCCAGAAATCAAGATGGAAAACCAATGTGACTAGGATGAAACAATGAAATACTGAGAAGACCTCAGCTACAAGGGAAGATTGGAAGTAATGTAATTGTGCTCACTGGAGAAGGATACTTAAAAATGGATATAAATGAGGTTATTAAGATGCTAAAGAGGACAGGGAGAGGAGGGAGGAACCAAGGAAGGGTATTAAAGGTGATTTGTGGGAACAGCCACAAGTCTGGAAGAGAATAAAGGCCAAATTCAGAGGCCTCTGGGGGGTTCCCTTCAGTCCATATTTCCATAGTTTGTCAACTGCCTCAGTTTTATAAAATATTCATTTCCAAGTATAGTCCAGAACTGGAATCACTTAAGCAAAATTTGGTGATTATTATTTTTAAATTTGTCAAGGCCAAATATTAAACCATTGGGTCTAGTGTAATTCAGGGACCATATGCCTTTTGAACCACTATTATAAATATTCTGTAACACCATGTGCCCTTCTTCATAAAAGTTTGAATGCACCTTTCCACTTGGAAAACAGATTTATCACATTTCAAGGCATGGGGTCTGAGTGCATATACTTCCATTTTATTATTTAAAACACTTCAAAACTACACATATAAACTGTCTGACTTCAGCATGTTACTATAGGCAATGAAAGCTCACAGATCTTTAATTGGCCCAGAAAACTGATTTCCAAAATTATTGGAAGATTTTAATATCATATACATGAAACATCCTCTGAATTTTGCTGGAAGCAAGAACAAAATTTACAACATCTTGCTAACTCTGTCAGTGGGCTCCATAGCACTCTGCTATCACCCCCCACCATCACCCCTCACAGGCTTGAGAAGGCACAGCCGTCTGTCTTTGGAGTAAAGAAAAAAGAGAAAACCTTTCTGTGGTTCTCTGAGCTTCATGATTGTGCCCTCTTTCCAGCCCATTAAATTTCACCTGTGGAGGAAAAAAATTGCATAACTCATCCAGGATTGGATACCTCCCAGAGAAAGGCTGTTTCCCCTCACTTGACATATCGACACTAAAGATGATTTTCTGGTACTATTCCTTTGTATCCCACACCCCTTGAGTTGTCTGGTAAAACCTAGGCACCCCTTCTCAGAATCACATCTTTAAATGCATAAAATAAAATATATAGGATTACAAAGGAAACCTATTAAATTGAAATAAAGTCATCAAAATATTTTTTTAAGTTCACAGATTTCTATATAAGAACCCCTTTGTCTAGTGAAAGATGGACTGATATACAGGATGTCCAAAAAGTCTTAGTTCAGTTTTATATGCTTTATTTTGTTGGGGCTTTTTTAAAATGTTTTTTTTTAAAGTACATAAGTAGAATCAAGACATGCATCCATGGTTTCATTGACAATTTTCTTTTGTCATCTACGTTGGTAGTAATAAAAAGGGTATAAAATCATTTTCTTGCAGGGGCAACCATAGCAGTTTTTTGTAATTCAGTAGCTAAATGCCAAGCCAGAAGTGTCTAAAATATACAAAGTTTCTTGCACTTCCTTTAGTCTTCTGGATGCTCATATTATGTACTGCTTATGATACAACGAGCTGTTTGTTTAATGTTTTACCCATATTCTCTACCCTTCTTCACTCTCTAATCTGTCTTTACACAGCCATCTAGTTGATGTTTCCAAAACACAAATCTGACCACAATGGCTCCCTGTTATCTCTCCAACCGTTTCCAGAGAGCTCTTCTGTTTGGCATTTAAGCCTTGCCCACGCTAACTCTCACCTGTCTTCCTGGGCTAATTGCACATTAGCATCCTTCACAGCATCTGTTTTAGCCCATCTGGTCTCCTTCCTGAGACATCATTTTCCCTACCTTCTCTCTAGGCTTTCCCATTAGCTGCCATATCCCTCATCCCTGAAATGCTCTCTTTTCACTTGGAAAGTTCTTCACTGACTTCAAAGCTCACCTCTCAAGAGGTCTTTCTTGTCCCAGTTATTAGCTAAAAAACAGATAAATTTACTTTATCTTCTCATCTCTCTGCATATTTGGCCTCCTTCTTCCCAGTAGTATGTGGGCTCCTGGAGGGCAGGAACTGCATTGGGTTTGCCTTCATACCCCCAGTACATGACGTAGGACCTAGTACATAGTAGGAACCCATTAGAAGAAACCCCATCTTGAGCTTTACAATAACCCTAAAAGGCAATTATCCTAGCTATTTTTATGCTTGTTTTATAGATCAAAAGTTAGAAGTTAAGAAATGTGCTGATAGCCACCCAACCAAGTGTCAGGCCTTCTATGACTCCGAGCATAGCCTCCTCACCATAACTAGTATGGGGATGTCAAGGCTTTGCCCAAGGGCACTGACATCTGGACCATATACCTCTTCTCTTTGACCAGACTCCTGCCCTCTGCCTTCACTCCACCTGACCCTGGGCCATAACCCACAGTGACCTCTCACCACAGCACCCCTTTTTCAAGGCTACATTCTTCCATTGCCATGATCACTCATACTCAGTCTCTTAGGATTAGGCAGTGGTGGGCAGGGCTGGGTATGACACAGAGTATTGAGGAACAGATAAAATCATATATTCCAAAATATCATGGCCTAGACTCTGTGGGAGATTGTCTGCCTCCCGTCCCAGGACAACTGTACCAAACCACGATGGACAGGAGTCGAGGGCTATTGGATTAACTCTCTGAGGCATAATCCACCTCCTCCCCTCATACAACCATATCCAAGAAAGGGATGGAAAAGGAACAAGGATTTGAGTACCTACTATGTTCCAGGTATTGTGCTAAAAGCTTGACACTTATTATCTCATTTGATTGACTCTCACAACAACTGTGAGAGGTAAGGGCTATTAATGTCTCCATTTTATTGCTGAAGACACTGAAGCAGACAGAAGTTAAGCGAATTGCCCAGGTACACACAGCTACTTAGTGTCTGAGTTTGAATTCAGATCTTCCTGACTCCAGACCTGATATGCTCTCTACTGCATCACCTAGATGCCTTCATTACAGATATTATCTCCAAACAACCCTGGGAGGTGGATACTATTGTTACCTTCATTTTATAGGTGAAAGAAGTTGAGTGATTTGCCCAAAATCCCACAGTGAGCTCAGGTCTTCCTAGCTCTAGATCAGGGCTATGTATGAATTCTCACCTCCTACCCCCAAATGAACTTTCCTTTGGATACAGATATTCTGAGTTATACTCTTTCTACTTCACCTCAGTACTCCTCCCAGTTCATTTCCCCAAAGTGATTTATTTATATCAGGAGAATAAATAGTCTTTAAAAACTAACCAAAGGCCGGTACTTGAGGGAGAACAGTAGATGGTAAGTGGTTTTCTGTTGAGTTGTCCAGGTGGTTTACCTTGACTCAACCATTTGTGAACCATCAGAAATCAAAAATGGCTTCTTGAATAAGGTCAAAAGTTAAAGACGAAGTCCAGCTTTACTAATGTTCCTGTTCAAGTTTACTGCTAGACTGGGAAGTAGTGTCCCTGGGTTCCAGTTTCAACTCAGTCACTAACTAAATGACCTTGGACAAGTCACCAAACCTCTTGGACTCAATTTCCTTATCTGTAACAGGATAACATTGAATAAGATGATTTCTAAGGTCCTTCCTGTTCTGACATCCTATGTTTCTATAAACATAATAATAATGTTTGTAAAGTGAAATATCAAGGCATTAAGCTTTAAGTCTGAGCTAGGCATGGTGGTGCACCCCAGTCATCCCTGCTACTGGGGAGGCTGGAACTGGCAAATCACCCAAGCTCAGGGAGGCAAAGTTCTCCAATATGGAGAATGTGCAGAGATGGGAGGCCACCAGGCCCTCTAAGGAGGGGTGAACCATCCAAGGTTAGAAAGAGCAAAGGCAACAAGCATTTATTAAGTGCTTAGTAGGGACAACTAGGTGGTGCAGTGGACAGAATACCAGGACTTGAGTAAAGAAGACTCATCTTCCTGTGTTCAAATCTGGCCTCAGACATTTATTAGTTGTGTGACCCTGGACAAGTCACTTCACCTGCTGGCCTCAGTTTCTTCATCTGTAAAATGAGATAAGGAAATGGCAAACCACTCAAATACCTTTGCCAAGAAAACCCCAAATGGGGTCATGCAGAGTTGGACACAACTGAACATCAATATGTACTAGGTACTGCTCCGTTCAAAGTTTTCATGCCAATCAGTAGTGAGAAGGCTCCTGAAAAAAACTGCTGCTGCACTGCCAGACTAGATGAAAGAGGTAGATTCAGTCTCAAAAAAAAAAGAAAAAACCTTCCTATCTCAGCTTCTGAGATTCTATGTAGAGTAACATTTTAAACAACTTCTGGACTTTGCATTTTGTTATAAACACTAGGGCCTCTTTTAAGTGGAAAATGTATCACTAACATTAGCACCAGCAAATGAAACAGGAACCAAAATGTCAACCACAAACCCAAGAACCAAATAAAATGTTACAAGGAGAAAATGCAAGCCAAAAATGAGTAACACATTCTTCTAGTGGCCTGACAAAGGGATCAAAATTGCTTCCACATACACAAGTTGTTTAAAAAAAGGAAGGAGAGAATAAGAAAGTTACCCTAATTTAAACAAAATTAATAAAGAAATGTTCTGCGTGGGGTTTTTTTTTCTCCCTTCCCTGTTTCTACTTCTAATCATTTATCATGCAAATGAAAGCAATAATGGAAAATGTAAAGAAAACAAATTCTGCAATATACCGAAACTCCTATCCGGCAAGAGATAAGATTGAATATTAGAAGGAAGGGTGCAGAAAATTAGCTGTCTGTACAATAACTGGGAGGGAAAACTGTTTTATTTAGCCTGCAGGGATTTTTGTAGCAAACTGACTAAATTAAAATCCAGTCTATTAAATCCAGTATCATACTAGAAAATGCCTTTTCCTAGCACTTTTAGATAAATTTTCATTGATCTCATTTTACGCATGATTACATTTTTAATGAGTTGTGCAATATTTCCAGGCTAATTTTAAATCCCCTCTCTCTTTTTCCCCCACTTACTGCTTGCTGGATTAACATTTCTGATAAATTGTTGGACCAGAAAGAAGGAGCATTACCAAGATGAAATAAATTACTTCCATTTTTTTGCTGCTCCAAAGCGATAATGGGAGAATACAAATGCCCACTGTCTAATTATGCCACATCTTCCAATTCGTTTCACAAAAACAATCATTTTATTTCATGTAATAGGCATGTTGCCTTGTAGTATTCATTATAAATGACCCTGAAGAGTATAGAACCTTTTACAAGGCAGAGGTCCCCCCGACCCCTAACACTGGCCAACCAGAGCCAGACCGTCTTAAAATATTAGGCCGATCAAACAAAGGGATGCCTTCTTAACTGAAGAAGGAGGGAAAGACAGGATGGACAATCATGAGACTGAGAGTCAGCAGATCCATCTTGGTTTTCAGATGAAGTATAATCACCTTAGAAAAGTCACTTGTCCTCATTAGATGTCAATTTCCTATAAAATGAGTCAGTGCTGAACTGGGCTAACCTTAAAGATACTTTACAGTACCAATATTCTATGGCTCCATAGTTCCAAGATGATTGGGAAACTGAGTTAAAACAAAATACTTTGAGCTTCAAATTCATCTCAAAATTAAAATTTAAAGTAAGGCAAATAAAAAGTTTCATTGAGATTTAAATCGAAAGAACATGGATATATGAATGAGCATTTATTTTCAAGGAACTGAGGTCAATACTAGAAAAACATCTACCACAAAGCATTTCATTCATTAATTCAACATTTACTTGATTTCCAACTGTGTAAAAGCACTTGAATGAAAATGATATTTATTTGCCTCTTGAGAATTGAGACATTATAGGTATAATCCAAACAACAATTCACATTTACACATCACATTACGATTTGCAAAATATTTTAATCACAATAACCATGGGAAATAGATATTATAAATTTTACTAGTGTCCCCATTTTGCAGAAGGGGAAACTGAGGCTCAGAGAAATTAAACAATTCTCCCAAGATCACTCTGATATGTAGTCATCAGAGTCAGATTCAAACCCACATGTCCATTGATTCCAAAGCTATCATTCTTTTTATTAATTGAAGCAGCCTTTATAGGCAAAGGGGCAGCAAGGTGGCACAGTGGATAGAGCACTGGGTTTGGAATCAGGAAGATCTATCTTACCTTCCTGAGTTCAAATCTACCCTCAGACACTTACTACTTATGTAACCCTGGGCAAATCACTTAACCCTATCCACCTCACTTTCTCACCTGTAAAATGAGGTGGACAAGGAAATAGCAAACTACTTCAGTATCTTTGCCAAGAAAACCCTAAATGGTATCACAGAGAGTCAGACATGACTGAAAAATAAATTAACAATATCTAGGCAAAGGAAGCTGTGGACAGAGGAAGGCAGGTTGAATGAATTACAACTATCTAACTAAAATGTATGAAGATGTGCACATGTAAACTTTGAACCATAGAAAAAATACCCAAAAAAATAGGGGAAAGTTTGATGTTCCTAATCCAATGAAGGGAGAATAATAAATATTTTTCTAAATATAAAAATTAATTGTCAAACTATGGGATTAAACGAGAAATAGTTCCCAACCTGGAGAACAAGGAACTCTGGTGGGAAGAAGACCCATTGTAAGGGACCTGGGGATTATATACACACAAAACTTTCTCATTCTTATTGTTGTTTTACTCCAATAAAACATATTAGGACATGACTAAGCACAATAAATAAATAAACCTGCCTTCAGACTGAATAAACTTCTCAAAGGAAGAAAGGTCTCATATTATACTTGAATTTCTGTGGCTAGTTGTACTTTTTGTATGACCAAAAAAAAAAAATAGAAACAAATGGTTCCCATCAAAAGAGGAAATGGTTCAACAAATTGTTGATGAATGTAATAGATACTGTTACTCTCTAAAAAAGCAAGGAATATAAAGAATTCAGAAAAAACACAAAAAGTTTCTACAAACAGATGCAGAGACAGTGGTGTAAATGGCAGTAAGACTAAAAAGTGGTCAAGCAGATTAACTTCAGTTATTAATGCTGGATGTTAAAAATTATCTTTACATGTAATTGGAAAAATAAAATACAAAAAAAAGAGCTCCCCAAATTTAAAAAAATTGCTAATGTTGGTCCCAGAGGATGATAGCAATTGTTAATAATGATAATATTTTATATGGCCCTTTAACGTTTACAAGGCCCTTTTTATACAACAACTCAGAGAGGTAGATGGTATTATTAATTCTCACTTTACAGATGTTGGAACTGAGGCAGCACAGGTTAAGTGACTTACTCAGGTTCACACAGTATGTGAGACTGGATTTGAACTCGGGTCTTCCTGACTCCTGATCTAGCACTCTAACCACTGTACCATACTCCTGTCAGTAGAGAGAAGGAAGACTAAGAAATGGGCAAGTTCTGTAAGCTGTGAGTCTTTTTGCCAATCAGTTTTGTTTCTCTGTGTTGGTGATGGTGGTGGCAGTTGGTGAAAGGATGGGCTCAATGGGGGAGGGAAGGGAAGGATACTGGAAAATGATTATGGTATAAAAAACAAATGCACTATAGGATCACAAATCTAGAGCTATAAAGGACCCTAGAGGACTTCTAGTACAACTCCTTACACAGTAAATCACCCCAGAGAGAAGGCACTAAGGGGAACTGCAAAAGGCAGAAGAGACTTTAGCTGAGACTTGAAGGAAGCCAGAATCCAGAAAAGTACCTACACTGTGCTAAGTTCTAAGGATACACAAAGAGGCAAAAAATAGAAAATCTCTGCCTTTAAGGTGGAGTGATAGCACACAAATAAATGTACAAAGTAAGTAACATACAGGATAAATAGGAAATAATTAACAGAGGGAAGGCATTCTAATTAAGAGGAGACAGAGAAGGCTTCCTAGAGAAGGTAGGATTTTAGTTGGAATTTAAAGGAAGGCCTGGAGTCAAGAGCAAAGGAGGAACAGCATCCCAGGCATGGGACCCAACTAGAAAAAAATGTCCATAGTCAAGAGATGGGATGTCCTGTTCATGGAAGAGCTAGGATAGTGTTACTGGATCAAAGAATATGTGCTGAGCAGTGAGATGCAACAAAACTGGAAATGACATCAGAGGGGATTAGGTTATAAGGAGCTTTGAATGCCAAACAGATCATTTTTCCTCTGATTCTACGGGAAATAGGAAGTCAGTGGAGTTCATTGAGCTGGAAGGGGAAAAGGAGTATGGCATGATCAGAAATGTGCTTTAGGAAAATCACTTTAGTGGCTAAATGGAGAGTGATTGGAATAGGGAAAGACTTGAGATAGGGAGGTCAAACAGCAGGCTATTGCAATGGTCTAAATGTGTGGTGAGGAAAGCATGCACCATAGTAGTGGCAGCAGCAGAAGAAAGAAGGGGGCATATATGGAAGAGTGGATAGGACTTGGCAAGAAACTGGCTATAGGGTTAGAGAGTAAGTGATGAACTGAGGATGACAGTAAGGTTGTAAGCCTGGATGAATGGGAAGATGGTGGTGTCCTCAATAGTAATCAGAAAATTAAGAAGAAGGTAGGGTTTGGGGGAAAAGATAATGAATTTGGGTTATATTGACTTCCAGATGTTTACAAGATAGCCATTTCAAGACACCTCATAGGCATTTGGAGATGCAGGGTCAGGAGAAAGGTTAGGGTGAGACAAATAGTTCAGGGAATCTCTGCACAGAGATGATATTCAAATCCATAGGAGTTGATGGGAATACCAATCAAAATAATATAGAGGAAGACGAGAAGAGAAGCCAAGACAGACCTTTGTGGGACACCCGTGGTTAGCAACATCATGAAAACCTAGAGGAAAGAGAGATAACCAACCACTCTTACTCTGAGTTTCTTCATCTGTGAAAGGAGAGAATTGATCTCAGTGTGCACTCTGGTCCCTTCTGGCTCTAAGCCTAATAAAATACAATAAAATATTTTTAAAGTAGCTAGATGGTAGAGGGGATAGAGCTCTGTACATGGAGTGAGAAAGATCTGAATTCAAATCCAACCTCAGATTCTTACTAGCTATGTGATTCTGAGCAAGCCATCAATATGAGATAATATTTGTAAAGCATTATCCAAATCTTAATTTCGATATAAATATAATCGCAGCTATTCTTAAAATTGTAAGAAAAAAGCTGTCCCCATCCTTGAAAACATTTGGAAACTCTGATCTGATCCAAAGCATCTAGCATGATTTCTTGCTATCAACCTCACAGACATGTGTCTGATGTACCCAAGGTCCTGTGATAGACACTGGGGATAAATAGACAAAAGTCAGCCCCAGCTCTCAAAGAGTCTCCATGTTGTGAAGAGGACACATTTATACAGATGAGTAAGTAAAGATAATTGGAGAGGCATTAAACATTTACAACGAGGGAACCAGGAAAGATTTCCATCTGTCTTGGCACTATGACTGACCCCTTACTCTCTGACCAGCTTCACCCCCTGGAAACTTCACTCCTACCCTACTCCCACTCCCTCTAATGAACCAGCTAGCTTTGGTCTTTACCTTGCCAAGGTCCAAACCTTAACACAATGTCCAGGATTTTTATCACCATACTCATCACAAATATCCTTTCCCCTTCTTTTTTATGTCATCTATCTCCATTAGAGAGGTGAGTTCCTTGCTCACCTGTATTTGCATCCTCAGACCTTAGTAGAGAGCCTGGCACTTGCTCTAAATTCTTTAGAGTAGGGGAAAGTTCTTCACCTTTCTTTGCAACCCCAGAACTTAGCACAGTGTCCTGCTCATAGTAAGTGCATAAGAAATGACTCTTGACAGAATAATTGACTGAATTCTGACTCCATCACCCAGTGTACTAACTATGTCTCCCAGCTTTGTGTTGTCTGAATATTTGATAAGCATACCATATATAGGGGAAGCTAGGTGGAACCATGGTGCATAGAGCACCTGGCCTGGACTTAGGAAGAAGACTCTTCTTTGTGAGTTCAAGTACAGCCTCAGACACTTACATGCTGCATGACCTTAGGCAAGTCATTTAACCTTGTCTACCTCAATTTCCTCATCTGTAAAATATGCTGGAGAAGAAAATGATAAACTGCTTCAATATTTTTGCCAAGAAAACCCCAAATGGTGTTACAAAGTGTTGGACACAACTGAAATGACTGAACCATAAATACCATCAATTCCTTCATCCAAGTCAGAGATAAAAATATTAATTGGCACAAAACCCAATACATATCCCTGAGATACCCCACTGGAGACAACCTCTTACCATGTTGATACTAAACCAGGGGTGAGGAAACCTGTGGCCTCAAGGCCACATTTGGCCTTCTAGGCTGGCAGATGCAATCTTTTGACTAAGTCCAAGTTTTACAGAACAAATCCTATATTTAGGAGACTTGTTCTATGAAGTTTGGATTCAATCAACAAGCCATGTTTAAGGACTACAGGTTCCCCACCCCTGCACTAAACCATTGATAATTACTCTCTGAGAAGAAATGTAAAGAATATTCTGGTGGGGAGGAAGGGCAGGATGAGGCCACTTGACTGGATTTGGGAGATGAGGAATGTTGAAAATGATTCTAAAACTGCAAATCTTAGTGACTGGAAGGATGATGGTGACCTCAAGAGAAATCGAGCAGTTTGGAGAA
>CM053769.1:126267150-126323995 GCA_028658325.1 Potorous gilbertii
GGTGGGGAGGAAGGGCAGGATGAGGCCACTTGACTGGATTTGGGAGATGAGGAATGTTGAAAATGATTCTAAAACTGCAAATCTTAGTGACTGGAAGGATGATGGTGACCTCAAGAGAAATCGAGCAGTTTGGAGAAAGAGTAGTTTGAGAAATGAATTCTAATTTGAACAGCTGGGTTTGAGATCCCCATAAGATCATAGGCAATATTAGTGGGGACAGGTTGACTTCAGCATCATGGAACAAAAATCAGTTTACAAAGGGTTGAGAAGGGAGTGGGAGGTGAAAAAAGTGAAGGTCATAAGTGCACCTACTTGTTGTTTTTCAAAGAGTTTGGGTATGAGAGTAGAGATATAGCACAATATCTTGAAAGAGGATGGGAGGGTCAAGTGAAGGAATTTTTCTTTTGTTTTTTTTTAAGGGTTGTGGCAGCAGGGAACATGTCAGTAGATAAAAAGAGATTGAAAATGAGAGAGGGGATGAATGAAGGATGACTAAATAAAATACCTAAAATATTTTCAAATAACTATTTTTTAGTTTAAAAGGCTTTACAAAATTATATTTTTAATTTCCTGTGATGCCATAACAAACTTTAGAATAAGGGAAGGAAATGAAGGAATCTGAAAAATTCCCATCAGTCCTTAATAGATGCATCTTTGTATCGCTTTGTTTCCTTTGAATCATTGTGGGAATCAGCATTATGGGGCTTATGGAATTTGCATAAAAATCTGAAGTCTAAGATGGGATGAAGGCCTGTTCTTTCGTTCCTTTTTTCAAATGGCAGTGAACAGTAATTACACAAAAAGAAATATAAAATATTTATATCTGTATAAAATATGGAAGGACCCAGAGAGCAAGGAAGGTCAGTGGGAAATAGCAGATTTTAATAGATGGTAAACATAGACAGCAACAGAGAAAGTACACAGCAGGAATCAGTTAAAGTTCAGGAGTTCCAGTTCAAGAGAGCAATTGTGATATCTATATGGGAGAGAGGGGAGGGAAATCAGCATTTAGATAGCTACAAATCCTATATTTAGGAGACTTGTTCTATGAAGTTTGGATTCAGTCAACAAGCCATGTTTAAGGACTACAGGTTCCCCACCCCTGCACTAAACTATTGATAATTACTCTCTGAGAAGAAATGTAAAGAATATTCTGGTGGGGAGGAAGGCCCTCTAAAATTTTACAATTAGTCTATTTCATCCTCACAACAACTCTGAGAGGTAGGTACTATCATTATCCCCATTTTACAGATGAGGAAACTGAGGCAGACAGCGGTTAAATGACTTGCCCAAGATGACACAGCTAGTAAGTGTCTGAGGTTGGAATTTTAGCTCAGATCTTTCTGATTCCAGTTTTCAATATTCATATGAGATATGTATCTGTACCTAAAGATCTATGAACACTCCCTGTTGAGTCCTAGTGACTGATTTTGCTGGTAAAGTGACTAGAGGGGAGGAGTAGGGAGGGAAGGAAATACAGTATGGGAGGCCCACATCCCAGGGGCAGAGATTCTAAGAACAAATCCCATATTCTCAGAAAGGTCTTTCCCCCCATGCCCTCCATTACCCTTCTGGTATATGCCTTTTCCTGTTACCTTCTATTTTTAAAAAATTGCATCTCCCTACCACATCCCACATAAACAATGTGTAAGAGTTCAAAGATGCAGAGGAGTTAGGCTGAGAAGGTAACAGGGAGCCATTGCAGTTCATTAAATAAATAGGAGGGTGTCATGATCAGACTTATACATTTGGAAAATCATTTTAGCAGGTGTGTGAATTCATGGTTTGGAGAGAGACTCAAGGGAGAGAAACCAACCAGAAGGCTACAACAACAGTTCAAGTGGAAAGTGATGAGGAGCTGAATTAGGGGTTGACTATGAGAAAAAGTCAGGGAAACGGATGTCAGAGATGTTGTGGGGACAGAACTGATAAGAAAAATGGAGCCAAAAAATGTTTAATCTTGCAGTATATTAGACACTCTATAAGTGCTAGAGAAACAAATTAAAATCAAGACAGTTCCTGCTTTCAGACTGGGGATGATAGCAAACAAAGGAAGGTTTGTGTTCAAGTTTAGTTTAAGGCTTGATAGTAAGGCAGCAGGGAAGATGACAAGACCCAAGGACCTTGGGAACTGAGGGTAGAGCAGAGGGTCCCCCACCAATGGAGTATGGGGTCCAAGAGCATGTGGGGAGTGAGGTTCTGGTATACCTCAAGCAGAGGTAGGGATATGGAGCATCCAGCTAACCCTGGGCCTCCTGTGCTTGCTGGGAATTGGACAATGGGGTAATGATGATGGATTGATGAAGGAAGAGAAAGGTCTTGAGCTCACTTCATTGGCAGCACGTATTATAGGCTTGTCTTCCGCCCATCCAGTGGTGAGATAGAGAGGGGGCAGGGAAGGTACCTGACTCCCTGTCTTAGGGCTGAAAGGACTGGTCCTGAGACAGAAGTGAGGACCCAAAATAACATCAGCTTTTGAACCTGGGTGGTTTTTCAGAAAGTTTCTGAAAACACACTGGTTTTTCTTTTGTTTTCTTTTGTTTTTGAGAATGGATCTCCCTCTCTTACCCAGGCTAGAAATGCAGTGACCTTACAGCCCAATCCTCCTGCTTATTGGCACAAAGTCATTTTGAATACAGACCTGTTCATCCCTTTTTAGGCATTATCTGACTCTCTGTGACTCCTTTTGGACTTTTCTTGGCAAAGATACTGTAACGGTTTGCCATTTCCTTCTCCAGCTCATTTTACAGATGAGGAAATCAAGGCAAACAGGGTGAAGTGACCTGCCCAGGGTAGCACTACTAGCAAATGTCTGCTAGATTTGAACTCAAGAAGATAAGTCCTTCTGGTTCCAAACCCAGTGTTCTATCCACTGTGACAGCTAGCTGCCCCCATCAATGGCTTCTCATCTTAAGCAGCATTTACCCATGCTCCTCCATGCTCTACTCAAGACAATAGAGGCCTTCCTCCTCGTTTTTTAATACTTTATGTATGGCAGTATAGTATTTGAGCTGTCCATTTTTGCCCCTTGCCCTGACAACATAATGCCCCATCTCCATGAAAGTCTTCATCTCTTCTGGAGCATGTCATTGTTTGTGATCTGCTTTGACTCATTGATACTCCTGTAAGTCTCCACCAAGATCTGACATTGTCTAAAAAACCTTTCCCAAACCCCCATTCCTCTACAGATTTGCTTCACTTTATCCTATATATCTCTTTTTTTTGCACAAAGCCATTTACGTTTCCCTCATTAGAGCAACCAGGAACTATCTTTGGCCTCCTTTGTAATCCCAGGACTTAGTATGCTGCCTGACACGTATAGGTACTTAATAAAAAACTAATAAAATGTTTATTTACTGACTGGCTGTACATTTCACCATCATCCTTTGAGTCACTTGCAATTTGGATTCCTTAGAGAAAGGGATGCTCCATTACATCAGCTATATAATATCTAGCATTTATGTAGTACTTTACAGATTACAAAGCACTTCACAAATATTGCATTTGATATTTATAAACCACTCTGAGTGGTAGGTGCTGTTCTTATTCACATTTTACAGATAGGGCAACTGAGGTAGAGAGAAGTTAAATGCTCTCATCATCAGAGCTAGCACTTACAAAGCACCTATGTGGGGCTTTAATAATTTAATAAAATTTACAAATATTATCTCATTTGATCCCTATAATAACCCTGGAAAGTAAGTGCTCATTTTATCCTCATTTTACATATGAGGAAACTGAGGCTAATTTTTTTCTGCATTCTTTTGGCCTTATTTTTTTTAAAAAGCCCAAGTTAAACTTTCATAATTTTACTTTCTTTTTTGTATCTTTACTTTACTTTCATCCATTTCCCTTTTTTTCAAAGTCAACAGCTTGTTGGAGTTTTTGCTGGCTATTAACAATTCCCTTAATGTGTCTGTTCCATTGCTTAGCTTGACACTGTAAATGACTTAGATATCTTACCATCCCTTTCAACCAATTAGAGGAACGATTATACTTTCTACCTCTTCCCACAAATCTTTTCCTGAACAGTTTTGCAAATAGATGACCCCAAAAGTGGTTCTATGTATAAAAACTCTTCAGGTCTATAATGGTCTGATCTTAACTCAATTAATTATAGAAAAAATACTGCTCTGATTTGCTCTCTGTGACCTTTTCCTTAATATCCTTCAGAGAAGTCACTGTAGTTTACACTCTGATAAGTTTTCAACATCCTCAAGACAATTATACGATGATTTATTATCTTTTATTAAGTGTATCAGTTACCTTCATAAAATAAAATAAATCCTAAATGGCAGCTTGTAATAGTGAGTTCATAGAGCTGTAACTTTTTTGACATCAATGTGTCTGTTTTCGTGTCAAGATTCACATTAATCTTAACCGCTTCCCAAAAAGAATGGTAGGTGATTACCTGGTTTTCCAAGAAGCTACAGAAAATAAGTTAAGATGGACATCATATTCTATAACAGACTGGTCAAAGTCACAGTAGGTTCAGTCAAATCTTTGTTTTCTGGGAAATGTTGGTTAGTTAATTTAAATTGTATTTAACACTGAAATACCAAAGTGTACATAGACCATCATAACGCAATTATAAAGTAATTTGCATCTACTCTGCATAGGTCCTACATGTGTCTAGTCATTTACATGTTATCTACTCCATTAGCATGCAAGCTCTCTGAGGACAAGAACTGTTTTTCCCCTTTATTTGTATTCCCAGTGTTTAATACAGTACCTAGCACATAACAAGCACTAAGTCATTGCTTACTGACTGACTTCTTAGAATGATTCGGTTTAACTACACAAATCTGAAACTTGGCTAAGAGGGGGAAAAGCAGAGAAGGCCACTGGCTGGCATGGTGAGTAAAGAGAGTATAGGATTTGGAATCAGGATGACCCAAGTTCAAATCCTGCCTTAGACACTTCCTTGCTATGAGACCCCTGGGCAAATCATTGGACTTCTCAGCCATAGTTTCCTCATTTGTAAAAGCATGATAATAGCACCTACCTGCCAGGCTTGCTGGGAGGGTCAAATAAATTAACATATGAAAAAGTCTTTGGAAACCTGAAAGTGATATATAAAAGCTAGCTACTCCTACTCCATTTACCACCACTACTCTATAAAGAACCCAGATGGAGGAAAGATCAGATCAGTTACCATGTGTATGAAGTGCTATTAAAATGTCCTCCAAACACTTATCTCATTGGATCCTCTTGGAGCCATTATCACCCCTATTTCATAGATTAAAAAAAAAAAACTGGAGCTCTGAGACAATAAGTGAGCTATCCAGAGCCTAAAGTTACTAATTCTCTGGAGTCAAATTCAAACTCAGGTCTTTCTGATTCCAAATGCTGTACATTATCCACTTCACCACTATCTTTCAAAGAGAAGGTGAAAGGAAAAGCACTAGCATTTGTTAAGCTTGTGCCAGGCATTATCCTAAGGGCTTTACAAGTGTTATCTCATTTGATGCTTACAACAACCTTGAGAGGTGGATGCTATCGTTATTATATCCATTTTACAGATGAGGAAACTGAGGCAGGCAGACGTTAAAGCATCTTATCCAGGGTCACATAACTCCTCAAAGGAGTCCAGAAAAGGGTTGCTACAAAATGCTGAGTATATCCTTTAACTCATTTGTTTGCCAATTCCTAAGGATGTCTGACATTTTTGTTCCAACCTCCAAAAACCAAAAGTGAAGTTTTGATTTGGAGGCAAGAGGGAGAAATACTTATCCGCCTAGCTTAATGACTCCACTGTGGGCCATTACACAGCCTTCTTTTTGTCAGTCTCCTCTCTAATTTAATTTTTACCAAGTTCTTTCCATTGTGTCATTTTTTTAAACTTATTTCATTTCATACAGTTCTAATTGATACCTTAGTAGTTCAACAGATTTGCTCTCTTACCTATCACATGGCTTGGTGACTTTGCATGTTCCCCCCACCATGTCTATTACTATATAATAATGTATAATAATAATATGTAATATATGGTCACTTCCTCCTCTTAGCATTGCTAGTTTGCTGCAAAACTCAGATCAATAATTGTCTCCCATATGAAGACTTTAGTGTTTCTCCCCATTAAAATTATTTTGGATTGTATTTTTGCGTATATATATGAGTACCTATGTGTTTATGCATATATATTTTACCATCGATAGAATATAAGACTTTTGAAGAACTCCTTGGTTCTTATCTTTCTAGTATGTGGTACAAAGTAGGTATTAAATAAATGCTTGATTAATCAACGTATGGAGTACTCTCCCTATCAATGTAGGTCTCATCTTACTCTGTGCTTTCTCATTCTATATGATACTTGATCACGTCTTCCATCAAGTCTTGACCCAAAGCACCAGAAGTCTTCCTCTCTATGTTCCCTCTGTTTCTTTATGGGTACCAGAGCAATCCTCAGGATGCCCTAGGACTCATATTATTCATCATTTGATTATTATTTTACTATTTCTTACTCTCATGGCATGAGTAAATATCCCACTTTCTTTTCTAGCTAAGGATGCCTAACTATAGTTAATTAAGAATGCCTATAGTTAGGCATCCTTAATAGAAAGCAGCCAAACGGCACAGTAGATAGAGTACTGGATTTGGAATTAGGAAGATCTGTGTTCAGATTTGGCCTCCAATGCATACTAGCTGTGTGACCCTAGGTAAGTCACTTCACCCTGTTTGCCTCCGTTTCCTCATCTGTCAAATGAGCTCAAGAAGGAAAGCATTCCAGGATCTTTGCCTAGAAAACGTCAAATGGGGTCTTGAAGAGTCAGACACAACTGAAAATGACTCAGCAACTATCTGAATTTCCTAATGGTCTGACCATGGACAAGTCACTTCACCTCTGTCTGCCTCAGTTACCTCAATTATAAAATAGAGATGATAGTAGCACCTACTTTCCAGGGGAGTTGGAAGTACCAAATGAGGTAATACTTATAAAAGTGCAGCATAGTGCCTGACACATAATAGTTGCTTAATAAATACTTATTTTCTTTCTTAATTGTGAGAGTTTTCACTCTTCTCCTTATCCACCCATCGCTATTCTTGTCATAACTTCCACCATGGATCTTTTATTGCATTTTGGACATTTTAAAAGAGACATTTCAAATGAAACTTCGTTTTTCAAATACCTGTCATTCCTCAAGGACTTAAGAAGCTTTCTGCTTTTGACCTAAATAAAAGTTAGAATAGCATTTTAATTTTCCCTTCCAGGTTTATTTTGCTTATCAAAGACCCCTTTAATTCTGTATTCTGATGAGGCTTCCTTTAAAGCATTGCACTTTAACTGATGGTCTGGTCTGTAAATTAAAGGTGAATTATCCTTTCTAAGAACAAATAATTGAAAAATCAACAATTGGACTAAGTTATCAGGGTAACCATGAAGTAACTGATGACATTCTCTACTAAGATGCGCTTTTACTTTTCCTGAGCAGATTTTCCTTTGTTTATTCAATGAATAACTAATGTCTATTTTGTGCAAACATAGATGCTAGAGACGTAAAGGGTCACAAAGATAAATAAAATATGATTCTTACCTTTCAGATGCTTGCGATCTAGTAGGAGAGATGAGATGCAAAAATAACAATAAATAAACTGTATAATGTACAAATGTCAAAGTTCCAAGAAACCTCAGAGGAGTAAGACAGCATGACATAATTTCTAGTTTAATACCATTAAGTAAAACAATCCTTCCCTAAACACATTGGATAAATGAACAAATGATTTCAGCACTTACTATGTTCCAGGCACTCTGTTAAACCTTGGGGATATAGATAAAAGACAGGAAGATAATCCCTACCCTCATGAAGCTTATATTCTCTTTGAGGCAGGCAACATTAAAAGGGGAGCTAACAGAGGAGACACAGCTATCAGCAGCAGTTTGGTTTAGAAGTGACCAGAAGGGCCCTCGAGACCTAGTTCCATTAAGTATGAGATAAAAGCTCACCTATCAAAGCTTAGTGTCTCAGGGACAGAGAACAAACTTCTAGGACAGGGGTGGGGAACCTGCAGGCTTGAGGCCACATGGGGCCCTCTAGGTCCTCAAGTACAGTCCTTTCAAACTTCATAGAAGGGAGATGAGTAAGTTGAGGACAATGGCTGGAGTACAGGAAATATGGCTTGAAGATAACTGAGTTTTACAATGGTTGTTTTCTATAATAAAATGTCTTCCTGAATGAGCCAGAGGGCAGAAGCTGGGGGAAAGAAAGAGTGTTGGATGAGGCTTGACTTTCATGTATCACAAAGAAGAATCTGAGCACTTCTCAATGTGAAACGTTTGCAGTTTGGGGTTATCAGTATCATCTATCCAGAAAGGAAGCTATTAATCAACTCAATTTAATTCAACAAACTTTTAACTGCCAATTATTTGCAAAGCTCCCTACCCTCAAAGAGTTTCTATTTTACTTCTGAGACCATATCTTGTGTATGAGCCCCTACATAGAATAACTAGACCCTATATTACTTTTGAGCACACACTCTAACATGTGTGTAAGACCAAATAGTCAAGAAATGGCTTTTTGAGGCCAATGATGATGCCTATCAGTGTGAGCTGAAGCATATGAAACTTCAAGTCAAGATGGCAGATCAAAACAGGCAGCATATGGAAATAATCACAGTTGACATGACTTTAAAAGTCATGAATTGATGCAAACCACAATTTTTTAAAATGTAATTCAGTTCCATCAAACAAGTATTTATTTACAGTGCCTGCTATGTAGGCTACTAAACTTAGCACAGGGAAGACACAGACAAAAACAATATAATCCCTGCCCTCAGATGGCTTGCATTTTATTTAGTAGTTGGATGTTGACAACAAGAGGGGAAGTGTGGCTAAGTGGATAAAGATCTGCTTTCAAAGGAAGAAAGGTCTTCTGGCTGCACAACTCTGGGCAACTAGGAGCCTTCAGAGTTCTAGGCACTCTCTACAACTATTATAAGTTGATGGAGGGAGTTTCCCCATCCTAAAATTCCCTCTACCTGTAAAATCACAGGTCTATTCTCCATCCCTAATTTGATAGCATCTTTCTTCCAAACTCCTCAAAGAACTTCCAAATGACAGAGTCCACAGCTCCGACTGCATCTCCCAATAACATTTGTACTCAGTTTGACAGACTACAAGGACTGATTCCTCCACAGAATCTGCAGCCTTGGACTTATATTTCCTAATGAGGACAACTTAAATGAAAACAAGACGATGGACTAAGTTCAGAACCACTGAAATTGTTTTGAACCTTTGTCACATTTAAAATTCCCATACAGATTTGACTGCAGCCTCTCACACTGAGATTTCCAGTGATTATTCTGATATCTGCAAGCTATTGCACCTTGCTGTTAATTTCATCCCTTTCTACTGGCGTTTGAGGAGAATCGACTCTTATGGGCATCTGTGTGAACTGAAGCTTAGATTCCCGCTGACTGTATGATTGCTGATGGTTTGCCTTTAATCTAGGGTATATGTTATACCTTGAAGAAATCCTAAAACAGAATTATTAAAGATGTCTGTCTTATTTTAAAAAAATAAAAAGGGGGTGTTTCTTTTTTCCTTTATATATAAGCAAAGTGCAACAAAAAGAAAGGAAGAAAAGACCGACAATCCTAATATTGAACATATTGCTTAAGGCCCAAACAGTGTCAAATGGGATGAAGTAAAAGATAAACATACATCTCTAAGGCCATACTTGCCTCATTTTCACCTTCCTTCTTGGAGAATTCTCAATATTAACACAACTTAGGGGGAGGAGATTGAGAGGGGAGGGAAGTTAACACAGAACAAACTGAATGAGTATTAATTTTGCAATTATGTTCAGAATATTTTCCAATAGAAGGTATTTCAAGTCATACCTATAAATAATAAAAACCTGAGGTAAAGATATGGTGCAAAGACAGACCAGATCTTTCCAATGGCCTGCTGAAATGTGCCATTTATTTTGGTCATCAGTCACACAGCAAAGGCTAATTTTTTTTTTGACTTATAACTTTTCAAAATTTATTTGTAAAGAGGACAGCCAAGTCAAGCAGGCTGGGTATCTAATTTTGTTCTCCTTGGATCTTGTGAACTGTGGACAACCAGATGTGACAGTGACATTAGGAAACTGACTTAGCAATGTCTTTCCTTGTCTTCATGCTTCTAAGGCAAAACTCCAAATCCTTTCTCTTTCCTTGTCTTCATGCTTCTAAGGCAAAACTTCAAATCCTTTCTGGATAGAAGGGATATTTGCTAGTAAAGAAATACAGCTAATGGCATAATTTGATCAAAATCAATCATGACATCTATCATTAGCACATATTATAAGCATCTATAATTATGACTAAGTTATCTGAATTGGCTCAGATTCAGCAGTCTTAGATGTTGCTAAAGTTTTAAGCTGGAATTCTACAGATCAGTTCATTAAACATTAACTCTTGAAAGGACCGTGGTGATCGTCTCATCCAATCCCTGATTTTTTTTCCTTCTTAAGAAATCTGTTTATTTTTAAGGGATTTATTGTCTCTCCCTCTCACTGCTCCCCTTCATCAAACAATTTTTTAAAATGAAAAAAATAAAATCCTTGTCACAAACATGGATTGTTCTGCAAAACAGTTTCCTATATTGACCATGTCCACAAATGTATGACCCACTGTGCATTTTAAGACCAAAATCTCTACAGCAGGAGGTGGATCCAAACCTTTCATTCTTCAGATAGGTAGACCGAGGCCTAGAAAGGTATAAATGACTTACTCAAAGTCACACAGCTAGTCAGTAGCAAGACTGAAACTATAGATTCCAGGTCTCCCGCCTTCTCAACCTCTCTCCTTTCCCTCTCTACCATATTGCCTTTCCCATTTTCTCTTTTTCCTAGTGGCATTAAGACCTAGCTGAGGAGTCCACAGCTACACAACAATGACAGTTAACATTAAAAAAATAAAAAAGCACAAAACCATAAGTAATGATACAACTTTTGCTTAAATTACCAATATAATTGTCTTGACTCTGCATAACCTAACCTGTTGTGTCAAGAAAAAGGTAAAGAAAGATGTTGTGAACGAAGTTTCTTTTTCTGAGGCTTTCTGATCATGTCTTTCAGCCTGATAGGATTATTCTCTGAAAATTCCAGCAGGGATAAAAAGAGAAAAGGAAGTACAAGAAACCATGAGATTTTCTTCATTTCTGACAGAACCCTAGTGCACTGTACTTTGAGAAAGAAGAGGGATTGACTGAACCTCCCTGATCATTTCAGTAATTCAAGAAGAATGACCTATTTTCTTTCCTCAGTTGAAATTAAACCTAAAACTTGATATATAAATATGTGTGTGTGTGGTTTTTCATAATGTATGGCTCTGTTTCTACTGCTCATGCAGAGGTGGGTTTCTGAATGGAAGTTTGTTGGTACTGGGGGGAGATTAGAGAGGGGCCAAGAAGGGGGTCACTGATTCCCCAGAAAGACTAAAATAAAATGAAATGATGTCAAAATAAGTCATGTGTTGTAGCTACAATGGTAATCAAAATAGCAACATGTAGATTCAAAGCCACCTGGCCTCTTTTCCACATTAAGCATCATTTCATCTCTTTAAGGTTATATCTTTAACATCATAACAAAAGAGGAAGGACAAGGAGTCATCCCGCTGACTATATTTGCTTGTGTCAGTCAATATTTTCCCCACAAAGGATCCAAATGTTTTCACATCCAATGTAAATCTAGTAGAAATATTTGGGCTACTTTCCAGGAGGAAAAATTCATATGCAAATGAAATATCCAGGATGTGGCTAAATAATGTAGTGAGCTGCCAAAATATATAAATAATTTTTGTGGTGCGGATAAGGCCAAGAAAATATAATCAGGCTGCAGAGTAGGGCTTCTTAACTTTTTGTGTCCTGAACCCTTAGGTAATCTGGTGAAGCCTATGAACCCTTCCTCAGAATAATGTTCCTTAAATGTATAAAATAAATGAAGTAGGATTTCAAAAGAAGTCAATTATATTGAAACACAGTGATCGGAATACTAAAAGCAAAAGTTCACACACCCTAGGTAAAGAATAATTTCCTTAGAAGATTCATTTAACACTTTCACAGATATTAAAAACATAAAAAATGAAATAAACAATACCATTTTCCATTCTCTTTGGCACTAACGAACATTAGAAATGTAGCCAAACAACCAATACACACGTTCTCAGGGTTCAAATATGGAGAAGTCTACAGTATCATCCCCACTATCCCCCAGGTTATGCTCAGGCTCAGATATGAAGGGTTGAAAGCTCCCTAGCATACCTTCCAAATTCTTTCCTCCAATAAATTCTATTGGAAAGAAATCATGGTTTTTGTACTAATAGCTTGGGTAGTCAGAGGGAAAGCAATTTTATTCAGGAGAGTATGGGGCAGTGGATAGTGTGCTGGAGCTGGAGTCAGGAAAAGCCCTCTTTCTGAGTTCAAATCTGGCCTTATTAGCAATGTGACCTTGGGTAAGGCACTTAATCCTATTTGCCTCCGTTTCTTCATCTGTAAGCTAGAGAAGGAAATGGCAAACCACTCTGGTGGTTTTTGCCAAGAAAACCTTAAATGGGGGTCACAAAGAGTCAGATACAACTGAACAGAAACAAAAATAGGTTGATTAGAAGACATCTAGAGATGAATCCAGAGAAGTATGGAAAGATTTCTATAAAATGATGCAAAGTGAAGGGTACAGAGCCAAGCAATAATCTACAGAATATAAATAACAATATAAATGGGAAAAAAACAACTACCACAAAATAATCAAAAACAAATATTGCAAAATTACTATACATAGTTATCATATATATTGTAATAATAGTATATATTGTACAATATGTTCAACCATACATATATTGTACAATGTGATATGTACTGTAATTAATTTTTCCTTCCATTCATGGCCCCAAAGAAGATATAAGACACCTCCTCCCCCCAACTCTTTTACAGAGATGGGAAAACCATAGGTGTGAAACATCTCATGTATTTTTAGATTTTTTTCAGTGTTTTGACTGGTTTTACTGATTTTTTTTCCTTATCTCTTTTTCTTTTCAAAGTTTTTTTTTGTTGTTGTTACTATGGTTGGTCCTCTGAGAGGTGGAAGAGAAAGGTTGCCAGGGGAAATGTAGGCAACTTAAAAATAAATAAAAATGTATTTTAAAAAATTAAAGCCATCCAAACCAGAAGTTCTGATCCTACACATCTGGCAGCCCTATATTCAAACCATATCAGTCTTGGATTTTGGTTTAAATCCAGTTCACACACAAGTCAAGACATCACCCTAGTGATGTCATTGTTCAAGATGGAGAAAGAACAATGAAGCATGGTACCATTCTTTGATACTGCAGGGCACAACCAGGCTGAGTTATAGGCCAGCACACCTGAATGCAAGACCCCTGTGTTTGCAAATGCCTTCAGAGGCTTTTCCTTGTATATATTCTCTTGTGCTATCTTGAATGGTTTTCTGTAAGCCAGTCCCCAACCCCCTGGGAATGGGAAATATCTTCAGCTTCCAATTTAATAAAAAAAATGGTGAAAGTAAATGTGAAACTAAAAACTCAACATAATCATGCCTATTTTCCTCCTTTAGACTTTGGGGAGTATGAAAAAGCATTTGACGTTATACTCAGGGAGAAGAGAAGTTCTGCTATACTCTTTCCCTTTTACCCCCATCTCTGGTATTCTCCCCTCCTTAGAGAAGTAGGAGAAGCAGGGACAACTTAGAGAATAAAGTGATGAACTTGGAGTTAGGAAAACCCAGATTGAATCCTAGATCAGATACTTAGTAGCCCAACAACTAATAGTAATAACTAGCATTTCTATATCACTTTAAAGTGTGCAACATGCTATACAAATGTTATGGGACGAAAGGAAATTTCTTTGTTAAGCAATTACCACATGCCAGTCACTGTTCATGTTGCTAATATTATCTTTAATGAGTGCTTCAGATATATTGTCTCACTGGATCCTCCCAACAACCCTATGAGGTGGGTGCGATGGTTATCACCATTTATGGGTGAAGAAATCAAGAATAAGGAGACGTCCAAAGTAAAGTACTCTGAAGAGGATGATTCCCCAACATGGAGTAAAGTGAAAAAGACTTATCCCCATATCCACACCTAGTAAGCTATTATGATTCAGGCTAATTTCCTGTATTAACTTCACAGATTGCCACTTGATTTGTTGATATGTATTTAATTTTTTCTTCTATACTCTATGCAATTTGGGGTGCGTTTCTATTTTTGTTATTAATTACAATCTCCCTCGCATCAATTAATTAGCTCTGGAGAAACCTCCTGTACCAAAGATAACTAATCTTATTATTTAATTTTAAATTAACATTTAAATTACTGAGTATATTGTTTATCAACAGATGGAAGCAATTATACACAAAGAAATGTATATGTATATATACATACACATATATATAACTATACACAACACAAAAAATTCACAGTTAGAAATACTCCAAACTCTCCACATAACAACGGATGACTCTTTTTCACTTGTCTGGAAATACAGTCCCAAACCATTCAGGCCATTCCAGATACTGATTAAAAGCTTTCAAAAACTTCTTCATATTTCTCCTCAAGATAAGAGATAAATTCAGACTCTTAAAAAACATGATGGATTAGTTCTTTTTCTTTGCTTTGTCTTCAGTAATCACAAGAAGGAGTCTTTCCAGAATACATTTGCTAGCTCCTCATAAACTCTTCATAGTATTCCTTTTATAAGTTTTCTTTATAATATATCACTTACAACAGTTGTGATGAGGAAGAAGGTTCACATTACCTTCTCCCTCCCTGACTTCTCCACATATTTTTCATAGATCTTCATAAATCACAGATAAAAGCACACCTTCTCCTGTCTCCATTGGGAAAAGTACTTCATACTAAGACATTTCTCAACTGTCATTTCAAAACTACCAGCACAACCTGCTTTTCTCAACATTCTGTTTGGCTCTTAAAGCTATAATAGCAATATCAAAACAGTATTTGAATGCATCAAATAGTCATTCAAATCATGGATTATAGTAATAAAATCAATAAACCAAAGACTTAAGTCAAGTCAGTCAATAAGCATTTATTAAGTGCCTACCATGTCCCAAAGAAAAAAAGAACGGTGAAATGTTAGGAAACAAGTTATAATTTCCCTCAATTATACAAAATAAAAGATAGGCTGGTGATTTTCCTCCTAAAACTAAGTCTACACATTATAAAGGGCAGCTAGATAGTAAAGTGAATAGAGTGCCATGCCTGGGGTCAGGGAAGATTCATCCTCCTGAATTCAAATCTGATCTCAGATACTTTACTAGCTGTGTGACTCTGGGCAAATCACTTAACTCTGTCTGCCTTGGTTTCTTCATCTGAAAAATGAGCTGGAGAAGGAAATGGCAAACCACTCCAATATCTCTGCCAAGAAAACTACCAAATGGGGTCACAAAGACTGATATATGACTGAAAACAACTGAACAATAACATATTATAAAATGATAGTAAGAAGTATGCAGTTTTTCTCCTTCTCTCTCTCTCTTTCTCCCTCCCTCCCTCTTTCTTTATCTCTTTCTCTCATACATACACACACTCAAATACGTACATACATACACACTCCTGCATCTGTGTGTCACAATGGAATTTGATTAGAAAATGGCAGATCCTAAAGGAAAAAAATTTCTGTCCCAGGCAAGAAAATTATCTAAAGGAAAGGATTCTAAAGTCACAAAAATCCCCCTCGCAAGTTAGGAGGCATAGAAATTCTTGAAATCAGTAGGACATGGTTCCAAAGGAACAAGAAGATATGAATTCCAAGTACTACAAAATATAAGGCATCATAAAAATCTTCAATGTCTTTTTTTTTTTAAAAAAAATAGCTTATATCTTTTTTTAATGGCCCCCATTTTCCTATTCACTCAAAATTACTCATTCAAAATCCTCTTCCCGTAGGGTGGTTGGTAATGTCGTCCATTCGAAAAGCTGAAGCCAGCATATACAAATAGACACATTTCTCCTTTCCCTCCTTTGTTAGCTACAGTAGGGCTAGGTGGCATGAAGCTAGACTGCTGGGATCTAACACCAAGGGATGTGTTTGTTCAGGACGTTTTCCTTTTTTCTCCTTTGAGAGAGACAGTAAAACATGCTGGAGATCGCCATAGTTTAAATGTGTTTGATGCCATCTTGGGAAAGAAAGAGCCTGAAGTCCATAAACAGCAGCGAAGTATTAATTAAGAAAAGTATCAACATAAGGAACTATCCTCATACCCTGCAGGGAGGCAGAGACAAATGCCATCTTCACCTCCCCCTCCCTACAACCCCCTCCCCCATCTGTGTTATCCTGTGACTCTCTTTAACTCTGCATTGGGAATGTTGATCAAAGGCTCACTAGTTACTTGGCTTTAAATGGTATGAACCTTCCCCATAGAATAAACAGGAAAGAGCACATGGCTTCTTATGCCCTTGTAAAGGTTTAGGTGACTGAAAGCTTTAAAGAGTATATTTGCGAAATTGATCATGAATCTCTTCCACTTGAAATTTTGACCACATTTAAATTTTATTATCTTCTGGGAAGGAGGTTGGGGAGAGGGGTAGGTTCCTACCTTAGGAAATAAGTAATGTCTGCCTTCAAGTCTTCCTTGCTTCTCTCTTATGGACCTTCTTGTCCTTTCAAAAGATCACTCACTCCAATGTCCTCATATGACCTAAGACAACTTGCTCAGAGATAGGCTGGACAGTTTAACAACCAGCTCTCTGGGGGAAAAAATATATGCAGGATACACTTTTAAGCATAATCTGCATTTTCTCCATTACATTCTTAATTCTTAAATCTTAATTCTTAGACAATCAGCAAAACAATAAAGAAACCCTGATTTGTAGGTTGAGTAATTTTCAAGGAGCAGCTAAATCTTCACAATAGAAATTTAACAATAGGACTTTCTCCAGATGATTTGAGCTGACTCCAGCATCCTGGATTTCCTTTCAGCAAAAGTCAGTTTTCTGTACTTTTCCTTTTCTTCTTAATCAACAATTACTTACTTTGTATTTTAGTCCCTGAGGGTACTAGTATGCTCTGCTAAACTGGTAAGTAAACCACCCTTCTCCCCTTGACATAACTGAAATTTTTAATTTTCTTCTTTTATTATAAATGTGGCAAACAGACAAATGTGAACATTTGTTTATACCAAGAACAGAAAAAGATTTTATATTTACACCATGAATCTCCATTATATACTATTTCTGTTTCTAAGGAAAAATATTAAATTTAGCAGTGTTTTCAACACTGCCCTGCTTATCCATATACTCTTATGGACTTCATCTATTCTCTACCATGTATTTGCTTAAAGTTTTCATTGATTCTCTTGTTGTCTTTTGGGGCAAGGGTATAACTATCATTCTATCTCTCCCTAAAAAAAAATCACTCCCTTGAAACAAAAAAAAAATGTAATTAAGCAAAAAACAATCCGAATATTTGCCTTTTAAAGAGAATTTTTTGGAAACTCAATCTGAAGGAGATCCTGTAATAATACTATATGATGCAAAGATTATGACACACAACATTTGGGAGGTGCAGATGGATCTTCGGCACCATTCAAATTTCTCCTCTGTGTAGTATTAGACATGTTAATATGTAAAAAATCACATAATCTTGGCAATTTTTTTTGAAGTTTTTACACCCTTTAAATTTTGAATCTTAGGTCAAAGTCCAATGTCTCCCACATTAGTTTTGTTTTTGTTTTTGTTTTTAATATGACTGCCTTCGAAGATGTAGCTAAAGAAAATAGAGGAGCTTTAACTCTCACTCTAGAGAAAACAAAAAAAATCCCCCAAGTCAATAGATAGATGCTTCTTTCATCACTTCTAAGAAGGTCTTTTGGAGATACATTGATTTCTACAGATGTAGAATACAGGTGATGTATTTTTACGTGCGTATTGTCTCCATTAAAATATGAGCTTCTTGAAGATGGGAACCATGTTTTTGCCTTGTTTTGCATCCCTACCACTTAGCACAGTGCTTGGCATACAGTAAACACTTAATAAATGCTTACCGAATGACTTAGACAATGAGCTAACTGGAGGAAAACACAGTGGGAATCATGGCATCCTAGATGGACAATCTTCATTTAAGCATAACCACAACACATGCACACCGAATCCTACTTCTTTATTAAAATGCATAAAGCAGCCAGAAGCAAAGACACCAATAAATTCTTCTGTATAAGCAGAATATTTTTAATGGCTCCCTGAACACTAATAACTACTGCCCTCTTATGTGTACTTGACTCTGTTTAACCTTTTGCTGGTGCTTTTTAACTTCTCCAACTCAGGTACTAATATGGAACTAATGTGGGGTTTATTTTCCCTATAGGAATTACAGAAAGAGTACTGCACATTATCATAAGCACATGAGATCCTTCCAGCAACTGCAAGACTTGACATCAAAGCATCTGCACTATGGCACAGGGAAAGAATTTAATAACAACTGCAAGGCTAAGCATTCTTAGTTTTTAAACATCAGATAGTTCATTGAATATTTGTCATGGAAAAAAAATTAGTTCTGGCCAAGCAAAGGAACAGGCAGGATAACACACAGACATCACTTTAGTAGCAGATGTCAATTTCCATGCAAAAGATCCCTCCTCTGTGGCTGATGGGAGCCTGTCATGACCTGTCACTCAATGGACAGTCAGCAAAAGGCAAAGGGATATGAGTTCAGGATGTTGGAAATCGTAAAATCTAAGTGGAGCAGTCTGGGGGGGTGGCATAAGTCTGCCACCTCCATGTGGCATGTTCTTTGTGTGCCAAGTCCTTGAAATGTGTTCAGATGTAGCCCAGAGTTAGCATTTTTGTCTAATTTTTATCTTCATTTAAGTTTTTTTGATTGTTGGTTTTTCTTCTCTCCTTTTTTCTTTCTTCGCTTTTTTTTTTTGTTATTACCTCAATGTTTTGTTATTATCTCAGGGTAGCAAGGAAACATCCAGAACACTCCCATAGTGAAAATAAACTAAATATTCCCCCCTGATATTTAACTGCTGGATGCTACCCCCCTTTCTTGTTCTCCTTAACTAAGAAGGTTGCCCCAGCATCCTGACATATTGGAGTTGAGTTCCAACTGTATTAATCCATGTCCTGCTGAGCTGCTGCAGAGAGAGGAATTCATTTGACACCAGCAGGGAGAAGACAGAGGAAAAATTTAAGGGGAAATGCATAAAGAAATAAATAATTTAAATAACATAGCGGGAAAGGGAAGGGGGAAGCAAGAACAAAGCATAGTGAGCATGTGTGTGTTCCCTACACAGAAGCAGGCAAATGGGAACATGAGGAAAACAATACAGAAGAAGGGCCATCAGGAAACAACAAATATTGTTCAAAGAGAAACGCTTTATCACTAACCTCTGAAAGAGCTGCTACATTGTGTTGTTTATCAAAGTCCTGTTTCAGCATCATACTTAAACTAAGAACTGGCCCATCACTTCCACTTGCTAAAAGAAGCCTTTGCTCCTATGCACCCTTCCACAAAAAATAACAAGTCTATATTTTCAACAGTGTTCCTGGTACTGATGCTACTAAGCTGAATTTGATTAAAAGTAATTGCTTTGGGTATAGGAAAATAAAGGAATACTGTCACACCATAGGAAATAGCAAATCCGAAATAATTCAGATAGCCATGAGAAGACTTGTATGAACTGATGCAGAATGAAGAACTTGAATAATATAGACAATGACAGCTGTGATCAGCAGAGTATTTGTAAATGGTTAACAACAGTTTCTTTGGTGGGATTAGGTGAGAAGAATGGACCCAAGACACACCTTTAATTTAATCTACGTTATTCTCCAACATTTTGTTAAGTCTAGTCAATCAACCAAACAATAAATCAAACCCTCATTTGTAGAGTTTATCCGGGTGTAAATTAAATGTTTACATGAAAAATTTAACAATCAGCTTTCACAAAGGGTTCAAGCTATCTCCAGAACCCTGACCATAATGTAAATAGAAATAACTAAGAGGCAGCTAAAAGCAAATGTGAATTACAATGAGCAATTTTAATCTCAGAGAAAACAAGATAAAACATCTCATTATTGATACACAAGAGGGAAATTGCAGGTGTAAAATGCTGCATATAAGTGTGGATTGTTTCCCTTACCTGATTTTCTTTGTTGCAGGGGAAAGCAAAGGGGAAGGGAATAAGCATTCATATAGCACTTTACAAAAATTATCTCATTTTATCTTGGGTTCAAACTGCAGCTCCAGAAAAATTCATGGGATTTGTGGCAAGTCACTTGGTTTCTCTCAATCTTTTTCTTCAACGGTAAAATAAGGGGGTTGAATTAAATGACCAGTCTTTAAGGTACTAAAGCCTAGGATTCTAATTAATTAATCTCCATAGTTGGAAATAAGCTTGAAGTCCATCATCTGAGGCCATCTCCAGTTATCCTGTTCTATGTCTTGCTACTGGATCCAGATGGCTCCAAAGGAGAAAGTAAGGCTGGTGACCTTACCCACCATCTCCCTCGCTTAAATCCAATTTGTTTGTAAGTCATGGCACCATCTTCCTGGTGTCATTCATGTTCCTCTTCAAGAATGAAGGCCAAACAACAACTTGAAGCTCTACTAAAAACTCCCCACCAATGTTCATCTAAAAAATATGATCAATGGCGTCACCCTCTCCAATATCCATTCCTTTTTCTTCTACCACTGATCTGTAAGAAACTAAAAATGGAAATTCTTTAAGCATCTACTAAGGCCATTTTAATGTAATCAGCTGTAATCAGCTTTGCAAAGGATAAGAAAGTTCTAATTCCATGAAATGTATTTCTATAGCTACTTTTTCCCAACTCCCTTTCCAATCAATTACTTCCCAATTCCATCTCAACTTCTTTCACATGGGAATGGGAATAAGCATTTATACAGTACCTACTGTGCGCCAAGCTTTGTGCTAAGCACTTTACAAATATTATCTCATTTGATACTCACAACAACCCTGGGAGGCAAGAGCTATTATTATTCCCATTTGAGATATGTGGAAACGGAGGTGAAAAGATGTTAAGCAGCTTGCCCAGGGTTCATATAGCTAAGAAGTGTCTGAAGCTGGATTTGAACTCAGGTCTTCCTTACTCCAGTCTCAATGCTCTCTCCACTATGCCACCTGGCTGCCTCCCTTCTCTCCTCTCCCAGGATCATCACCCTAGTTCAGCTCTTTACCATCTCTCCCATGAAATATCACAATAGGCTCCCAGTTGGTTTCCCTGAATTCACACCCACTCCCTCTCCAATCCATCCACCACACAGCTGCCAAAATAATCTCCCTAAAACACTGGTCAGATAATGTCCTTCAATCTGTTCAAAAATCTCTATCAATTCCTAACACCTCTAGGTGAAATACAAACTCTTCAGCTTTATTTAAAAGCCCTTCATAGTCTACCTTTCCAGGCTTAATGCAGATTGTTTCTCTGTTTTGTCTTCATATCCCCAGCACTTAGCATGGCATCTAGCACATAGTAGGTGCATAACAAATATTTATTGAATTGTTAGGTTGAATTGCATTGGGTTGGAAGGGATCTTGGAAATCATCTAACTCAACTACCTCATTTTACAAATGGAAATGCTAAGTCCCAAAAAGAGACTCACTCAAGGGCAGAGATACTATTAAAACTCTGGGATTCCTGACTTCAAATTCAGTTCTATACCCTGATTATTGCATAAATCCTTCCAGCTTTCCTTGCCAAGCCACTTCTAAGAGCAGTATTTATTTTTAACTGTGCATTATAAATTAAAAGAAAAATATTTATAGCAAAAAGTTATAGAATCACTAGAGAAGTAAGAAATATAGAGTTTACTCAACCCAAACATAATACTTTGGGGAAAATATTTACATTTTAAAATGAGGATTTTATTTGGAAAAGATTTGACCTTTCACCTTAATAAGGTGAATGCTATTGCCAAGGTTACTGATTTTTATTGCAAACTCATTGACCAAATTTTGGCATTACACAAAATAATTTGATATTTAGTCTATCCAACAATCTGCTATGAAGATTGCTACTATGAATTGGAGCTGGCTGATGGTGAGCTCTGATGGTGAGCTCTTTTAAGAGAATGGCATCTTAAGAAAACATTTTTGATAAAAGGAAAAAACCCAAGATGGCCCCAAAGCCTGAGGGAGTTCATCAATTATTCCATTGTGGTCCTACTCCGATTATGACCTGTGAACTTAGGAATTATACAACTTAATTTCTGCCACAGGGCTTTCCAGGGGCTCATTGAAATATTCCAACACGTGAATTTGCCTGCAGTAAAGTAATAAAGGATGCCGAGTCAAAATTCAATCACTGTTCATCTACCATGACAGAAAAAGCTATTAAAGGAATTAACCCTCCCCCCCTCCGCAAAAAAAAGTAAATAAATCAAGGTTTATTTCACTATTATTGCGATTAAAAGGACAATGGGATGTTGGCTGATCAAGGCCTCGTTTCTTTTCTTCAGACAAATCTGTGTAGCAAAGATTCCACAGCCAGATGTGGAATATTTACTTATGGGATCTCATTGTTTATGACAGCTCAAGTTAAACAGAAACTGTCTTGTGAATCAACCTCAGTTTTCCCAGCTGCTGATCATATATGCTCCTGTGGACACTTTTTGTAAATAGTTTGACCACATTTGTCACATGTCTGGAAGTTATTTCAGAGACAAAAATGAGGCCATAAGCATCTGGGCCTGGGATTCACAAAAAGATCCCTCATGGGGGAAAGATTAGAATTCTTCACAATCATAGTAAAGGAAGTTGTTAACTCCACTATTCCAGACAAAATACCCTGCCAGGCTGCAGAGGATGACTGGGGAAGGGGGAAGAGGGGGAGCGGGATGGGAGGTGCATCGAGTGGGGAAAATAAAAACCTGAGACTGAAATGTTACAAATGTTAAAAGCAAGAGAGAAATCAAGAGAAAGGAAAAAAGAGGAACGGTGGCCACATACAAAGCATGGAGACAGCTGTAACAAGGGGTGTTTTTTAATGTTACTTTTAATAAGTATTCATTTTTAATACCAGAAAATTCCACTCTTTGTAGCCTGTAGATATTTGTTCTCATAAGTCAAAACACATGTGTTATAATAAAGACTCAAAGACTCAGGTGGGCAGTAACACACAGGCGGTATAATTTTCAAAACATGCACACAAATCCTTTGTCTTGGCTCTGGGTAAACCTACCTATCCAGAATTTCATCCAGGTTAGAAGTGCCACGCATGATTCAAACCTCACCGTTATCAGCATGAAAGCACTAGCCTGCTTCTTTTCCACCCTGTGCCTCCCTTAGGTAGCCTGATGACTCCCCATCTCTAGGAATCACCATATTGGTGCCAGACTTAGTACAGACACCTGATTGGCTCTAGCCCTAGTGCAGTTCAGAAATCCTGAGCTGAAACCATGACCAGCCTCATCCTCCCCAGTAACAGAGATTAGAGGAGTGACCACCATGCCCATCTAGACTGAAGAGTGATGAGCAAATCCTACAAGATTTCAAAGGGTCACATGAGCAATTTGAATGCGGTCAATGAGAAAATGGAGAGGGGGAGGAAATGCAAAGTCATTTCTCCACTCTCTGCTGATGGCAATAACCTGGCAAGATTTTCCAAAGTTGGCTATTCAAAAACAGCGTCCACCAAGCACTTTCTGTATTTCCATGTATATTTCTGTATTTCCATTAAAGACAGCATAATGTATTAAGTGAACTCTATACCATAAAGAAAATAAAAGGGACATCATGGTTGCTCTAGTGTTCTCCCTGACCTCACAAAAGGTCCAGATCTTATGTCAATGAACATCCTTCATTGACATAAGGTCTGGATCTTACTGAATCAGTCTGCTCGCACCTGAAAAGTCTGCTAGTCTCTTACAGTTGGTCCTTGATAGTAAAATTCATCATACCAGACCAAATGGTGCCCGTGTTGAATCATTTCTCACCACCAGTGAAATGAAGGAAGGTAGAATGTGATATCTAATATTATTCCGTCTATTGTTTGCAGCTGTGTTCATAACAAAGTATCTGGAAGTTGTAGGAATACAGTTGTGGGTAACTGGGAATACTCAACAAAAGAAAAGCTTCAAAAGTCCTAAATTCAATCATTCAGGAAACACTGCATGTTAATGACTATATTCTTAACATACACATGGAATAAGTCCATGTGCAACTGATTATGGGCCCCTTCAAAAAACCACTGCAGTGCTAACTATGAACCAATGGCAAGCCTGAAGACAACCGAGATCACATACCAGCCAACATCAAGGAAATACTACATACAGTCTCAGATCTTCATCAGCAATACCAATAATAAATTTGTCATCAAGGTCAACTCTAGCATGCAATCCCATGATGTACTAGTCAACCAAGAAGCCAAAAAAAAAAAATCAAGAAATCCAGCATTTGTTCTTTAAGAGTTAATAAAGAATTTAGCATCAAATCCCATGTGAGATTAAAGATCTATAAATCAGTAATAACTCTGATCTTCTACATGGCTATGAGAATTAGACCTACCACAAATTTTAGATCTGGCTTCCATAAGTGCTACACATCCTATAGAAACATTTAATGTTGTAGCCAATCAATTAGTCAATAAACATTTATTAAGCACCTACTCCGCCAGGTACCGTACTAAGAGCTGGGAGTAGATATGAAGAAAGACAAAAGGTGGAGATTCCTGCCCTCAAGTTTCCATGGATGTTCCTGGCCTTAGCTTCCTATCATCCCCTCCCTCCAGCTCTAAAATTCAATGATTAGACTCTAGTTGTGTACAGATAATAACTGAGCTCTCCATATGTCTGGTGCATTCATCTCTGCACTTAGCAGGGATGATAGATAGGCCCACATAAAGATGCTCATATACAGCAGCATGTGAAAAGTGCCCAATGAGCGATAGTCAGTTACCTAGTGCTAAGCACTGGAGATAAAAAGAAAGGAAAACTGCTGTCCCTGCTCTCCAGGAGTTCCTGTTCTAATGGGGGAGACAACATGCAAATAACTATGTGGGCTTCTCCATGAAACTCAGGACCAGCTTTTACTGACATTTCACCAGTTTTGCATGGATGAGTCATGAAGTATTTTATTCTTCAAGGAATTAAAAATAAGCTAGTAAAGTACAGAGGAAAGAGTCTTGGCCCTGGGGCAGAAGACTTGGTTCAAATCCTGCCTCTGGTGTTTGTTTGCTACCTGTGTGACCTTGGGCCACCAGTACTTCCTACTTGGTAAAGTGAGTCACTTGGTCTCTGAGACTAGATCTATGGTCCTATAAAGACCTTCTCCCAATGAGCAATGGAGAGGAGCATTGTGGGCATGAATAGGAACTATCTTGAGAAATAAAAGCAAAGAATGTCATTAAATAAATATATTTTTCAAAAAGAAACGATATGCATGGGTCCCCATGATGAGAATGAGGGATGATTATCAATGAACAGCTCCACTAGACCCCCCTCAATGAGCCTCCTATGCTGCATTCTCCTTTTCCCCCTCCCTAGTCATCTTCTACAGTTTAGCAGAGACTCTGTCTAGAAGGGTAAAGTTCCTTTGCTTTGATGGTGAAGGAATCCAACCTTCACCCCCATCCCCACCATGAGGAGTCTTTTTGTGAATCCCAAGCCTAGGCAAATTTCACTCTATTTTTTTGTCTCTGAAATTAAGTGCAAATGGTGGAGTCTCTGTGCCCAAATTATGGGGCAGATATGGATAAGACTGTCATAGCCTAAGCAAGCATGAATGCGTTGCTATTTGCATTGGAGAGAACCTCCACATCTGCGAGATCCTAGCTGAAATAGGGTACCTAAATATTTACTGAAGCACTAGCTCAAACAAGATAGCATGGATGAATAGATGATAATGTTAGTAATAAAAACCATAGTAAATAATTGTTTTAACACATTGTTATAATAAACAACTATTTATATGGCCCTTTAAGGTTTACAAAGCATTTTTTTGTTTCAGCCTCATAATGACCCAGTGAAGTAGATATTCTAGGTCTTATTTCCATTTATGGACAATTATATTAAAGTTCAGTGAAGTAGGAGATACAGTGTCTATGGACACCACCTCTCCAAAGACCCACCTGACTGCCCAACTAATCAACAAGCATTTATTAAATATTTGGTAATTTGTCACACACTGTACTAACGGCTGGGTATACAAAGGAAGACAAAAACACAGTGCCCCTGCCCTCAAGATGCTTGCATTCTAATATATATATATATTATTCTAATATATATTCTATCTTATATATATTCTAATATTCTATTCTAATATATATTCTATCTAATATATATATTCTAATATATTCTAATAATAGAGGTAGACTATTAAGGATATTTTTATTATTGTTTCCCAGGGTTTAAACTCCCTGAGATGGAATTTGGATTTTAAAAGGTGGGCTACAAAACTGAAACAACACACTGATATAATAAATTTTTAAAATACTCGTTTTCTCTATTCAGTTAGTTTAGATCTTCCTGACTTCAAATCCAGTGCCTACCACCCTAGGGATTATATCACTCTCCTGCACAAAAACTTTCACTAACTCCCTATTGTTTTCCAAATGATGCCCACACTTCTTAGACTGGCATTTAACGCCCACCACAACTTGACTCCAACATGCCTTTCACTCTTATCATACATTTCCCATATGTTATGCTCCAGCCACACTGAGCTACCTAGAATATCCTACCTCAGTACCTTTATCTATGTCTCTCCCTATGTTGTGGAATTTCCTTCTTCCCATTGCTCTGTCATGTTTCAAGATGCAGATAAAACCTTCTGCTTAATCTAGTGTAGAGTTATCAGAGACTACACATGAATAGTATGGACTCTGGACTCAACTCTGAAAGTTGCATCAACCTCAAATACGCAAGATATCTTGAGGTCAATGTGTCTTCCCACAATCTGCCCTTCCAATGACATAACATGGAAAAGGACTGACCACCTCATTGGCACATCTCAATCAATTCAATCATACCTGAATCCTTTTCCTTATAACTCCCCACTACTATTCTCTGCTTCGGTAAATCTCATGTACATTGGCAACAATTGTATTATTTCTCCCACTTAAATACATGGACTACATGTAGGCTCAACAGGGACAAAAGCACTTCAGTTCTCTCCCTGCTGCTACAGGTTACCTTCATTGCCTTTCCTGTGATGCTAACACCCAGTCTCTTCAAATCTCACACATTGTTTAAAACCTAACTCAAGTAACCATCTCATTCATGTAAGCTTCTTTGATTCACCTAAATAGAAGTGATCTCTTTTTCCCTGGAACTCTCAAAGCACTCTATTTTATACCTTTGAATAACCTACCACACTCTGCTTTTTTTTAAATCTACCTCGCATGTTTAAGAGGAAAGCATTTTGCAAACCTGAAAGAATTATACAATTGTAAATTAAAGGTGGTGGTGTTTATTACATTTATTTCAGTATACAACATCCCTCCTACTAGACTACGAGTTCTTAGTGGCCAAGATAGGGATTACATTCTATTTCTTGTTAAGTTCCTAACTGCTTCTCTCTGAATCCCTTGAAAGTTGTAGGCCCTGCTTTAATGTTTACAGATTTCACAAATAAATTTTTCTTTTCCATTCTCTAACCATGACCTAGAAATGTTTCTTGAAAAATAAAAATATCAAAGTTTTTCGACACAGAAATGCAAAACACCTCATAATTCCCACTTCAGTTTTGCATTTCAGAGGGGTGGAATTTAACAACCCTAAGGTCACATAGCTAGCAAGTGTCTAAGGGGGTATTTGAACCTGGGTACTTCTAACTCCAGGTCCACTACCCCCAAAGAAAGAGCAGAAGTCTGGGAAAGACTATCTAAATTCCTGTGCTGGCTCTTTTCCGTCAGTGATCTTAGACAAATCCCTGGAATGACGATTCAATTTCTTTAATTACAAAAAGGGGGCTTTAGATGGTAAAATGTTCGTCTTCCTATATCACGAAAACTTTGTGAAGTTCAGCCCAGAGAACATTTAGGGTTATTTCTGATACAAATAACCTCATTGTTCCAACCAGAAAGGTCCTTAGGTCAGTGAGTTCAACTCTTTCATTGGAAAGATGAGGAAACTGAGGAACTGGTGTGGCATATTATTTTTATTATGTCTTTGAATACCCTCACAGACTCAAAGTTGTCACTATAGGCACAATTCAATAGCCTTTGAAAACAGACATTTATAGCCTTTTTCTGTGACTCCATTTCCTAAGCTAATTTGATCTTCATCTTTCTCTTTCAAGAGTTGGTGTCTTGAGAGAGAGAAAAAGAAAATGTGTGCTATTTTATTTCTCGGTATAAATGGTTTAAATGGATATTGCTAGACTCACTTCAAATAAAAACCATGTAGACCTTGCTGCTACAAAATTTCTTTTGCAAAAAAAAAAAAACCAGGCCATAGGGTGATGGAATTGAGGGGACTAGAAAAATGGTTAATTGTGAGAATTGAATGAGCATCACCAACTTTATCTTGTGACAATTCTTGAGCTAGATCAATTCCCTTTTTGTTCAATTATAGGTCTACTCCAATTTCTGTCTTGTGAGAAAATTTTATTCAATTGTGGGAACCAGGAGAAAACTTTACTGCATTGTTTGAACCTAACCCTAGATGACTGAAAAGCCAGACCACCTCTACTTGCTAGAGACCCTTAACTAAGGACCTAGGTTGTGCTGACCAGGAACTCAAACAGATCCTAGGACTGATGCAAGGATTTTTCTCATAACTGTATATCTCAAGCAACTCATATGTCTTATCTGAAAACTGGCCCCATACTGATAAATCAGTTATTGTTTTCATGTTCTTTTGATTGAATATAGACACTTCTGGGAAGTAGGACATCTTTTTCTGATTTCAGGGAATTAAACCTGTTCACCCTCTCCTTCCCAATTTGAAAAGTTTCTAATCTTTCCTCCAATTAGAATTCAGGTTAACTAATATTGTATCCTGGTTTATTGTTTCCTTTTAATTAATTAATCTTATTTAATTGCTTGTTTTTAATGTATAAAAGCCTGTTTCCTCCGTATTGAGAGCCCAGACCTAAGCTGAGGAAGGGATATATCCCAATTTGTTACGCAAGTGGTATGCATTGCTTAATAAATGAAAATGCTTGCAAGATTCTCAGTCATTTCATCTTTCACTTATCACAAGGGCATCCTCTTATTTCTTTCCCCTTCTTTCAAAGGGGGACCCAATTACATTTTTATTTTACACATATATGGAGGACATTTTTTAAATAAGCCACACAGAATATAGCCCCAGTGGCTTGCTTTGCAGACTGAACTGTAAATATTTTAACTGAAAAGATTTGGATTTGTTTAGGTCTCTCCCTGAAATGGCAGAATGCTGTTCCAAGAAACTTCCAAGGCCTTGAAAAGCACTGAAAAGAGTATAAACTCAAGACGATAATATTGTCTTGACTGATATCAAAGGAAGAAAAGAAAGGAATTGATTATGAATTATGAATAAAAGAAATGGCCCTTCTTATGGTCAGTTTTCCTCAAATTCACACAAATAATAAAGTCATTTTTAACACTAAGTTGTCAACATCCTTGAAAAAAATGACAGTAATCTACTTAGAGACAATTTCTATGTAATGATAGGTGAAGTTGGGAATGAGAGGGAGAGATACTACATGATGCATAAAGAAGTTCAAATTGTATTTTTTTCTAGTTAGAGCTTCATAACAAAGCACAGCTGCAAACTGCCCTCGCATAATTATAGCTCGACCTGTATGCATGCACCATATTTTAGAGCATGAAATTTCATTAATAAAATGAAAGAATGTGTGAAATTGTATTTTAAACACTTGAAGCAGAATCAGTCTAGTAGGTGCTGGGCTCTCTTCAGTGGGCAACAAAATAATGTTTTGAAAGGTCATCCAAATAACTTCAGTCACACATCATATCATGGCACAGGAGCTGCAGATTGTACCATGGAGTGTCTCAGATAAATGGACTTGGCTTTCAGGAAAAATGTTCAGGTACTCATAATTTCATAACATTTAAGGAAGGAGAATTATAAAAAATGACCATAAAAACAACAAAACTTCAGTCATCCTCACTGCTTAGAGTTCTGTATGTTTGGGGTTGTTTTTTTCCCCTCAGAACCAACAGGTTGTCAGAGAAATAGCCTTGAAAAGGATAGAAAACAATGGAAGGAAGAAAATTTAATTAGGACATTTCTAATCATTTTTTACTTATTTGAATAAGTTTTTGACTTTTAAGTTGTGTGTTGACCTAAGCTGCAAGCATGAGACTAATGAGAATCACAACCTCCAGCAGAGTACATCTTTAATTCTACCTGCATCTATTAATAGTACACAGGAACTTTCAATTACAAAAAACAAGAAGCTATGATTATTCCTTATAAATTAGAAGAGAAGCCCAATTTCATGGCATGTCATGTTACTCACCTTTCTTTTCCTTTTATATGTAGCACCAAGACCCCTTAATATGAGGCTCTGTTAGTTAATCCCAAGCCTATTGTACTCAAATCTAGGTCTATGTTAATTCATAGCTCACAAATCCCTGTTTCTGCTGAATTTCCACCAACCCTGCCAGGAAAAAGCTCATATAGCATCATAGGAAAGCAAAGGGCATTTACTCAAAACTGAATACAAGACAAATAAAAGGCACTGAATCAAGCAGCAAGCATTCAGATCATTCATTTCCCAAACTACCAACTCCAAAGCCTCTGGAAAATACAAATAGTGAGACCACTGCCTCACCTGGATCTTCAACACAATGGGAGAAAGACACTGGCAGTTTCACTCACACATTACTCTAATTACTCAGGAATTAAAAGAGGATCCCAAGTTATCACTCTTATCTCTGCTCCCCAAAATGTTTTTTATGTATAGTCCTGCAGGATAGAGGCACTCACAGACAGCATGATCTTAGGTTAATACCTGCAGCAATAGTGTTGAGTATGCTGGACTTGCTAAGATAGGTATTACCAAGCCTTGTGGAGAACATTGTTGCTTCTTCTCAGGAATTATTTAAGGAAAAATGTCTCCTATCACCACTACTACCCCTAGCACCAGCATATTCTATACACAACTCCATTTCCTCCTCTTCCATCCCTTCCTTCTTTTCTTCTTTCTTCTATTCTTCCTCCTCTCCTCCTCATTCTCCTTCTCCTCTTTCTTCTTCTTCTCCTCCTCATTCTCCTCCTTCTCCTTCTCCTTCTCCTCTTTCTCCTTCTTCTCCTCCTCCTTTTCCTCCTCCTCCTTCTCCTCCTCTTCCTCTTCCTCCTTTTCCTGCTCCTCCTACTTCTCCTTCTTCTTCCTCTTCCCCTTCCTTTTCTTGTTCCTCTTCTTCTTCCTCCTCTCTTTCTCTCTTTTCCTTCTCTCTCCCTGTTACTAAGTAGTAACTGTGAGTGCTTTTATTTTACATACAATACACTCCATTTCTAGTTTCCACATCTTTGCACTGATTTTCCTGGGTGTTCTCTCCCTAGTTCCCCAAGCTTCTAGTTCTTTCTCCTCCAAAATCATCTTGTATTGGATTTATGTTTTTGTCCGTGTGTATGTACACATATATATGCCATTGTCTCTCCCATTAGAATGTAATATTCTCAAAAACAGGAACAATTTCATCTACAGCTTCGTATCCTCAGCCCCTAGAACAATATCTGGCACATAATAGGAACAATACAAGTATTTCACAGATTCATCCAAATGGCAATGGTCTTCAGAAGCTGCAAAGGCTGAAATATCCATCATCTTGTGGCCAATTTCATTATCAACTCCTAGGAACTCAGCTCAACAGAACAGCAGAATCTCAGAACTAAAGGGGATTTTAGATGTCATCTAATTGAGTCTATACATGAGTAAGAATTCCCTTTACAACGTTCTGTCCAGACAGCATTCAGCTTTTTCTTCAAGACCTCCAGCATGGAAAAAGGCACTACCTCCAAGGGAAATACATTCCATTTTTGAATAGCACTACAAAGTTTTTCTTTAAATACTAACTAAATGGATCTCTGTGCAACTTCCACCCATTGCTACTCATTCTGCTCATTGGACTCAAACAGAATGAGTCTAATCCCTTTTCTACAGGATACTTCTGTAAATTCATGAGGATAGCTATCATGTCTCTTCTCCCCAAGTCTTCTCTCATTCTGATCATTCAGCTGATATTTATGGACCACAGACTCAATCTAGACTGTTCCCCATGCAGGTTTTCCTCCTCTGCACAGGCATACAGTCTGTCAAAACCTTTCTATCTTGGTAGGAAGAATCTGCCTAATCTTATATTCCACTTCATGGTACAGAGAATAGAACACTGGACCTAGTGTCAGGAAGACCTGACCTCAAATCCAGCCTTAGATATTTACCACCAGAGTGACCATGGACAAATCCCTAAACCTCTGTCCATCTTAATTTCTTCAATTGTAAAAGTGAAATAATCATAGCCCCTACCTCCCAGGATTGTTATAAGAATCAAATAAAATATTTGTAAAGCCTTAAGCATAGTATCTGGCCCAAAGTAGGCACTCAATGAATGTTTCTTTCCTTGCCTCCTTGACAGAGACTAGAATCACTTCTATGCCAATGGCAAAGCCCCAGAGCAGGACAATAGTGGAGGAAAAAAAAATGGTTTCAAGATCTATTCTAAAAATCTGCTTTTAAGGTCTATCATAGGGTCAGGACAAGATACAGTCTCATTTCATGAAATTTATGCATCAATGGTAAACACTCCAAATATTTAGCTTTTTTGTGTTCTCGTTAATGTGGATACTATTGCTCACCAGTGCAGAGAATTATATTTTCATATTTTCCCAGGCTGCATGATTCTTGTACATGCCTTTCTACAAATTTTCTATAATAACAATAAAAATTATCATTTTATTCCTAATAAGATACTGTGAGATTCTAAAATGCCCTCCAAATCAAAAAAAGATTAAATAATACTCCATGTGTTTTCAATGTTAAATATATTACTATTGAAAATTGGTAATACATGTATGTTAATATCTAATTAACTAAAACTGCCCATTCTTATAGTATCAATGAGTAAGAGCTGAAAAGGACCTTAGAAGTCACCCAATCAAATTTTCTCCTTTTAAAAATGAAAGAAACTGAGACCCAGAGAAGGAAGATTTGCTCAAAGTATTCAGAAAGACTAGAATCAGGATTTGAACTCAGGTCATCTGACTTTAAATCCAGTGTTCTGTTCAATGCAACATGCTGCCATTTTGGAAACAAGTAATCATAGGAATCTATGACCAATTTTTCCACAGATTTTCTTAATGTATTTCCAGGGTAAAAGATACATATCATAAATTGAAATTGAGGACTTTTAAAAATAATTCAGCAACAATGTTGCACCTCTAGTTATAGTACTTTCTTTTTAAGTATACATATTCAATTCATTCTAACAAGCATTTTATTAAGAAACTACTGTGTTCTATAGAATGGTGGTACATATCTATAATCCCAGCTACTAGGAAAGCTGAGGCTGGCAGATCTCTTGAGTTCAGGAGTTCTGAGTTGTTAATGGCTATTCCAATCAGGTGCTGGCTAAATTCAGTATTAATATAAGGAGTCTCCAGAAGTTGAGATTTTCCAGACTGCCTAAGGAAAGGGTGACCCAGATAAGGTTGGAAATAGAGGTCAAATCCACCACACTGATCAACAGTGAGATCAGGCCACAAGTAACTGCTCTTCAGAGATGGGAAGACCTAGTCTTTTTTTTATTTATTATGTATATAACACAGTGATAGACTCTGGGGGTGCAAAGACCAAAACCAAACAGTACCTACCCTCAAGGAGCTTTTCTTCCTACCCAGGTATACTATGTGTACACAAGTTTCAAGTCATACCAAGTAAACAGGGACAGGATACAAATAAGTAGAAGGATCAGGAAAAGCCTAAGATAAAGGTGGTGACTGAGATGTGCTTTTACAAAAATTAAGGTTTCAAAGAGAAACCTGTAACTAATTTGAGTTTTTTGTTTGAGGTTTTCTGTTTTATTTTCTTTTTTGCTTTCTCTGGGGGTGAGGAAGTGGAGGTGGAGAAAAGAAAGAATGCAAAGCTAAAAATAAAATAAAGTTGAATTAAAAATAAAGCTAGGGTTTCAATGAAGGAGAGGTGAAGAGTGAAAGTGCCCATATATGGAAGGCTACTTGGAAAAGAAAATAGAAAGTCATATATGGATATCAGCTAGCAGTTCACAAGGAGAGGGTATATGAAGAAGACTAACATGAAACAGGACTGAAAAGGAAAGTGAGACTAGAGAGCAAACGAAGATTTTTGAGTAGGGATAACACGTTTTAGGAATATCAATGTGACAGCTATGTGAAGGCTGTAGAGAGGGGAGAGAAAAAAGGCAAGAAGAGGCTACTGAAACAGTTCAGGTGAGGCTGGATGAGTGAAGAGAAGGGGACACCTATGAGAGAGGTTATGGAGGTACAATCAGAAAGGCTTAGGAACTAATTAATTATGAGGATTGAGAAGGCAGAGAAAGTAAAGAATGACTTCAACTTCACAAGTTTGGAAGAATGTTGGTACCCTGGACAGAAATATGGATGGTTGGAAGGGGTATTTATTTATTTATGCTTCTTTAGATATGTTGAGTTTGAGATGTCTATGGGACATCCAGGTAGAGATGTCCAGAAAATAGTTCAGAACTAAAGTTCAGGTTAGGACTGGATATTTAGATTAGGGAGTTGTTCACATAGAACGATCAAATCCCTAGAAGCCAATAAGAGAAGAGACCCAGCGCAAAGTAATCTGGGGGATATACAACAAGAAGGACTTAGCAGAGGAGATTGAAAAGGAATGATCAGAAATTAAACACATGATAAAAAGTGTGGATATATACTTAATGTATCTGCCCTATGAAGTATACCATACACATTCAAACTTGGAGTCTCTTCAAAGCTACATCCTGGCATTAACAACTCTTATCATTAAGAGTAAACAGTACAAGTCACCAGAGTAGTGCTACAGGGTATCACCATGGTCCAAACAAGGAAGAGGCTAAGTGTAAAAGAGAGAGTAGAAACATTTTCAGTTTCCTGTTGTTTTCTTTTGTCTTACCTTTTTCACAATTAGCAATCCCCCTACTTCCCACGCTCAATGAAAGGGGGCTTTGAATGAAAAAGTTTGCCTCTTTCATTATTCAATATAATGGGAATCTATCATCTAAATATCATTACCGTTAGAGGACTGTCATCTTCAAATTCCACCTCACTGTTCATTGATGAAAGAAACCATTTTTTTTGTAAAAACCTTGCCTGAATTTTCAACTAAAAAGCATTTGACTTCAAGGTGACAGACTGGATTCTTCAGAGCTGTTACCACCTTGGATAATTATAAAGCAGAAAGAAATGCAAAGCGATGGAACCACAAAAAAATGAACCCCTCCATACACACATACATACAAAGATTAACACCTCTGTGTGTTTATGCAGTATTGCTCAGGTGGTGTCACTTCTGACATAGCACTAAAAACACTGCTATAACAGCTGCCAATTGGAAATAAAAGCAGAAGAAGGTGAGAGGGAAGATCCAAATATCAACACTTAAAGAGAATCCATTTTACTTCTAGGAAAGCTACAGACAATCAGATCTGAGAAAATTCAGATGACTTTAAGTCCTGCCAAGGTCACGCTGATTCCAAATGAATGAACTATAGAATCATAGAATTTCAGTTAGAAGGATACTTAGTCACCATCTAGTCCAAATAGAACTTGGAAAAAATCCCCTTCCCTCTAAAATATGCCCAACAACTTCATGACTTTGCTTGAAAGACTGAAGTAAGACGGAATTCACTGCATTTCAAGACAGCCATTCACTTGAAGACAGCTCTAATTTTTCAGGAAGTTTTTTGTCCCTTCAAGCCTCGGTTGTACCTTCCACTCATTGGTCCTAGTCTATCCTCTGGAAAAAGCAGAACAAAATGTCCAGATTCTAGCCATTCAGATATTTAAAGACATCAAACACTGCCTCACCTAAACCTTCTCTTGTCCAGGCTAAATAACCCCACTTTCTTTAAGTAGTCAAATCAATGAATTAAGAAAGATTTATTAAGTATCTACTATGAACTAAGCACTGGAGATACAAAAAAGACACAAAAGACAGTCTCTGCCCTCAAGTAGCAGAAAGAGACAACATGCAAACAAGTATTATAGATAGAAATGTAAAGCAAGTTCTATGCAAAATAAATAGGCAATAATTGAAAAGAAGGCAGTGTAACTATGAGGTTAGGGGAGGCTGCCTAAAAAAGAAAGGATTTTAGTTGAGACTGAAAGGACAAAGGAAGGAGAATGTTCCAAACATGATGGACAACTAGAGTTCCTCTATGGTGTGAACTTGCAGGCGGTCCCTCACCGTACTGTCCACCCTCCTCTGGATTCTGTTTAGTTTTTCAAGCTCCTTCCTAAAAGTTGGTGCCCAGAACTAAAGGTCATGTTTCATATAGAGCCTGACTATGGCATTCCTAGTCCTGGACATTATATCTCTCAACATAGCCCAAGACTGAACTACCTTTCTCAGCCACTTAAGTCACATAGTTCACTGATATCAATTACCTGTCGGTGATTAAACACCTACTGTGCATCAGGTTTGTGTTAGGCAATAAGAATACAAAGACAAAAAAAATGAAATAGTTTTAACTCTTGAGAAACTTAAGTTCTGTCAAAGAGACAAAAGATCTTTGGAGCTAAAAGGGTGTCTTGGAGATAACCAACCCAACCTTCTCATTACACAGATGAGTACACTTAGACTCAGAGAGAAGTGAGTAACGATTTCAATTTCTTCAAGTTTGTTACAGAAAGATCTAATACAAAACTCCGAGTCCTTAAACTCCAGTCAGTCCACTGGACTCGGAGCAAGGAAGACCTGAGTTCACATCCTGCCTTAGATATTTACTAGCTGAGTGATCCTAGGCAAGTCACTTAACCCCTTTCTACCTCATTTCTCATCTATAAAAGGAGATCAGTAATAGCACCTACCTTCCAGGGTTATTGTGAGGGTCAAATTAGATAATATCTATAAAGTTCCCTGTAAATCTAAGGAACTATAGAAATGCTAGCTATAATTATTATTTCAGCTATCCATGAGGGACAAGGTAAGATCTATCATGGCATGCATATAGAAGTTAGGAGTAAAATACTTCACATCAAAGGAACCCATCCTGCTACAAGGAAAATAAACCCTAGACCTTAGATTCTTAAGAGGTGAAATTCTTGTTATAGCCAATAACCACAGAGAGTCCTATCTGATACAAATAGGGAATTGGACCTTAGTTGCTACTGATTATACATATATATACATATATGTGTATGTGTGTGTATATCCAATTCTTGTGGTCTTCAATTGGTATAAACATTAGAAATATAAATATATATGTATGTATATAATATATAAAAATAGAAATATAAAACTACACTATAACTGTAAAAATGGCTTTTTTTAAAGAAACTTCAGTTTAGCTCTAGCAACCAAGTTTTCTCTCCAACATTTAGGAGGTCAAGTCAAAATAGTGGAGCACAGTATAAATGCTTAGGTCATTGGATAATTAGTTTCTTTGACAGTAGCCTACCTCCGACTAATTTCAGTGGAAGTCCTGAAACTGCATTGTTCAGTTCAAATGGAAATTGCAATATCCTTCAAAAATGAAAAAATAATTTTCAGTGATTCAAAAGAACCTCTTGGTACACTATAACTAGAGCAAGGATTTTTTCAATAGGGTCTATGAACTCTTTTTAAATATTTTGATAGCTCTATTTTACTATAATTGGTTTCCTTTCTAATCCTATTTGCTTTATTTTATGCATTTGAAAACACAATTCTGAGAATGAGTTTATGGATTTCACTAGTCTGCCAGAGCGGGCCAGGAATCAAAAAAGGTTCAAAGAATTCCTGGACTTGAGAAACACCCCAAAATCAACCTTCTCACCTCCCAATCCTCTAAAGCACTTAAGTACAACCTACCGGCAAAAAAAAATACTTGAAACCAAAGGCTTTCATTACTAATTCCTCTCCAATTTTCTTATACTTCATTTCCTTCCATATACTCTGTGAACCATCTATTTGCTATTCCTTACACATGACAATCCATCTCCCATCTCTCACGCATTGCAGCAGTGTTTGGGAGACTCTGAAGAAAAAACTGGGAGAGAAGAGGTATTAGACTGATTACCAAACTGAAGGTCTACAGAGCCATTGTGCTGACCTCATTGTTATATGCTTGTGAAGCATGGACAGTCTATCAGCATCATTCCAGGAAACTGAATCACTTCCATTTGAACTGTCTTAAGAAGATTCTGAGGATCACCTGGCAGGATAGGGTACCAGACACTGGAGTCCTTGCTTGAGCTGAACTGCCAAGGATTCAAACTATGTTTCAGAAACTCCAAGGGGCTGGCCACATTGTTCAAATGCAAAATGTACTCTTGCCAAAAAGACAATTCTATGGAGAACCCCATGGGACAGTCAATCACATGGTGGCCAGAAGCAATACAAGAACAATCTTAAGGTCTGTCTCAGGAACTTTGGATTTGACTGTGCAACATGGGAGACACTGGCACAGGGATGCTCAGCATGGTATGCCCACATCAGAAAGGATGCTGTGCTCTTTGAGCAAAGCAGAATTGAGACAGCACAAAGTAAATGTAGGATGTACAAATGTGGGATATCCACCCCAAATATTCACACAGACTATCTGTGCCCAACCTGTGGTAGAGCATTCCGAGTTCATATTGGTCTGATCAGCCACAGTTGGACACACTGAAATTTCACTTTATCATGGTGATGTCATTTTGGTCCTCTTCAAAGACGAAGGACAACAACCAACCAGGTTGTATTGCAGGTCTCTCATGCCCTTCCTCACCTCAATCTCTTTCTTCAAGGCTCATCTCAAATCCCTTTTTCTATAAGAGGTCTTTCCCATTTCCATTTTCCCTACCTCCAGTAGATTCACTACCAGGGTTTCTAAGATCTTCCGTTTACACTTTATATATCTTACATTATAATTATATATTGTGTTATAAGTATAATTAGTTATAATGTTGTCTCTTCCATTAGAATGTGAATTCCTTGAGGGCAAAGACCATGTTTTTGTCTTTCTTTGTACTTAGCACAGTTCCTGGTATAAGTGAGTACTTAATAAATGCTTGTTTAATGTCTAATTAACAAATTTAGTAGGATAATAGATGAAGGGATTTGTCAGCTCACTGGTATGAAATTTAGAAGAGGCCTGGACAATTCTGCCTCTGAAGTTTGAAGATAGTATTCCTTTCTCAAATATAAAATAAACATTTCTATGTCACATGCACTTGTATAATATAAGCTACAACTCAAAAACTAGTATATCTATGAAATTTTACTTTTAACATAAATGGGTCAGAAAGAAAAAATACAGCTGTCAATTGTACAGGCTGGTGTAGGTCTTTAAAATACTGAAATACTTTACAATAAATCCTCAACCACATTTAGGAAGCTCTATATCAATATAAGTTCAAAGATACTGGCAACTGAATTCTCTATACTTTGAAGATATGCATATATAAGAGTTTTATTCTTTAAAAAAATTAGAATCAATACTTGAATGTAATCTATTGTTTGTACATGAATGTAATGTTATGCATCTTTAATTCAGAATTTGTTAGTGTAATGTAGATCTGATTCATACCTAGATCACATAAAATGGCATCACCCATGTGGAAGACACAAAAGAAATGCCTCTGTGAGACCTTATAACTGACATGGCATTGACCTTCCATATGGTTAGAAGGAGTCTTTTTCCAGTGGCTACATAGCTAGAACTGTCATCATTTTTAAATTGTCTGACTTAAGCATAGTTGGAAATTTTTCCTATATTCTCCTCTGAGAGTAAAGGACTTCTTCACATATACCATATGAGAGGAAGGAAGGTCTAATGTCTCCTTGTCTTGTTTCCTCTTTAGACCATATCACCTCAAGAATGGAACCTGGAATTTGAGCCTTTTTCTTCTTCCTTTTCTATTCTAGATGTAGGACATAGAATCTCCAAACCAGGAACTTGAGCCATTAGGATCTAACAGTCTAAGAATCCAGGGCAGGTGTTACAGCCATCTCAGCATCAAAGCCCTATGGAGCAAGGGTACCAGGATACTACCCTAGCACAGTTTTGGACTTGAAGTTGATGTGATTAATGCCACATAGGAGTTAAGCTAAACTATTAGCTTAATTTTTGAGGCAAAATGCCTTCCATATCCAGAGAAAGAACTATGAAATTGGATCACAGAATGAAGCAGACCATTTTCTTTTGTATTATGTTTTTTTTGTTTTATGGTTTCTCCCATTTATTTTAATTCTTCTATTCAACAATAACAAAAAGAAAAGAAAAGAAAATGAATGTTGAAAACTAAAAATAAATAAGTAAATCTAAATCTTTAAAAAATGAGAGAATATAACTGATAGGGGCTCATGACTGATACAAACAGGGCATGTGGCTTTAGTTCCTTTTGATTTAGTACATAGTTCCTACTTTTGTGGCCCTCCCTTTATATGATTATCAGAAATAGAAAACTACACTGTGACATAGATGGCTATTTTTTAAAGAGAAACAAATTGGGCTCTAGTGACTTTTCTCTCAAAATTTAGCAAGTCAAACCAAAAAATTAAGGTCCAGTAGGAATGCTTAGATAATTAGTTGTTTATGTTTATATTTAGTACATTTATTATATGTTTATCATATATTATTAAATACACACACGCACACATATAATAGTTTACCTCAAACCAAAGAAAAGTGATTCCCTAACCCCCTTCAGGGTACTAGAGAACCCTGATTGTGAGAGAGATAGAAGGAGTAAGGGCACAAGAAAAATGTAACATCTGGCCCTGAGAGTAAGGTTAGAGACAACCCCGTGATATTACTAAAAATCCCAAAACATTATCAGTTACTTTTCCTTTATACTAGACAACTCAATACTGGCAGACCACAAAGCTCAGTAGCAGTAATTAAGCCTAGGACATAGGACTAAAAGCCTATGAATCAATTGTCTATCCTGGAAGCAAAATGCATAACTGAACCTCTGCCCACTAATATATCATAAACTGATGTAATTTGCACCATGCAATAACAAGAGGAAGAATAGGTTACCTGCAATTTACCAGCAGGGTCAGAATATGAGGGGGGCAGAGAGTATCAAAAGTAGTGGTACTGCCACTAATATATGCCTACCAGAAAAATGAATGCCTTTTGAACATCTCCCTAACCACAAAACATATCCTATCTCACAGCTGAATGAGTCATTCCCATTGATGCAATGAATATTGACCCTATAGCCTACTAAAACCCCTAGACTTTATTTTCCCAACAAACTGCTTTCTAAACATCTCCATTTTATGCTTATGAATTTCACTTTCTTTTCAACTCAAGTAAAATTTTGTATTTGCTTCTATTAAATTTCATCTTATTAGATTCAGTCCAATATTCTAGCCTAGGCTAGACCCTGTCATTCACTGCCTAATCGATTCATCCTTGATTTATGGCATTTACAAATCTGATAAGCACATCATCTATTCCTTCATCCAAATCAATGATGAAAATGTTCAATACCACGTTTGAGCAAAAATTCCTGAAACTCTCTACTGGAGAGGTCCTACCAACTTGACAGTGTTTTCCAAATGTTTTATGATGATTTCCTTTTTGGTCTGATCATTTAACCAAATCTGAATCCTGCTCATTGTAGCATTGTCTGGTCCACATCTATTCATTTTTCCTTATATTTACCATTTCAGTAATCACGGCAGAAAAGGGAAAAGATGGGTAGGGAATGGTTAGAGGACACCATGGTGGAAACAAAGACTAATAAGGAGCAAGTTTGAACACAAATATACAAAACAGACAGAAACGAATCCATCAATCAAGAATCATTTGTTCAATTCTTGTACTCTTCTATGAGTCATGTACTATTTAAATGCTAGGGATACAAAAAATAAGTGGTATATCTTCTGCTGTCAAATAGCTTACATTCTACCTTGGAGATGGAACACTTTCTGTGTATCTTTGGGCATGCATAGAAACTGAAAAAAAGAAATGAACCTTGAACTAGTTGAGGTCACAAGTAGCCAGGCATCTAGTCATATTTTAATTTCTTCATCATCACAAAATTACAATGACTGTGACCCTAAGATTGCATTGAGGAGTGACTCAAAGTTAAATTAAGCAGAAGGTAAAGATCTCCAGCAAAACAGTTCATGGGGAGCTCACCGCACTGAGACACATTCCATATAGAGGAGCCTCTCCCTTTTTTGAACCCCCAAGTTGACTCCAAAGTTAAAAGCTGATCTTGAAAACTCCATCTTTTGTGGCATATACTTGGCTACAAGAGACGGTACCGGTCTGGGGGAATGGAGTAGAAAGAGGGATGTTCCCCAAGGACTTCTCTAATCAAACAACCAGCAAGTTAAGCATCCTACTGTCTTTTTTTCTTAATGGAAGCCTTTCACTATATGGAACTAATTATCGCCATCTGCAGTTCCATACTTATATTTCCTCTCTAGCATCTCATTCTTCAAAAACTCAGTAGCTTCCTCCCTTTACATTTGTAAATGCTGTTGACGGTGGATAAAATCCATGTTTGCTTTGTATTCAAAACCCCTAGGAAAGCTTGTTTTAATCACCGACAGATGTTACATTCTGCTTTGCTATGGTTGGCACAGAACTTCAGAGAGGAATAGAAGAAAAATCTTTATTTTATATTTAAATTGTAGATTGTTGCAGACTAAATAAAATGCCAAATTGTTATTGGAAACAACACAGCCACTGTAATAACGATAGTCGGCATTGCGTTTTTACAATTATATTTTTTTTTTGGCATTTGTTTAACCCAAGATGTTTTCCACATTTAGTAAAGGGTTGGGTTTTTTCCCCTTCTCCTGAAATGACTTACACCGAAGTAGTAGACATTTGTAATTTATATTTACTAAATAAGATTATGGAACACTGAAAGTATAATGTCCAAGGCCACAGGTAGGCTTTTGAATATTCTCTGTTTTTTCTGGACTCACCTTTCCAAACACTTGATTCTTTTGAATACATTTACAAACAGTCATTTTTCCCAAAGACCACTCTACAAATATAACTTTATAATCTATTTCATCCTTGTATTTCTTTCATCTCTGATTTCTTTCCCATTCATTCATTTGCACTTTTATTTACTCTGTTACATATGTCCAAAACAAAACAACAGGGAAAAAAAGCCAGTAGTGGCAATGAAAGAGGTTGTTTCTTTAGGTTCAGAGTTAGACTTCTGACTCATTTCCCATATTTGAAAGAAAACTCAGTACTATTCTTCTGAAGTATATGATTGCTCGAATAGCCATCTTCTTGGAACCCTGCCCCCATCTTCCCCCAAAGCTCACCTGCTTCATTAATATCCTGAAATTTCCTACTGACATGGTTTCTGATCTCTTCTCTATCCGACAGGAATATGCCAGGAATCATACTGCCCTCCCCAAGACTGGTCCCCAGAACCAGTATACACCAAACTTTCAGCTGTCAGCCAGTACAGACAACCACATTTCTCCTCAGGAATATTTCATCTAATGTACATTTACATGGTTGAGTTATTTTTGAAATTCATTTTCATTCCAACGAGTTAGAATATCCTGGTTATTAACTTTATGCATTCATATTTTTTTTGGTTCAGCCTACACAGTTCAAGAACTTATTTACTTTAAGAAAAAGGAGGCTTTGTGAACACTTCAAAATATAATTAAATCTTCTCAAATAAAAATGACAACCAACTGCACATCAACACCAGTTGGCTTCAAAAGAGGCTAAATCAATAATTTACCATTGTTTTAAATACACCTAGAAAGTCTACAGCTAGAGTGTGCATATGTTTCTCTAACAGAGACATACATGTGTGAATACAAAAATTTATATACATGAGTACATGTAGGTACATATATGTATGTGCAAATATGTATATATAGTATTTACTCATCAGTGTACATGATATTAAGTTTAAGGCATTTTCCTCGCAAGGAGAATGTAAGATCCTTGAGGGCAGGGCCCATTTCTTTTTTTTAATGGCTTTTTTATTTTCAATTTCACAAATTTACTATTTCATTGAAGGGACCACAAGTAAGCATACTGTTAGATATCTGTAACCAAATGCAGAGTCTTTGCTAAAATTAAGCTAACAAGTTATTAGCTTGTTAATCATTGCAGCACTATAAGAAGACAGCCACATGTACATTTTAGAAAAAAAAAATTTTCCTAAATAAAAATTACCATTTTGTGGTTCATTCATTTCTCAGTCATGCCCAACTCTTTGTGACCTACTTTAGGATTTTTTTAGCCAAGATACTGTAGTGGTTTGCCATTTCCTTCTCTAGCTCTTTTTATAGATGAGGAAACTGAGGCAAACAGGGTTAAGTGACTTGTCCAGGGTCACAAAGCTAGTAAGTCTCTGAGACCAGATTTTCACTCAGGTCTTCCAGACTCCAGGACTGGCATTCTATCCACTATGCCACATAACTGCCCAAAAAATGAATATAGGAGACAATTAAAAATAATCATGACATTCCCATAGTACTGTAAGGTTTACAAACTAAAAATAATGACATTCACATAGTCCTCTAAGGTTTACACACTATCTTGTATCCATTTTCTCTCATATAAGCCTCACAACATGCATCAGGTTGGTAATACAGACATTATGATCCCCTTTTATAGAGGAAAAATGGAGAATCAGAGATGGAAAGAGGCTTATCGAGTAGGTATCAAATCTGAACCCAAATCTTTCAGACTTCAGATCCAATATTCTATCCACTAGTCTGCACTATCTCCTAAAAATTTAGTTAATCATTCTTTCCTTTTAAAAACATCAGCCACTATTTACATGAGATAAAATTTATATAACTGAATCAAGCATAGAGGTTATTAATCTGGGATCCACAGATGCCCACAAGGTCCATATTTCAGAGAGTTCATGAAAACATATAGAGAAAATAAATACATCTTTACTTTCATGAACTTCTAAGAGAAATTTGGCGTTTCCTTAAATTACAAATGTTGACTAACCTTATTGTAAGAAGAGGTTCATAGTCTATACCAGACTGCTAAAGGTGTCCAAGACACACACACAAAAGAAAGATGAAGGACCCCTAATGTAGACCATCACTATATTTAACTTTATATAATCCTTAAGCGTATACACACACACACACACACACACACACACACACACACACATGCACATACACAAACTGCATGAATATTAATGGCGTATTACATTAACCTGTATGAATTGCTCACCAGAGCACAATTCGTCCTAGTACTTCAGATATTAACATATCAGAATTGTAAAAACATATGATACAGTCCGCTATGGAGAAGACAGTGAGGTTAGGGAAAGTGTGGTCATCCATTAAAAGAATTCTGAGTGAAAATGGAATCCTCAAAAACAAATGGTACCTGACACAAATCACCTGGGATAGAATTATATTTCACCTCACAGTTGAATATTTGTATATGATTTAATAGTTCAATAAAAAAATTCCAACACTCACACTAAAAAAAAAAACATTAGCTCTGCCATATAAACTTGCCATGTAGGGATGAATATAAGCAGTGGTAACCACACAGATTTCCACTAAAAACCAAACAAACAGGTGTATATTGGTCTCAGTCTCTTGGATTCCATTACTACAAAGTTCCCCTTATGTACCCTTACAGAGACAAGAATAACTTGGCTCAAGAACAGAGCGGCAGACTTGTTTCTTAAGAAAACAGAAATGTGTATAATGAATGCCTCTTTAAATCCAAAAAGGAAGAGAGGCATATTGTGAAGTATTTCCCCCAGAAATCTCATAAATCACAGAAAAACTTAATTTCTCTTGCACAGGTTGGAAAATCTGCTTGTGGTTTCTAGAATAGCTTTATACATGCATAACATCATAGTGAATTCACATACACACACCAACACACACACACACAAAGAATCCTCAAGGTCCCATTCAGTTATTTTATTTATATTTGACTTTCAGATTAAGTATAAATTTAAGACAAATTTTGTTTATTCAAAAATTACTTGGGAATACGTCAGTGTTTTTTGGCTCCCATCAACAACCATTTCTTTAAAAACTTAAAAATCTTCAAAAAGAGTCATTTATATCAGTTTCATTGCTTACTGTTATTTGGTCAATATTTGGTCAATAAAGCTACCTGCCTTTCTGACTTCTTTTCTGCTTCCCAATCTGAGCTAGGCTCATCCATTAGAGTGGCATGATTGTACTCAGAGTAATGAAAAAATTGGTAACTCAAACTACTGTGCATTTTTCTTTGGGGATTTGACCCACACAAATAAAGAGTGGTTTAATGAATCTCATTATCTAATTGTCCTTGGTCTGGGGATAAAAAGAAATAAAGAAGCACTGTCCCTACCCTCAATAAGCCTGTACTCAAATAGAAAAGACATGTTAAATAACTATGTACATATATAAGATATATAGGGTGTTAATGAAATAAGAGGTATTAGCTGCTGGGGGCCTAGGAAAGTCCTCCTGCAGAAGATGGGGAAAAACAAATTGATGAGATTATACGTCCATTTCAGTATTGGGAATCATCAAGTTGAAAGTTGACTCAAAGATGATCTAATCCAAACTACTCAATCATGAAGTCTTTCTACCATATCCTCAACAAGTGTTCCTCTACCTCCAGCTGAAGGCCTCCAGGAACAGGAGACTCACCGTTCATTGCTAAAGGATACACAAAGAAATGGCCAGTGTGGGGAGGTTTTTGAAAGACTTGTTGGTTAGGTAACAACACATTACCAGCATAGCAACAAATGAATAAATCTTTCAGTTGATATTCAGTTGTGCCCAACTCTCTGTGACCCCATTTGGGGATTTCTTGGCAAAGGTACTGGAGAGGTTTGCCATTTCCTTTTCTCGTTCATTTCACAGATGAGGAAACTGAGGCAAAAAGGGTCACACAGCAAGTAAGGGCAGATTTGAACTCAGGAAGACATCTTCCTGACTCCAAGATAGTGCTCTATCCACTTCACCATCTAGCTACTCAAATCTTTCAGATATATAATCAATTAGTATACTGGCTAATCTCCCTGGCAAGGACAGAAGGTTTCTTTCTCAAAATGAAAAGTTATCTAATTATAAATACATCTAAGTATGAAGAAAAATATTAAAGTCATAGAATTATAGAAATTTTTGTAATAGAACTTAGAAATTATCTAGACTCAACTTTTTGTTCTCAATATAAGAAAATCAAGACACAGAGAGATGGATAGAATGACTTACCCAGAGTGACACCATAACTTAATAGTAGAGGTAGAACTAAAAGTTGAATCTCTTAATTTCCAGTCCAATGTTTCTGTCATATAGTATTTTAAAAAAAGAGAAAAATGCTCAAATACAACTTCTATCAATTTTACCAATAGAAATCTACTAACAACAAAAGTGTTTAGAGACACAGAATTCAAAATGTTTCATAAAAAGAAAATATTAAAAGTCTTTTGGTGGTAATATATGTAGTGACCCAAATTTTGCTAAATATTATACCCTTGAGCATTATTCAAAAGACTTGAGATCTAACTGAACTAAAGACATAGAGAAACAACCATAGGGGAGTCTAGAAGAAGTTTATACTATCTTACTCCAGCCTACCTTGGTTTTTCTCCTGGTTAGTAAAAATTATCAGTTTTCTTATATGTGATCTGGAGCTATTCTCCCAAACCCCACTCTCTAACATGCTAGATTCCAAGAGTTATGGATCTGAGGAACTAGGGAGTCTCTAAAGTCATAGCTCCTTAGCCCCCACTAGCATACTCCCTCCCTGCCCCCATTTGTCAGCTGATATTAGTTAACCAGGTTTATTTGTCTTTTAGAAAAGGAGATTTACTAAGGTGGCATAGCTTGTATAAAACACACACCCCTTCCCAAAGTCTGTGACATCCCTTCCCACCAATACATGTAGAGTTCAGGGAAAAGTTGACTCAAGCTAGAAAGGGGGATTTCACAACAACAACTCAAAATAGTACCCTCAGGTGTAGCATAGCTTTTTTCTGCTGGACTCTATAAACCCTTAAATCAACCTTCTTCATCACATCCAGTCTCTTATTAGCTCTCTCCTCTACACCACCACAATATACTCAAATCTCTTGAGTTCTGAACTGGTTGACCATATTTTAAAAGCCTCCTCCACCTCTTAGGACATGAATAATTCCCTCAAATGATACAAACAGATTTTTTTCCATCTAGCTCAAAGATCTTTTGCTTGCTTGATGGATTTATTGTTGTCCAGTCCTTTATCTTTCTAGTTCGCATTTTTGATTGAGACCATTTTGACGTGTTCTCATATGACAAAGTTATCAGTTACTTTAAGCTGGCTGACTTGATACACACATTCTTATACTTTTATGAAAAAAGTTATAACCATCAAAAAATATTCATGACCTCAACTTGTTTCTTATGATTCTACATGATGAAACAATGAAGGATTGATGAATTTGGAGATAGGAGGGCTGCTAAAGATCACCTCTTCTAACACTTTCATTTTACAGATGAGAAAATGGTGGTTAACCAGAGAAGATAAGTGACTTTTTCTAATAACTAGCAGTAGTAGAATTCAAATCTATGTCATCAGACACCAGAATCACAGTATCTCAGTATCTCAGAATTAGAAGAGACCTCAAAATCCATTGGGTACAAGTCATAACTGAACAGCAATCTTTTTCTCTTCCCCAACCTGAGCCTCCATCTTGTAAGTCCTAAATGGTGGCAATACAGCCTCTACTTGAAAGCCTGAAGGGAAATCTACCACTTTTCAAGATGACCTATTCCTTTTTTTTTTTTTCAAAAAATTACTACCACTGCTAGTAATTTTTGAACCCAAATCTTTCTGGAACTTCCACCTGCGATTCCTAGTTTTGCCTTTTGGGGCCAACTATGCCATGTCTAATTCCTCTTCCTCTATGACAATCCTTCAAATATTCGAAGAGAACTATGGTGTTTCCTCGGACTCTCTGCTTCTCCAGTCAAAATATCACCATTTCTTCAATTGATTGTCCTATGGCATGACTCAAGACCCTTAACTACCCTGCTCCTCTGTTTGTTCTCCAATTCAATAGCATTGTTTCTCAAATATAGTGCCCAGAATTAAGCATAAGACTCCTATATCCTAGATAATACACTTCTCTAAATTCAGCAAAGATAGTGCTAGGGTTTTTAACCACCACGTCATACTTTTAATGTGTGTTGCAATACCCTAAAACCCCCAGATGTTTTTGATTCCTTCTTACAAGGCAGGTGAGTGGTACAATATATAAAGAGCCAGGCCTGGCATCAGCAAGACTGATGTTCCTGGCCTCGGATACTTCCTACCAGTATAACCATGAGCAAGTCACTTAACCCTGTCTGCCTCAGTTTCCTCATCTGTGAGATGATCTGGAGAAGGAAATAGCAAACTACTCCAATATCTTTTCCAAGAAAATCCCAAATGGGGTCATGAAGAATAGACACAATTGAACAAGTCTACTTTCAAAACCTATGTTTAAAACTTTATTGGCTTTCACATATTAGATTCAGTCTATTGATCTATCTATCCAAATCTATGTGGACGCTGTTATCCAATTTTAGCAATTCCTCTAGCTTTGTGTCTGCTGATAATTTGATAAATATGCCATGTTTGTCTTCATCCAAGTCATCGGCATTTTCATATAGACCAACAATTTCACTGGTATAAGGAGTTCCCAGGGAGGACCTCCTCAACCAGAGTAGAGCAGTACTTTCTCTCCAATTTATGGACTGAAATAGTTGCCTGGCACAGGGAGTAGGTTAAGTGACTTCCCCAGGGTCATACAGCCAATATATTTCAGAGGGAGAAGTTGAAATCTTCCATGGTACTCTTTTTCTCAAATCATTGATAAAACTATCAAACATCAGAATTAAAAAGGACTACATTGGAGACCTCACTTCAAATTGACCACTAATCAATATTCTTTTAATGTAATCATCCAACATATTTCAAATTTAATCTATCATACAATTGATCAATAAATATTTATTAACCACCTACTAAGTGCCAGACACTAGGGATATGAAAAAACACAAAAGACAATCTCTGCCCTCAAGGACCTTACAATCTAACGGGAGACAATATGTAAACAAATATATACTAAAGAAACTATACAGGATAATATCTGTACTATAGTCTACATCACATCTCTCCATCTTATCTACAAGATACATTTTGCGTGCTACATTTTGTCAAATGATTTGCAGGACCAGATAAGTCAAATGGACATTTCCATGATGCATCCAAAAAGAAATTAAGATTACTTTTGACTATGAACATGGACTGGTCCCTTTCTGGGCATGGAATCACAAAAGCACACTTTGAAACCTTATAATTTTATAATAACTCCTGAATTTGTTTTGATGAAAAATTCAGCTCATCTCTCTTCCACATGGCTTCTTGTTGGGCAATACTGGTTTGGTCATGTGTGTGACTCACTCACCATGTGCTTCTCCAGGCATACTCCCTCTGTGTCTTTTAGGCAACTATCAACTCAACATGAGATAAGATTGGGCAGACTGAGTCACAGTGCTTAGCCAAGAAGGGTAATGCCAAAAAGTGAAGGTAGAAATAGGGGTAGGAAGGATTAGTGTAGGGTAAGAGGGTGAGGTGGTTGGGTTGTAATTGCTGTAAGTGGTCTTGCAATTGCTGTAAGTCATCTGCATTTCAAGATACCTTATCTACATGGAGCATCTCATGCCCTCAAATGAGTCCCAAAGCCACAGCTGGTGAAGATACAAGTCACTCACATGCTAACCACTATTTATTATTTATTCATTCAATTTGAAGTCAATTCAGAAAAATTGAGGATTAACAAATTAATCCAAGTCAGAAAGCACAGAAAAGCACAATCATTCCTAGAGTATTTGTGTTTTAAGAGTGCTTATCATGGTTTTATAATCTCAGTCATCCCTATTATTTAGAATTCTATCACTCGTGACCAGAAAAGACTGGACTAGATAAGAGAGAGTGTTGCAGTAGAAAGAGCATTAGATTTAGTGAGAAGGTCTGTGTTTGAAGATATAGAGGCAGTTAGAGAAGGATGGAGGACCACCCATTACACCCCACTCTCAGCACCCTCTCCACCCTCCTATGACTCCACTCTGATTATCTGAGGAGGAAGTGGCAGCCATTGCCTGGACCAGCTGTCCCATTGTGCTCCCAGTATTCCCTCTGACCGCCTACGATGTTATACAAGTTACCCTGCCCCTCCCTCAATCTCTCCTTTCCAGCTACACATCATTGCCTGATACCCTTGAAGGACTCCACAATGATGCAGAATCTCTGTGTGATGAGAAGATCCAGCCTCACTTCTCACCCTTTATCATCAGCCTGTGCCATCTCCACATCTGCCCTCCTAGGATCAATGATAACCTACTAAAACTCATTCTTCAATGATTAACACACTCCCTTCCCTTCACAAGCTCTCCATTCAATGATTCTTAGCCCACCTCTGTCATTATACAAGTCCTGTTCTCTGTTCCACAACGTTTGCTATCAGGCTCCTTCAAAATCCTCCTCTAAATATACTCACCCCTTCCACCATACTCTTTGAAATACCTACGCTATTGGCAATAAACTTGCTTTGATCTTAAACCTTATTGTTGTTATTCCTAATTACCATTTCCACTCCCTCCATCTTGCACTCTCTCCTCATTACCTCATTGATATCCCAGGTCTAGTAGACCTCCAACTCCTGACCTCATACTAGAGAACTTCCACATACGATGCATTGATCTTCCTCAAGTACCCTTACTGCCCAATGCACCAACTTACTCATTTTCCACGCCTTATTTCTCCACCCACCCCAGTTATACCCAGAAAGGCTGGGTATCTACCTTTGACCTTGCTTTCACTAGCACAGGTTCCACTTCCAGTTTAACAAGTATTATTAAGTATTTACTCTGTGCCAAGAACAATGCTAAGCCCTAAAAATACAAATACAAGATGAAAGAAAAATGGTCCTGCCCTAAAGGATTTTTCATTCTAATGGGAAAAACTAACTTCCTAGGAAGCTAAGAAGTAGATTGGGCAGAGGAGAAGAAGGTACTAGAATGGAGAATGAATGATAGAGAAAGTCCAGGGAGTAAAGAGTGAAGGTTAGAGAGGAATGAAGACCTAGTGGCTGGTATTCTTTCCTTGAAACAGAGGTTCAAGTAGGAACCTACCAATCATAGGAAGGTGGCAGAGGGGCCAAGTCAATTTCCAGGGTGAGAAGGTTGCCAAGGTATTGTGGGGAATGTCCACAGAGTCAGGAGTAGAAGCCAGAGAGACATTGTCCATGAGCTCTCTCTGCTCCTAGTTCAGGAATTCTGAAATTCCTTGATCTGACTGGTATCTGTTGTCTTTCCACCTCTCTTCCTATCTTGCACCTTTAATCCCTGTCCTTTATACTCCCTGTGACCTCTAATCCTCCCCACCTCAGTTCTTTCCCAGGCCATCTATCACTTCTGCACTGGCTACACTCCCTCCCTTCTCAATCTTAACACCTTGGTGAACCACTCAACTCAACACTGTCCTCTTTTCTAAAGTCCCTCACCCCTTTACCTATTATTGATCTTGTTATGCCAAAGCCAAGCCTTGCATCAGCCCCACCATCTACTGCCTTCATTCCTATCTATGTGGTCTGAACAAAACTGGAGAAAATCACAAAATTTCACTGGCAGGACCTACTACAAATTTATGTTACATAATCTCAACTGAGTCCTCCTTTGTCAAGCCAATTCTTTTCGTAAGTCCTAATTGATTCATTGTCCCACACACAGCTTCCTGAAATCTCTCATGGCTTTCCCTCAACCCAACCTCACAGCTAAGGACCTTATCTCATATTTCACTGAAAAAAATAATAATAATGCCATTACCTGAAAGGTCTCTGCCTCCCCTTCTCATCAGTTAGATATCTTATACCATCATCTCCTCCTTCACCTCTGTATTACATAAATAGGCGACCCTTCTTGCTAAGGCAAACTCTTCTCCCATTCCATCCCTTCTTCTCCAACAGACTACCCCTTCCACCAGCCCCAATCTCTCCCTTATCTTCAATCTCTCCACTTCTTATGGTTGCTTCTCTACTACCCATAAACATACTCATATCTTCCCCCTTCTTAAAAATCTTTCCCCCAATCTGTCCATTCCCTTTAGCTATCATCTTATATCTTTCCTCCCTTTTGTGGCTAAACTACTCAAGAGGCCATCAACAAGTGCATCCATTTTCTCCTTACTTTCTTCTTAATTGTCTTTCATCTGGTTTCTTGACCTAAACATGCAAATGAAACTGCTCTTTCCAATGTTACCAATGATTTCTTAATTTCCAGATCCAATGGCCTTTTCCAAATCCTCATCCTTCTTGACCTGTCTTCAGCTTTTGACATCTTCTCCTTGTTTCTTTCCTTTAAGATTTCATGACACTACTGTCTCCTAGTTCTCCCCCTAGCAATCTGCTCACGCTTATCCATCTTTACTCAATCTTCGTCCAGGTTGTACTCATAAACTGAATGTCCCCCAAGGCTGTCCTAGGCCCTTTTATCTTCTTCCTCTGTACTATTTTGCTTCATCAGATCTCATGGATTCAATTATCATCTATATGCAGATGGTCTATTTGTCCAGCACTAACCTCTCTCCTGACCTTCACTCTCAAATATCCAACTGCCTATCTCATCTCAAATGGAATGTCCCATAGATACCTCAAACTCAATATGTCCAAAACTGAATTATCTTTCCTCCAAAGTCCTTCCCTCTTCCTAACTATCCTATTACTCTCAAAGACACTACTATCCTCCCAGTTATCCAGGCTCTCAACCTAAGTGTCAACCTCAATTTCTAAATATCACTCATCACTCCAACCTCCCATTCAATCAGTGGACAAATCCTATTCATTCTACCTCTATAATATCTGATGTATATATGTGTCTTTCTCTCCTCTAATACTGGACCACCATGCACCACCATAGTGTAGGACCGTATTAGTTCTCATCTAAAATACTACCGTTCATGACAAGACAAAGCTCTTGATATTACTAGTATATTGCTATTACCAATATTAGTATATTACTAGTATAAAAGCAATTAACATGTAGACTTTACTTGACCCCAAAGAGGAAATGAGAAATGAGGTCAAAAACTGGATGTGGAGTACTACGTATATAACAAGACCCCACCGAGGTTAGTTTCATAGAATCCCTTTCCTTTCCTCTTTCCTTTTTATTTTGTTACAAGCAATGGCTCTCCCAATACAGAAAGGATGGAGATAATATTTGAAAAAAAAGTGATATAAAAACAAAAGATAGCAATAAAAAATTTTAAATAAAAATAAAATAAAGAGTACAATAAATAAATAGTAATAAATAGATTAAATAGAAACTAAAATAAAGAGCATAAGTGAGATAACTCACTCCTCAGCCATCCTCCTTCTCAAGCTGATGATCACAGCAATTTCAAATAGGACCAGCTTGCAGCCCTTTATTGTCGGTCTTTTCTTTGCTCTTGGGAGCAGCTGTATTACACAAAATACATGTCAGCCCAGTCAGTGCTATCACCGGAGCCAAATCCACCAGGTTCCTGTCAGACCTTACAGTCACCTTACTGGTTTCAGAGTACACACATGGTCTCAGGGTACACAAATGGTCTCAAGGAACAAAAGTTTAATAGGTACCAAATTTTTTTTTAAATTTCTCAATCTTAGTGTGAGGTATTATGTGTAAAAGAAATTACATCTATATCCCCGCAGCTAGCATTCTTTTATGTTGTCATTTCCCATCTGGGGCAGCTAGGTGGTGAGTGGATAGAGCACCAGTGCAGGAGTCAGGAGGACCTGAGTTCAGATCTCGCCTCAGACACTTGACACTCACTAGCTGTGTGACCTTGGGCAAGTCACTTAACCCCAGTTGCCTCATCCTGGGTCATCTCCAGTCATCCTGATGAATATCTGGTCCTTGGATTCAGATGGCTCTGGAGGAGAAGTGAGGCTGGTGACCTACACAGCCTTCCCTCACTCAAAACAAAGCCAAATGCAAGTCATGTCATCACTTCTCTGGCATGGTCTTCTTCGGCAACGAAAGATGAACACACACACGGTACATTTCCCAACTGCTACAGCATCAATGATGAGATGAACTTTGATGGGGAAGCTGTTAAGTCATTTGTCTTGGTTATATTTGTTATGTTACAGTGCTAAGAGTCAAACCCAGGTCATTTGAGTCTAAACCTAGTGTCTTCTCCACTGCACCTTGCTCTAGAAAATGCAGGGCTTTGTCCCCACCCCTAGCTCTATATTCTACTACCTATATAAACTTGGTTCTCAGTTTCCTCATCTGGTAAGTAAAGGGGAAGAACTACATGACCTCTAAGGTTTCTTCTTTCAATCAAATTCATGCAAGATCAGGTTTTGGGTAAACACCTCCTACTTAGACACAATCATAGGACTGAGCTCTAAAATGAACCTTAGAGGCATTCCAGTCCAAGGCTTCTTCAACTGGGATCTGTGAATTTTGTTTTTTATAATATTTATATTATAAATACATATTGATATCATATAATATAAAAATATTTATAATATTTTGATAATTTGTTTCCTTTGTAGTTCTGTGTATTCTACTTTATGCATTCAGAAACAATATTCTGTTAGGGGGTCCATAGGTTGCACCAGGAGAAAAGTGATTCAGAAAGACAGTGACTTTTCTCGAGGCCTTATTTCTATCTCTTGAGGTGCGAAGACCTTGCTACATGGCATGGAACAGGTATCTCCCCTCCCCCATCAACCAATAGTACCTTAGGTATTTGGTTTCTAATTCTTACTAAATCTCCTGCAACTACCTTGAAAAAATAATTTCATAAAACCTTAACAATATATATGTGTTTTGAAATTGAGCTTATTCATACTCAGGTTTAACCCCAAGTGTGATTAGGGGGAAGACAATGCTAGTGCCTTCCCTTTGTTCGTTATCTTCGATAGATAGATAGATAGATACATATAGATGGTAGATACATAGATGGAGAGAGAGAGGTAGGTAGGTAGATAGATAGGTCGGTAGATAGATAGACAGACAGACAGATAGGTAGATAGGTAGGTAGGTAGGTAGATATCTTGTACATATCTTATGTGTGCATAGCTGTTTGAATGTGGTTTCTGATATTATATTATGAGCTTCTTGAGAGAAAGGACTTTTACCTCTCTTTGCACCCCTAATACTTAGCACAGAAGACAGCTAGATGGCACCATAGGGCAAGAGCACCAGGCCTGGATTCAGGAAGATTCATCTTCATGAGTTCAAATCTACTCTCAGACTCTTACTAGCTGTGTGATCCTGGGCAAGTCACTTAATGCTGTTTACCTCAGTTTCCTTATTTGTAAAAGGAACTGGAGAAAGAAAAGGCAAACAACTCCAGTATCTCTGCCAAGAAAACCCCAAATGGGGTCAGGAACAGTCAGATAGGATTGTTGTCCTTCATTCTTGATGGGGACCAAAATGACATCACTATGCTAGAGTCGAGTTTCAATGTGTCTGACTGTGGCTGATCAGACCAATACAAGATCAGAATGCCCACAAGTTGGGCACAGTCCATGCAAACATTTAGAGTGGATACCCTAAATTTGCACATCCTGCATTTCCTTTGAGCTGTTTCAATTCTTCTTTGCTCACACAGTACAGTGCCTTCTCTGATGTGGGCACGCCAAACCGAGTGGTCCTGTATCAGTGTCTCCCATGTCACACAAAATGTCTTTGTATCACTTCTTCTGAGAACCATGTGAATGCTTGCCCTGTGGATTTCTCCATAAAGTAGTCTTTTTGGCAAGCATATGTTTTGCATTCAAACAATGTAACCAGTC
>CM053769.1:126324495-126349157 GCA_028658325.1 Potorous gilbertii
TTAGATCAAGTCATATACAATTTAAAGACATAGAAATCCTACATATGATTTTAGAAGCAAAGAAAAGGAAGATTCTACTCCTTCCCCCACCCACCATCTTTAAAAATATCTAATCCACAAAAACAAAGTGTTCTTTTGACTTAGGAATTCTTATCCCTTCACAAGATGCAAATATCCATGTAGCTCATTAAGTCTCACACCCATTCCAGAGGTCTCTGCATGGATTAATTGTTCAGAGACACAGAATCACAGAAATGAGGAGAAAGAAAGAGAACAGGAGACACCATTCTCCTGAGAAGGAAATAAAAATGATAGGACAGCAAAGAGCAAGACTCAGTTTTGACTGCTTTACAGTTGTGCCCAGGGCTATCCCTGCTTAAAGAAAGGATGAAGGACGTGTCCTCCATGTGTAGTCATAAAATAAATTCCAAAAGATTGGGAAACCACTGTTTCTACTATCTACAATTTACACCACTGATTGAAATTTTAATACTTGAAGCTGCCAAATTCTATGAGTTTAAAAAAATATTTATATAATATCCTGGTGGAAAAAAACCTCACCTCAAGGTCTGTTTAATTTCACTTTTCCTGAATAATTTGTTCAAACATACCCAGCTATATGCTAAAATGAAAAGAAGTTGGATTTAAAGATTTTGAATAAAAATTGGGAAAATAACTCCAAGGCACTTGTTTCTTCTGAAAACTGTTTCAAGTTGTATGATTTCTCAATTCTATTAAATATGAAACAGAGCTATTTTCTTATACTCAATTCATCAACCAACAAGCATTTAAGTGTTTATTGTGTGGTGGACACTCTGATAAGCCCTGAAGAAACAGAAAAAGGTTGACATTGACCTCACGGAGCTTATATTCTAATCAGGGAGACATAGTGTAAATAGCTAAGTATATGCAGATATATACAGAGGAATAGTGGAAGATAGTGTCTAAGAGGAAGGCATTAGCAACTAGGGAAATTGGATAAGACCTTTTTGAAGAAAGTAAAATATTAGATGAATCTGGAAGGAAGTCAGGAAAGCTAAGAAGTGGAGGTGGAAGAAGAAAACATTCCAAGCATGGGACACTTGTGATGCAAAGACACAAATTGAGAATGGAGTTCCATGTTTGAGCAACAGCACGTAGGGCAGGCTATCCATTTCTCTAGATCTCTTGGCATTTTATGAGCATCCATGGAATACAATGGGCTGCCCATTGTTTATACCTCTCTCTCGCCATATGACTAGTCCACCTTCCTTTTAGGGTCTGATACCACTATTTCTGCGGCTAAGTTCTTCATTGTTAATATGCTTCAAACTATTTACTCATACCATGTGTTGGTCCCTTCCTCTTTTGTGGCTCATATTGATAATTCCTAAGAGATTTTGATCTTCCATAATTTATACCCATATAATCAAGTCAACAAACATTTATTAGGCACCTACTTACTATATATTAGGTACTATGCTATCATTGGAAGACTATTGGTATCAAAATATAAATTTTTTGTCTTAAGAAATTCAAGGTTATTAAAAGCACTGCACAATTTCCCAAATACAATCTAGCTAATTCTTCTGCATCTCTTTTTAGGTATGGGCCAGTTTGTTTGTTGCAACTACTGTCTGAGATATACATTCCAGTGGATTGGTTCAAAAGGTTGCATATCACATTATGAACAATAACCATTCTTCCCCCACTTGGTTTTCCTGATGTAGATAGTTAAGACTGCTCTCTTTTGAGAGATTGTGGGTCTCCTCTAAAAAGCTCTGCAAAGTCCTAAGGCTTGACACTATAAGCAAAATAACATCTACAAATAGAGAGGCAGCCAGAGAATTCCTTCTTCCATTTATACTAAGTGCCATAGCAAATGCTTTTGGTGATCGTATCTTCCTGTTTTGTTTTTGCTACTTGGACAAGTTAGGAAGTCAAATTTATCCTATCCATCTATATCACGTTTTTAAAGAAAAGAGAAGGACTGTGTTTTATACATCTTTTCTTCCTTCCCTTCCCCCGCAACCAGGTTTCACACAGAGCTTTGCATGTAGAAAATGCTCAATCAATATTTGCTGAATGAATGAATAAATGATTGTGTCTTCTTGAATTCATCCTTCTTGGTTTAAATAATTCTAATTACGTTAGTCTCTCTTCTTATGGTAGCTATTTCATTAACTTGATTAGTTTAGTTGCTTTTTTACTAGATCTTTCTTTTTCATTTCCTTTGGGTATTTGTTCAGATTCAGTGATCAGGATGATATATAATATTCCAGCTGTGGGAAAACAAAAATTTTATATAAATATTAGTCACATTTGATTTATGGACATCCATAAGCCTTCAGGAAACTGGCAGATATACTCTGTGTCAAACTGGAAAATAATCACAAAAAATAATAATAGAAATAGCCACCATTAATATGTCTTTAAGGTTTACAAAGCACTTTATGTATGTCGTCTCCTTTGAGCCTTACAACAACCCTGGGAGAAGGATGTTATTTTTATCCCCACTTTACAGATGAAAAAATTAAAACTGAGAAGGGTTAAGTGATTTGTCCAGATTAACACAGCAAATACGTGTCTGAGATAGAAGTTGAACTTAAGGCTTCTTGACTCCAAGTCTTGTTTTCTGTCCTAGCTTCAGAATATCCCACAGACATCTCATACTCCAAATGTCCAAAATAAAACTCACTATTCTTCTCCTCCAATCTCTCTCCTTTTCTGAATTTCACTATCCTGTTGAGGGCATCACCATCCTCCAGGTTACTGGGCTCACCACCTTGGTGTCATCCACATTCAGCCCTTACATACAATCTATTGTCAAGACTTGTCTTCACAACATTTCTCATATATGTATGACAGTAACCTAGTTCAGACCCTCCTCACCCTCCTAGAGTGATTAGTGTCTGTGCCTCAAATTCCTCCTCACTCCCCTCCATCTACCGCTCAGTTACCAGAATGATCTTCCTAAACCATAACTCTGACCATGTCAAGCCTGTACTCGATCAACTCCAGTGGCTCCCTATTATCTCAAGAATTAAATATAAAATCCAGGCTCCTTCCTACCTTTCCAGTCTTCTTGCACTTTTCTCTCCTCCATGTAGTCTATAATCCAATAACACTAACCTCCTTGTTGTTCCTGTCCTATCCATCACTCTATCTCCTAACTCCAGACATTTTGTCAGGTTATTCCCCATGCTCAGAATATTCTCCCTCCTTCTCTCTGCCTCCTGATTGCTTCAAGACTCTACTTAAATCCCACTTTTTGCAAGAGACTTTTCTCAATATCAGTCTTTTCCTACTGCTAGTTCCTGCATGGGAATATTAGGAGAGTCAGCTGGGGAGGCTAGGACAGGAGGGTGGAAAAACTTTGTGTAGAAGGTAGGTAATCCCACTAGTTACTACTTTACCCATAGATTTTTTTTCTATAAGTCTTCATAATCAAATTCCAGTTGTACCTAATGGAAAGAATTGAGAGAATAAAAAAAGTACACCAATTAGTTTACATTCAGAGAAGGAAAGGATTAAGCAATCCTTTACGGAATTTAATCATTAGGACAGTATGATGAATCAATGTAGATATTACTCAAATACTCAGAGAGAACTGTGCTCTCTTTGATTTGGATCTCCATAAAATTCAGATCACTATGAGCCCATGAGTCTCTCAGTCATCCATACCTGTCTACTCACTGCCTCCCATATAGTCACCTCAGGGTATCCACCTAGCATGCCAAGGCTTCTTCTCTTCCTCCTGACATTCCCTAGATATCAGTGGAGCCCTCAGCCTGTCCACCTGTCATCCTTCACCTTTAACACATGATCAACTCATTTCCTCTTCTTATTCCCTTGGTGATATCTTTTACTCCTATTCTCTGAAGTCATTCATTCACCCCATATTGCCATTTGCTCATAATCACCATCCATCTTTTCATGATCCTTTATATGATATTCAAAATCAGTGCTTCAGAGACAGCTGTGTTCAATGGCTCACTACCATACAACTCTAGTAAGCCATTGTTATGAATAAGATGGTCATTTATTTCTGGGTGGTGCTTGGAGATATTAAAGAAGCTTTGCAATATCCTGAAGATGATCCATCCCACTCTTCTCCTTTTCAACTCTGAAACCCCAGAGTCTATCTGTACTATCTGTTCCAGGTATACAGATTAGTGGATAAACTCTACAGGAGGTTCATCCAAGTGCATGCACAATCTTACCAATAGTTATTCTTTATCCATGTGGTCTTTCCTGTGTGGAGGGTCAGGCTAAATTCTTGAATAGCTAAAGATCTCTTCAGAGATTATGCAATGTTATGTGGTTCGGGGCAATAATCACAAATATCACTGGCAAACAGAAACATGTAGAAGACCTTCCTCACCACAGGGAATCCCTTCTGGACCACCTTCATCACAGTGGCAGATATCTTTGTCAGATTTCTATCACCTGGTTTTATGTTTCATCTGATGTTTATGATTAGAGGGTCATTGAACCAGGTTACATTTATTGTTCTAATTTCAAGAAATCTTCAATAATTTTAAGTATGAATGGGAAACATCTTGTTGAAAGAAAGTTTGGAAGCAGAGTCTTACTAGATCAAATCAAATGCTTCTTTATAATTAACAAACAATAAGCACAAGAGGATTGTGTAATCTCTACATCTTTCAGTCCACTGAGAAATGGAAAGATGTGAATAAATCAAGTAAAATAAAATCTACTTTAGGGTTTAAAGTATCATGATTGGGTTCTACTTATCTAAGCTCATTGTATCATTGACAATTATCTTTCACACTGAATGACATAAACTGTGTGGGGAGGGAAAGAGACAAGGAATCAGGTGATTGGAAGGAAATCTTATGACAAATATCTTTCCATTAAGATTTTTTCTGTGTAACTCTTGGAGTCTATTAAAGCTGAGCAGACAGTGACCAGATCTTTAAAACAAAATTCCAAACTGGGGCAATTTTCCAGATAATTAAAGTTATAAAACTCTACAATTAATTATATCTTGCAGGTTAACAAGCATTTTAAGGTTTGTAAACTATATAAATACAATTGCATTTTAGCCTCACAACAACCCTCAGACATAGATGCTATCCCTGTCTTACAGATGAGTCAAACAGAGGTTAAGTAGCTTGCTCAAGGTCTCTGACTATTACATGTCCAAGTCTGAATTTGAACTCAGGTCTTCCTGACTCCAGGATTAGTATGTCATGCAGTGCACTACGTAACTACCTATAATTGTAATCATCCATCCATGAAGTGGTAAAGGCAAGGTTAAAAAAAAAGCCACATCTAATAGAAGGGGCAGGGGGGAATCTATAAAGTCAAATATTTCCCAGAAAATAAAAAGTTCATTTTATGAAAGTTTTTAAAAATGAATATCCGCTATAGCTGTAAGTAATCTAACAATTCAGTAGAAGTAAGCAATAGAGTTGGTCAACTCTATTGACCAAATTATTCTGTTTAGATTATGAGCTGCTTGTGGGCAGGAAGTGTCTTTGGCCTCTTTTTGCATCCCCAATGCTTAGCACCATACTGGTCAGGTAAATGTTTGCTGATTCATTGACTTTCATTTAATCAAAGGTCATACCACCAAAGAGTCATTGAGACCAAATGGAGAACGGTAAATTTCCATACTGTTTTTAGACCACCAAAGTATTCCTAAAAGGGGTAACATGAGCAAGAACAAAGCCTGTCTCTTAGGGAATACTTGTTCTATTTATGCTAAAAATGATCATAATGTTTTTACATTGTCAACCCGTCTCAAATAGCACCAACCCTGAAAGCCCAAGTCAAATGTAGCAGTGAAGGAGCTGAAAGAAAATGAAGTCTAGCCCAGGAAGAGAAACTGCTTTTTCCCTATGACATTGGAGAGGTGTAACTTTTCAGAATATTATCTGCATGTGAGGTCCTCCCAGAGGTGATTCTATTAGATCTCCCGTGCTGTGGTATAACATAGCAAACAACTATCCCATTATCTCAGGGCACTTTCTAGTTTGTGTGAAACCTGTAAAGTGCAGCTTCGAGACACAGAATGTAGCATTCATTAGAGAGCTAGTTAAAGGCTGCTAATGGGATCCTTTGGCTACTTCTTCCTGCCGAGTTATTTGGAGGAGGTCCATGTTCCAAACCACATCCATCTCAGATGAAATAAATTCTCTTTGCAAATTCATATTAGCGAACACTCCCCAAAACGTGTAAAAAGAATCTGCCCGATTTCATGGTCTCAACCCCCCCCCAATGGATTTTTGTGTGAAAATATCAAAATTCACATAACAAAGGCAATTCTGGGGAGAAACGAAAATAGAAACCATTATTGGAATATAAAAACATTTTAGTTACTTAAGAACCCTCATTGCTAAGAAAAGCACAGTCTCATTACACTACATTTGCTCAATAGGCAATTTTTCCCCTTTTAATTTTCATAAATGGATCATGTTGAAATGTATTCCCTCTAACAAAGACAACGTTATTGCCCCCAAATGATATAGTATCTTCAAATTTTAATTAATGTCGAGAGCTTTATTTTGATTCCAAGTAACTTATTAAAAACATGTGATTAATATAATTTAATTGGGAGGGGGGATAAGCAGCATTTGTTTTCTATTTTTTTAAAAAGGTAATTCTGAGACTCTGGCCCTGTCAACATCGTTTAAACATTCCTGTTCTGTGGCTCAGTGTAATAAATTAAATCAGCATTTTAATTGTGCCCATACTTTGTGGTTCCTGGTAGTACAAAAAAGATCTTCTGTGAATGCACGTCCTCTGCACCCCATCAAAAAAAAAAACCCTACTGAGTGATTAATTACTAGTCTGGAAGATATAAATATGCCTTTCAATAAAGACAGTATGGACTGCAGGAAGCTTTGGCCTTATACATCTCTGTAGGGTGCTTTTACTTAGCAGACATCCTCTTAATTCAAACAAGATTCCTGTTCCAGTACTCACTGACAGCTTGACCATCTTTCCCTCTTCATCTATTAAACTGTATATTTATTTTAATTAGCATAATTTATACACATTTAAGACTAGGAGGAAATGCAGGCAAAGCTAGTGGTTTTCTACAGAATTTTCTCAATTTCTTCCCCCCTCCATATACAGAATCAGAGCAAACAATGGAAAGTAGCCTTGAACATGACATCCCAAAAGTACCTCTTTTATGCCTCCTCTTTTCGGCCAGACTGTCATTATTCTCCCTCTTTTCCAAATTAAAGTTGTTGGCAGAGGGGCCCCAACTTTAAAACAAGGAGCATACACTGAAAAGTCTCTTTGTTCAACAGAAAACAGCCATTCTCCACTGAGGCTCTTACCTACTGCTCGGATGAAGGAACTGTCTTGATCTTTAGAAAAGACAGCATTTCTGAGGAAGGACTTAGCAACTTGAATACATATTACTCAAACCATCAGTTCCATCATTTGTGGGATTTCTAAATTGATCTCTTCAAAGCCAGAGCCAAAGAGGGAGAATTATGCAGATGATTCAGGCAAAGGAAAAATCTGACAACAGTCTAATTTGAGTTAAAAAAAATAGAAAATAGAAAAAGAACCTGGCTTTCTGCAGAGGAGAAATGGTCAGGCACAACTTTTTATTTATTGCATGACATGATGATATTAATTGTTAAATACTATGTCTTCTTACCTATTTCATAAGGAAGTAAGGTCTTCCCTAATGTTGTTCAATCCAGAGCAAAAGTGATCAGATATCATCAATCAAGATCTGGAAAACACTTCTAAGGTCATCTAACCCAACTCCCTAACTCACATATGAGGAAGCTGAGATGCAGACAGGTCACAGAATCTGTGAACTGGAAGGTACCTCGTTAGCCAGCCAATCCAACCTTTTCCTAAAGGAATCACTACCATAACACACCTAAAAAGCAATTGTCCAGCTTCTGTTTGAAGACCTCCTAAAAGAAAGAATATACTACTTCTAAGATGAATGCATTCTACCTTTGGACAGCTTGAATTGTTGGGAAGTTTATTTTCCTAACATCAAGACTTCATAGACCTTTTGGCATCTTCCATCCATTGCTCCTGGGTCTGTTCTCCAGGACCAAATAGCACAAACCTAACCCCACACGGCAGTCCTTTAAATGCTTGAGGACAGCTGTCCTATACCTCTCAGATCTTCATTTCTATAGACTAAACATACCAAGTTCCTTCCACCAATCATCATGTGATATCTTGATTGTACTCCCCTAAACAATCCTTCAGCTTACCAATGTCCTTCTTTAACCCTGGTGCCTAGAGCTGAGCATAGTATACCAGATAAGGTCTGATTCCCCAACAGAGGAGAAGAAAACTAGCTATCACCTCAATACTCTTAGAAGCTATGTCTTTCCTAAAGCAGCCCAAGAATGGCTTAGCTTTTTTTGGCCACCACATAATATTGCTCACACATAATGAGCTTGCCGTCCTCTAAAACTCTCAGGTCTTTTTCAGAACAATTACTGCTTAATCCTCATCTTATACTTTTATAAAGCTGACCCAAAAATCATGTTCCTTAATCATATTTCAAGTGCACAAAATAAAGCCAGTTGTGTTCAGGCATCTTTTATCTCCCCAGCTCTTATTTTCAGCTGGTATGGGTAGGGATAAAGTACAGCTATAATTACCACATATGGCGGAAAAAGAATACAGATTTAGTAGACATGAATTTTAATCTTAGTCAGCAATGTGCTGGTAAATGTTTAACAACCAGCTCTCAGTAATGGTTGGGGTGGGGTGAGAGGGGGAGAGACATCCACAAGACACATGTTTAAATTTAATCTGCAGTATTAACATTCTTCTCCATCACTTTCTAAGTCTAGATAATCAACAAAACAATAAATCATGCCAAGATTTGTATCAACTGCCAATTTCTGAAGTCTAAAATTTAACAATAACTTTTTTTGTGTCAGTTCTATCTAGTGTCCTGCTTCTTGGCTATATGAAGCCTAAATATCTGAAGATTTCCCATCCTTCAGGGTTTGACATAAATAAACTCATCCTCCACAGAGGATCCCCCAATTAGAATTAGAAAAGAACCTCAGAGTCCAAAACTCTTTTTTTTTTTACAGATAAGGAAATTGAGGAGTTTGGCTTGCCCTGTCATACAGAGTTATGGTCAAGGCAGGCTTTGAACTTGGGACCTCTGATATCATACCCAGCATGCAACATGCTTTTCACTATATCATCTGGCAACTCATTTTGAGTTCTCACTTCTCTGAAATTTAACAGTCTTTGAAAGAATTTAACATCCAATTTTAAAAAGAATAATAGCTGATGTTTGTATCACACACTCTGATACCATAAGAATACACCATCTTGTTTCATTTTTAGTTGTTTAACATTATTTTTCATCCTTGAAGTCTAGAACTATGACTTTAGCTCCTTTTGTAGGTAGTAGGCTCTTACACATATTAACTGTGTGACTATGGGTCCTTCATTTCACCAAGACTCAACACAACTCAACGTAACACAAGTTACAGATCTGCATCAGTGAATGTAGCTTCCACATGGAAAGGTTCTTCAAGTGGTCAGGTGGGCTTCATTCCTAGGCAGGCACAGCAGTTCTCTGAAGGGCAAAAGTTAGCTTGATCTCAGTTAACTGAAATTCCTTCCCACCAAATGTTTGTTGCAAAAATGACAATGACAAACATTGGGCTAACATATTTATCAAAGTAAGCAGTAAAACAAGGCAGACAGATTAATTTAGGCAATGAAATATATGAGTCAAGGGTCTCTATGACCCAGGAAGAAAATAAAATCTCATCTCAACCATGAAGGGAACACTCTCAGCTCACAAGTCCACACTTAGGAGTCTCTAGGGTTATAGGTACTAAGAACTGGAGAGCCACCTTTTCCCCACCTACCTACCATCTTCAAGGTTAATTATCACCATTCAAAATTCCATGTCCCACCTCGTTTCCCTAGCCCTCTCTCTTCTCTGTTTCACTGTCCCAAAAGTCTCTCAGCCAGCCAGGAGTCACATCTCCCTAAGTTCCATGGCATCACTGGGGTTTCACCCCCACAACCATCAGTCTCACCTGGTTCTTACTATTGATCAAGATGAGTCATTTTTCAGCTGCACTCTACTCTTCAAGACCTCATTTAGGGTTTTTTTGGCAAAGATACTGGGGTGGTGTACCATTTCCCTATCCATTTCACATGAGTAAATTGAGGCAAATGGGCTTCAGTGACTTGGACAGAGTCACACATCTAGTAGTGTCTAAGGCCAGATTTCAATTCAGGAAACTGAATCTTCATGACTCCAGGCTCCAGCACCCCATCCACTATTCCTCCACCTAACTGCCCCTGAAGGTTGGGCTATATTCCAATGGATCTGAGATCTCATTAATGTAAATAATCCATTCAGTATAACTCATCCATACCTGCCCATTCTCTGGGATTTTGATCCATATCCTCCCACAAGTTCACTATAATTCAACTTATATGCTGAAACCTTTCCTTTCTCTGCCTCTCTCTTTCCGTCTGTCTGTCTCTCATTCTCGCTCTGTCTCTCTCTGTGTATGTCTCTCTGCCTTCTTCTGTCTCTCTCTATCTCTCTGTCTCTCTGTGTGTCTCTCTTTCTGTCTCTGTCTCTCTCTGTATCTTTCTCTCTCTCTCTTTCCCTTCTCATTGATACCAATGAAGCTTCTGATCTATCCATATTATATTCTCTGCTCTTACTACATGACCAGTCCATCTTCGTATTCACCAATTTATTTACATGATCCCTTTACTCCCACTTCTTTTTCACAATTCCCCATTTATATATCCTTGCTGATGAAATCATAGATCCAAGTAAAAAGAAGAAAGATAAAAGTGCTAACTCACTTCACAGGGCTGCCATGACTAATAACAAATGATAATGGTTGAGTTCCTTTACAAATATAAGACTCTATGAATGACTTAATAAGAATAGACAAGACAAGGGACTGAAACTAAGTACAAGAAATAGTAACTGAGGAGTCTGAGGGAACTGAGGTTAATTTAGCAAAAATGACTGATAAAAATACTGCTCCAGTTTCAGTATCTTTGTATAGAAAATAGTCAATCCATGTATCCAGGCCCAAATTATATTTTGGATCCATTATCTACAAAAGAGATCTAGAAAATTATGACAATGAGGACCTAATCCATCAATCAAGTCATATATGACCTAACAAGAGAAAGTCTTATGTAGTAAAATGAGTGCTATAACAAAACTGAGAAACACCTGGCTCAAATCCCACTTCATCTACTTTCTGTCTATGTGACCCTGGGCAAGTCACTTATCTTAGTCTAATTTCCTTATTTGTAAAAATAGGGCTGATAATATCTGTAGTGCATATCCTACAAGGTTTTTGTAAAGACCAAATGAGAAAATATATGTAAAGCATCTTGTAAACCTGGAGATGATGTGTAAATGTCAGTGACTTTTTGTGGCACTGTGAATAAGGAGATACAAATTTAGAGTTAGAGGGACCTAAGATGTCATCTGTTCCAACCTCTTCATTATTCAGATGAAGAAAATTAGTCCTAAGGCAGTAAAGTAATTTGTCCAAGGTCACACAGGTGAAAGATATGGAATTTGAACCCAGGGCTCTTTCTAGGGAACCATATTTTAAAGCAGCTAACCTGGAGAGAGGGGGCTGGTTCAGGGATCTAATAAAGGATCAGTAATCCTTGTCACTTAGCAGAGTGGGAGAGAATAAAAAGGGGGAGAATTAGGCTAGTGCATGCCAAGCCAATGAGGTTGACACAATGCTATAACTTCACTCATTGTGGCCATGCTGCTCAAGGAGAGGTGATAGCAGAGGTACCCAAGGCAGTCATGATGGATGGAAAGCCTAGTTTGCGTAGCCCTGACTTAGGATGTGAAGCCAAGAAGAGGAGCTCTGTGATTATAATCCTTGAAAGAGTGACCCACAGGATCAGAGAAGTCCCCACTGTCTATCTACCCGTGGAGCTGGTCAAAGTTATAGAGAAGTAAAGTGATGCTTGAATTACCAATAACAGGGGTTGTAAACCCTTTTCTGTTTCATGGACCCCTTGGGCAGTCTGATAAAGCCTATGGATCTCTTCTCAGAATAATGTTTTTAAATAATTGAAGGAAATAGTAAATTTCAGTTAAAGGTTAGTAGTAAAGTTAAATACGTCATTGCTTTCTCATCCAACCTCATGAAACATCCCTCCCCCAAATTAAGAACCTCTACCCTATATTGGGTTCTCTTAAAATTTCAGTGGTTTTATAAGGACCAGAGGCACTATGAACACTTTGCTGTGCTATTATTTCCTTTGGTGTATCTCCATACTTGCCAAATTTCTAAGAGTTCATCAGGGAAGCGTAACTGTAATCACACATACTGGTGAGTGACCCTGGGCAAGTTATTTAATCTCACACTGCTCTGTGATCCATGTTCTTGCACTGTCTGATAGAGGGAGGAGGAGAAGGAGGAAGAGGAGAAGAAAAGAGTGGAGAAGATAAAGAAGAGGAAGAAAAGGAGGAAAAGAAGGAGAAAATGGAGAAGAAAGAGGAAAAGGAGAAAAAAGGAAACAAGAAGAAAGAGCAGGAGGAAAAAAGAAGAGGAGGAAAAAGGAAAAGAAAAGGGAAGGAGAAGGAAAAGAAAAAGGAAAACAGTTAACATTTATATAACACTTTTAAATTGGCAAAGTGCTTTGCAAATATAAACTCACTTGATCCTTATGACCCTGGGAGGTAGTTGCTAGTATCATCCCTATTTTACAAATAAGGCTACCGAGGTAGACAGAGGCATACTTCCTTACCACCACTTTAGTAAGTGTTGGAGGCTAGATTTTAGCTCAGATCTTCTTGATTCCAGGTCTAGCACTCTATCCACTGTAGCACCATCTGCCTCTAGCTGAGAATACTTATTTTCTAAGAAAACCAAACTTCCTTACTACTACTACCACCACCACCAAGACATCCTCCTCCAAAAAAAATCTAATTTTTCTATCAAGACAGTTTAAAAAAAACAAATTTAATTGTGTAACATAGGAATATTAACTATAAATTAGGGTTGTCCAGTACACATAAATGATGGTAATGAATTGGTTACAGCCCTGGTTCTGATTACATTTTGACAGGTTTATAATGAATGGATAAAAACATAAAGGTGAGAAGTAACCTTGTGCTGTCTTTAGTGAGCCCTTCTCACTATTATTGTCTAGGCTCTATAAGGTAAACGTACTGAGAATGTTTGAAATTCTGTTTTACTTAGTTTTGTCACTTCATTAATTTATTTGTAGATGAAATTTATGACCAAAGTAATTGACACCTTTTGCCACCACGAGTGGCCACAGTGATAGAAGTTTTCTTCCAAGTGGTCCAGACAAGGTTATCTTGAAGATCTAGTATAATAATGAAGAGGAGGAGGACGATGATGATTGATGATGATGATAAGAGTACCTAACATGGCACCTTGTACCTAGCAGTCACTTAATAAATACTAAGATTTATATAATGCTTTGCCTATATTATCTCATGTGATCTTCACAACTTTGTGTGACTATTGCTACCTTCAATTTACAGATAAGGAAACTGAGGTACAAAAAGTTGAAATGACTTAGCCAAGGTCACACAGGTGGTAACGCTAGAGGTGATGTTAATGCAAGTCTATCTGGCTCCAAGTCACAAGGCCCCTGTTCTTTCTGCCAGGCCAAGATGACCACTCACAGTGTCAAAACTCTATCGCAACAAACTCCACCCCTAAACAACAAGGAATTGTAGCTTGGCATTAACAACCCACACCATCTCCTTAAACATGATTATATAGGAAACTAAAACGGAGGCATGCCAATTACGCACTAAGCAAACATTTTAGAAAGGAATCTCTCTCTTCTCCTTTACTAATGCAAAATGAACAGACCCACTTGGCAGCAGTCAGTCAACAAGTATTTAGCAAGAGCTTGAGAAGGCAGGCACTGCTCTAAGTTACCTACATACAAAGAAAGATGAAAACAGATTTCCTGACCTCAAGGAGTGCAAAGTCTAACATCAAAAAAAAAAAAAAATAGAAGAAACTGGTGAGAAATGATACCATCTCCTTTTTTCCCAACCCTATCTAAGAACAGTCAACAAATGATGTTGGGAGAATTTGCCAATTCAAAGAGAGACAGAATTTTCTCCACAGAGCTTTGTCTACTACGCCACAGAAAACTCTTCTCCCTGGAAACTCACTCTGCTCCTGCATCCTCTCCTTCTGATTAGCTGTTTCCTCCCACAACCTTCATCGTATTGAGAAGGGTCAAGGACCTCCTCATCTTCATTCCTTTCCAGGTTGACTGTCTTCAAGAGTACCATGCTCCCAAGTCAGATACCTTTATCTCTCCTCTCCTCCCATGCTTTTTAGCTCCTGCTGAAACGAAATGAATCCTTCACTATATTGCAAGCTTCTTGAAGTCAAGAACTGTCTTTCTGCTTGTGTGGGTATTTTTAGAGTTTAGCACAGTGCCTGGGATATAGTAAACACTTGACAAATTTTATCTAATCTAGGTTCCAAAGTAGAAGAAATTTTGCTTATGAGTTTTTTTTATTGAAATGCCTCCCAAAATAAATGCAACAATATAGAAAAAATGATTGAAATCAAACTTTTTAAAATATATTTACATCTAATTCCAACTTCAGACAAATTCTTTTCAAGTAGCTACTGTCCTACTTCCACCCCTACCCCACAACATAGTACTGAAAGGGGAGTAACTAAAGATCTGTGTAGTTTGGAAATCCAGAATTTAATGGCATATGGTTTGGCTAATATATTTGAGGAATGCTTGAGTTCAGCCCAATCAGAAATTTGTATCATGCAAGGTCAGGCTTTTGCCTAACTCCATCTGTCTCTTTCCCTACTCACACTAGTATGAGATCCAACTGGAAAAACCTCCCATTCACATCCAACATTTAATTAAATCTCTCCCTTAGGAGAAAGAGTCACCAAAACATTAACTGTTTGCAATCCAACTGAACATTCCTGCCTTAGATAGATTCATAGGATTGGTCAGAGATAATTTGACAGGTGAAGTTTGTTCCCACTTTTTAAATAACTATTTTATATAAAATAAAGCTCTATTCATAAGCTATGCAAATTGATCCTTATCTCTGGCCAGTCCTATGAACCTGGGATGACCCTAGAAATGCCTATCACCTAAGAGCCAAGTTCTGAGAGACATCACCAAGTGGGCTACAAGGTATTAAATTCTGTAGTCATAGCAAGTCCATCCTCTCATTAAGTTGTAGAGTAGGTGTAAACTATCAGAAGTCAATAAGCATTTATTAAGCACCGACTGTGTGCTAGACACTGTGTTAGACCTAAGAAGGGGAGGACACACACACATGTAAAAACAAGTTCTATACAAGATAAATGGGAAATAATTTTCAGAAGAAAAGCACTAAATTAAGAGGGATTGGAAAAGGCTTCCTGTACAGGTTGAGATTTTAGTTGGGACTTACAAGGAAGCCTTCCTTCCTTTGAAGGAAGAGACTGTCTTTTGACACATTTTGTATCCTCAGTGATAGCAGGCACTTAGCAAAGAATAATCCCCTCCTCTTTGGGTCCAGCCATTCAGACAGTTCTAATTCTACACAATTGTATAATTATCTATCCCATATACCTTCATCTTTCTCTCAAGAATTGTATGAAAGGCTTTGTTAGATATTTTGCTAAAATAACAACAAAAATAAGATAAGTAACTGTACTTACTTCTTTGATAGAAAAATTGAGGCCAATTATTGTGAAACTTCCTAATCTCCCCTCTACGTCTTAATCCACTCTCCTCCTTTGCTCTCATCGCTGAGGATGAGATTGTCGTTCTCCTTAACAAAGCTAACCTCTCCACTCATCACATCAATCATTCCTTCTTTCTCTTATCTGCAATATCTTCTCATTTACAGGTAGCTGAACGCTGGAGCTCTGGGCTTGGAGACAGGAAGACCTGAGTTTAAATCTGGTCTCAGATACTTACTAGCAGTGTCACCCTGGGGAAGTCATTTAACCTCTGTCTTCCTCAGTTTCTTCAACTGTAAAATGGGAATAATCTCCCAGGGTTTTTGTGAGGATCAGATGAGGCAATATTTGTCAGCACTCAGCACAGGACTTGTCCCATAGTAGGTATTCATGAAATGCTAATTCATTATTAATTAATTAATTAATTTAATTCATTAAATTAAAAGAAAGCGTTCTTCCTTCCCAATCTATTGGCTCCTTCCCTACTGCCCACATACACCCAAATGAACCCCATACAAAAAAAGCTTTTTTGTCCCTGTCGTCTCTTCAATCATCCCAAGTCTCATCTCCCTTTCACCACCAAACTCCTACTCATCCAGCATCTCCTTTCACTGCCAAATTCCTTCTTATCTACATTCATTGTCATTCTGTACCATTCACATTTCAACCCCTTATAATCTGGTTTCCTGAAAACATTCTCTCAAAATTTATCATTGACCTCTTAAATATTTAATTCAGTGACTTTTCTTGAGCTCTCTTCCAAATTCTCTGCAGCATTTTTACATTGTTAACCACCCCTTCCTCAATGAATGCCGATGCCTTTTATGCCACTGATCTTTCCTGGGCCTCCTCCTCCCTAACTTCACAGTATCCACTGCTCATCCCCACCCAATCATGGGTAATGTCCTAGACCATCTTCTCCTCTCTCTAAACTCATCATTGATCTTCTCTGATCCCATGGACTCAGTTGGCATGTATACGCTCTTACTACTTACTCATTTTTACTTGTGTCCAGCTCTTCATGACCCCATTTGGAGTTTTCTTGGCAAAGATACTGGAGTGGTTTGCCATTTCCTTCGCTAGTATATTTTACAGATGAGGAAAACTGAGGCAAACAGAATAAAGTGACTTGCCCAGAGTCACACAGCTAATAAGGATCTGATGCTGGATTTGAACTCAATTTTTCATGACTCCAGGCCCAGCATCCTAACTATTCAGTCACTTAGCTGCCTCCAACTAGACTACTCACTATTCTCCAAACTTGATATTCCATCTCCTCCGTCCATGAATTTGTCCAAACCATCCCCAGGTCTTGGATAAAATAGACTCTACTCTTCTTGACCTCCCAGAATCCATAGTTTCCTTCCAGACTTGGTCCAGGTACCTCCTCTTTTATAAAGTCTTCCCAGATCCCCCAAAGTTGGTCATGCTCTTTCCTTCCTCAAATCACCCAGTTAGTATTTACTTACTGGTATACAAGATATACCTTTATATGGAATGGGAACTCCCTGAGAGCATAGACTATTCTGGTCTTTGTATCCATGTCCAACAAAGGGCACTTGATAAATATCTAGAGAATGGATGAACTGTGTATCTATCAGAGATGCACAGAAAATCCTCCTTACCAACCGCCTTCTTGTTTCTTCTTTCACATTATCTCTCACATCCATTTGCTTCTCACCATTCACATCTTGGCTCAGGTCCTCATTGCCTCTTTTAATAACCTTCTTATTGTTCTCTTTTCCTCAATTATTTTCCCACTTTAATACTCTTCTACTCAGCTGCCAAAATGACTTTTCTAAACTATAGAATCTACCATGTCACTACCCCCAATCAAGAAACTCCAGTGGCTACCTATCACCTCCAGGAAAAAATAAAAACTCCTCTCTCTAGCATTTAAAAATTCTCATACTATGGCCACTTTCTACCTTTCCAGCCTCTTTACATCTTGTTCCCCTCCATGCATTCATTGAACGACCTAGCTCTAATGGCTGAGTCATTCTTCAAACACAATAATCCATTGCCCTTATCCATACCTTTGCACTGGTCATTCCCCCATGCCTAGAATTCTCTGCTCCTTTACCTCTGCTTCCTGACTCTATTCAAGACTTAGGATAGAATCTCACCTCCTTCACAAGACTTTCCCTGTGCCCTGCCTCTGCCCCAGCTACTCATACCTTTCCCTTTCAAATTACTTTTATATATTCCTTATATATGTTCTATGTATATATGCAAAATACACGCTTGCCAAAAAGACTGTTTTATGGAGAACTTACATGGGGCAGGAGATCATGTGGTGGTCAGAAGAAGCAACACAAGGACACTGTCAAGGTCTCTCTCAAAAACTTTGGATTTGACTGTGCAATGTGGGAGACACTGGCACAGGACCACTCAACATGGAATGCCCACATCAGAAAGGGTGCTGTGTTCTATGAACAAAGCAGAATTGAGATAGTGCAAAGTAAATGTAGGATGCCCAAATTTGGGGTATCCACTCCAAATATTCACACAAATTATCTGTGCCCAACCTGTGGTTGAGCATTCCGAGCTCGTATTGGTCTGATTAACCACAGTTGGATAGGTTGAAATTTCACTTTATCGTGGTAATGTCATTTTCATCCTCTTTGAGAATGAAGGACAACAACTACCATCACCCTATATATAACCATGTATTTATGTGCCATGTATGTAACTATGTATTTACATGTCATCTCCATCATTAAAATGTACACTTCATGAGAACATGGACTGGGTAGTGCAAAGAGTGTTGTATTATATTGTGCTGCCTCTTACTATGTTCAGCAATTAGCACGTTCCCTGGCATGTAGCAAAAGCTAAATCAATGTGTGTTGACCGACTAACCCCAAAGCCATGTAGTTCTCATTTTACAAATGAGGAAATGGAAACCCAAGAAGATGAAGTGATTGACCCAAAGTCATCTAGGTAGTAAACATCAGGGGGAGATCTGAACCCAAGTGCTTTTTAGAGAATGCTTCAGATATAAAGCTTTTTTCCTCTAAAGAACTCGCACCACAAGCAAATATCTTATTAATGATCACAAGATCCTAGAAAGGTAAGTCTTTTTACCCATCAAGGAAATGGAGGGACAAAAAGGTCAGCCCAAGCCCAAATCTATGGCTGTGGGTTAGTAAATAGAGTTGGAGAGTAGACACAGTGGGGCCTTCCTTATAACTGGTCTAACACAACCCACTCAGACAACCTCAATAAAGAACTTCCATGCATGCCCCCACTTGGGTATAGGGTTCAAATTCTTCCCACAGAGACCATCTGGAATTTCATTCTGATGTCTTTTTAGGAAAATCCATAAAAAGAGCTAATAGCATAGTTCAATAGGTGAACCTTCATTTATCACAGAATGACTCCTAATTGGTTCTGTGGCCAGTAACTCTCATACCCCATCCCTGAGTTGTTCTCTCCTTCTCCTCCCCTGGAAAAAAAAATGGCCACAGAGATATAAGTACCTTCCCAGGATCTTGAAGCAGTTAGTCCATATCCTCATTAATGCTCACCAATGAGGAAAGGAGAGTTGGGAAATAGCATGAGGGAAATTGCAAGGTGATTAACCACATTGAGCACACTGATATCTAGGGATATCAAATTCAATACCTTTCATCAATCTCAGCTAGCAGTTTTCCCACTCTAAAAAATATTTAAATATTACTCCCCCTTCTTACCATAACTCATTAAAGTAAATATTTTCCTTTATGAATTTTTTCATTTTTACACTGTGAAACCTGAACATTAAACATTAATACACCAAAGACTAAGGAAACAAGGAAATCTTCTCCAGTTAAATCAAGAGAGAAGGAAGAAGAAGGAGAGAGAAAGAGAAAGGAGGAGGGAGAGAGAAAGAGAGAGGGAAAGGAAGAGGGAAAGGGAGAGGGAGAGGGAGAAGGAGAAGGAGAGGGAGAGGGAGGAGGAGGGGGAGGGAGAGAGAGAGAGAGAGAGAGAAGGAGAGAAAACAGAGAGAAGGAGAGAAAACAGAGAGAGGGAGAGAAAACAGAGAGAGGGCGGGGAGAGAGGAAAGAAGGGAAGAAGAAGGGAGGGAGAGACAGAGGGAGGGAGGGAAGAAAAAAATCAACCTTTGATGAAATAATTGCTTCTGCTGTTATTTTTTGCTATTGCTTCAGAAATGTGCTCTCTCTCTCTCTTCCTTTCTTGTCCCTATAGCAAAGTGTCCTGCTGTTGTGCAGATGAAAGGTCCAGTCTCTTTAAAATTTCATGCAGGGCTCTTCACAACATTGAAGCTTTAAAGGCCCATGGCAAATTCAACACATTGTAACACTTGATGGATATAGATAAAAAATTACATGCAAAATATATTGTATAGGCCTTATCCTGAAATCCTGTAGATGCTTACAGTTGTCTGTTCTATACTCTACATTGCCATCTGTTGTGAGTTAAATATTCAAAAAGAAAAAGATTCATGTAATAGGAGTAATGAGTTTATGGCTCTTCCCATGGTACAATGAAAACATCAAGTAAACTTAAGACTTCTGACATTGGATCAGGGTCCCAAAATGTGTTGATTGATTTATCCATAGTTTTCCTATTTGTTTGATATTCAAAAGACAGCAGTAGAATTCAGAAAAATGTATGCCTTATAAAACCTCCATAAATGATTCTTTGCCCTGGTTTCATCTCTATTATACTATTTGTCATAATGGTGACACTATATGTGAGTGCTATATTTATCCCCATTTTATGAATGAGAAGGCTGAGACTTAGAAAGTTTCTGTGACTTACCCAGGGTCACACAGCGGGCTCTCCAGTGTATGGGGGATAGGAGAATGCTTATGGTATGCTCTCCTCCACTGACACGTGGACTTAACTGAGAGAGTTCATCTTTTGCTGGTCTTTTCTACTTTCTGTCTTCTTTCCCGTGTAGGTGACTCAAAAGTTTATTAATGTGGACATATCCAAGCCTGAAGGTGACCTTATTCTTCTGAAAGGTCTGAAGGTCCTGGTTAAATGAGAGGTGCAGTTATTTGCAGCAGATATAGTTAATTGCTGCAGAAATACAAGCAGCTGAGCAGGATAGTAGCTGAGAATGAAGTGAGTTCAGCTTTGGAGGGAGGAATAGAATATATGTGTAATCAACATTCCCACAAACTGCTTTATGTTCTGATGAAGTTTAAGTATCATCCTCCCACCAGATTGTACCAACAGTCCTAAGTTACTGAGTTCTAGTCTATTAATCACATTGGAATTGGTTTGCCTTTTTGTTTTTTAATGTTTAACCTTTCTTACGTATAGAGGAGTAAATTACCTGTCCCATGCCTAATTCTCATTGTATATTGTGTACCGTTTTTATCCCCCACTCCCCTTTTGTGGAAGCTATAGACAGGAGCCAAAAGGAAAAATCATTCCCTAGGGGGCTACTGAGTGAAGGGCTTAATGAGCCAAGGAATGGAAGAAAGGGGAACCTAATCCTCCTAATTAGAGGCAGGCTCCCCCAGGACTGAACCTAGTCCAAACCTCAGGCTTAGGCACAGACCAAGGAGTGGTACAGTTTCACAGTCCCTTGGCTTCCTCAAGGTCAAATTATTATTACACCACAATGCTTCACCCATATTTTGTATGGATCTATTAGAAAATCCAGCATGATCATGAATTAAATTAGAGTCTCTTACATAACATTTTAAAATTACACATTAACTTAAAAGACTTCGTTAGAAAAGCAAAGAAATGGAGAAAAACCTCTGGCTTTTTTTCTAAAATATATACTGATTTCAAACAAATTGAAAGCATGTGTCTAACTATAAAGGAATGAGTGGGCGGTAAGATTCTGACATCAGAAATTACTTTGCCAATCAGCTGACTCATTGCTGTAGCTGAAATTTTAATTTGTGGGTGTGGCCTTGGAGCCATCATTTCCAAACCTAAATATTTGGACTGGTTCTTTTTATATTGAATTTTATTTTGATTTGCTATTGATTTGTTTATGGTTTTTGGATACCATCTACCTAGTAGCTGACATGACATCCCTTAGACCATGCTAGGTCAAGGTCACTTATGTGGGATCTCTGACTGATCATGTGCCCTTAACTTTGCAGGAATCTCTCCACATGAAAAGGGTTTACCACCACTGTCTTTTTTCAACAATTCATTTCAATTCAAAAAGTATTTATGAAACCCTAGTACATGCAAGACACTATGCTAGGCTCTGGGGACAGACACAAAAACAAAAATGAGATGATTCCTGTCCCCAAGGTACTTATAATCTGCTTTGAGTAAACAATATGTACAAAGATAAATAAATGCGAAATCTCTATGAAGGAAATACAAAGTAACTTCCAGGAGAGATCACTAATAACTTGGAAGATCTAAAACTTAGGGAGCCATAGAATAATCCTATAATCTCCAGAGTTTGGGGGGGTCCATGGTAAAACCCAAAAGGAATTTTTTTAATCTTCCTGTCTGTTCTTGAGAAAGCTAGAACTTACCCGGCTTTTCACTAGAGAAATATTCAACCCCACCCCCTCTATAGTTTACATTCTTCAACCTGATAAATGTTACCACAAAGCTATAAAGTTGCAATTTAAAGGCAAAATCATGTGCCTAGCACATTGTGGGTAGTAAGTAAATATTGGCTTATGATTTAATTTCCTGCCCTAGCCTTCTCTTCCATATACCAACCCAGACAACTTTATAGAATGTTGGCTGAGCTAAAGTGAGTTTTGTCATAGTGACACAACTCTTCAAATCATCTGGAGAAACCTACTGAGTGGCCTAAGGATGTCCCTAGGATACTGAGTTTCTTTCAACGTTTCACTCGTTTTCCAGTTATTGGAAAGAAATCTAACACAATAATGAATTAAATTAGAGTTTTCCATAAAACATTTTAAAATTATATATTAACTTAAAAGATTTAATATTTAGTATAGTGGAAAGAATACCTGCTCTTGAGTCAGAGGACCAGAGTTCAAATCTTACCTCTGATACTTATCACCTGTGTGACTTTGGGCAAGTCACTCAACATTCCTAGGTTTCTGTTTCTATATCTGTAAAACAAAGGGGTTGGACTACTTAGCCTCTAAGGTCCCTTCCTGCTCTAATATGATCCTAACTTTCTTTGTTAGATTATGGGTGCTTTATGGTCAGATTCTGTTTTTTGGCGGGGGGAAGAATTAATATTTTAGACATTGCATCAAAGTCTTACCTCAATGTAGTTTCTAGGTTACTATGAGTTCTCAAAGGGCATAAGCTTTGGTAGGGTCTACTACGCTGGGATGTCTTTGAGTAAGGTATAGGCAAAAGCTGTACCTGCTTTGTGTAGACAAAGCAATCTAAGCTATCTACAGAGCACACTGTGTGTGACCAATAGACTGGCCACTTTTTGATGAATTCTTTGACTGTGACAACTCATGAATAAGATAATTTATATAAAGAAACTTTAAAGTTCTACATAAATGTCAGTTGCTATTATTGCCAAATGTAGAAAAGTACAAAATAGCCCCTTGTCCTGAGCACCCCAGCTACGAAAAGATAATTACAGAAGAGAACAATGAAGATGTAAAATACCAATTCACATTTTCAGAAAATGACAAGCATTCACTTGGTTATTTGTCTCCTAAATGTGAATACTTGTCCAGATACCAATGAGTATTCATCCAACTAGAGTAAATTAATCTCATAGTCTTAACAGTATTGCTTTAAATGAAACCAAAATACAAGGAAGTCCAACTCAGTAGAAAGCTGGTTCACAGGTACTCAGGAGAAGAAAATAAAAGCTTTGGCAGAGTCAGTTTTGTTATCAACCAAAGGCAATAAGAATCATGATTTAGAATATTAAAACACTTGCAATAATCTTATGAAGAGTCCTGGATAAGTAGTGTCACCCCACAAAATAGTGAAAAGCAAATATAAAGAAAGTTTGGCAAGGGACCAAACTAAGCATAGTTATCTAAATGGCATTTAATAATGAAACCAGGAGGACATAGACCTCCAAAATGGGAAAAATCTGTCAAGATATTTTTAACAAACTTTTTTCACTATCAATAACAATGAAGCCACTACATCTAAAAGCACAGGCCCCAATGTACTAAATGAGAAAATAAAAATGGCACTGAAAAAGCAAATATGGGAAGAAAAGTTGAATTTGATTAAGTATATGAAAGGAAATAATTCAGAAGACTGCACAACTTGGAGTATATTAGGAACTCAATTCTCTTAAGATACCAAAGGCATGGAAAAAATCTCTAACCTTCTAATTACAAAAAAATGCAACCAAGAGAATACCACTAATTACCAACATAAATAATTTCTTTCCCATCTAACTCCACAAAATTTTTATGAAAATAATCTGATAATGACAAATAATTTATGAGAATAAATATGAGACAAAGGCATCCTATGAAGGTATGAAAAGGGCATACAGACTTTCATAAGTAATATTCTACAGTAGACCACATCTTTATAGTCACACAATTGACTAAAAGTTGTAAAATAGACACACACACACACACTACGCATATGGTTTATTGATTGTAAAAAGCATTTGACCCAAAAGAGTAAATGTGTCAAAATCATTCCAGATTCGTTGAAAGATATAACAGAAATATTTTTGTTCAACAAACCCTCAATTACCAGTTTCTAGTGACACATAAGATTAGGAAACATAAATTCATCAAACATATTTGTCATTGTCATGGAGAAAGTCCAGTACAGAATCCAAGTGGAAAAGGGATTCTTTATAGACAATGAGGTTGTCTAGACACTCTTATTTGTGTGTGACATCGTTCTGGATGCTTCAACTTAAATGACATCCTATAACCACTCAAAAGATTTTTGGCTTCATTATCTAGAAACTAAGTGAATAAAGACTACCTCTTGATTAAATTATACATAATATGTAGTTGGATGGTCAGCCTGTAGTATACATATCTTAGACAATGGTGATGCATAGTAATATCTTTCAAGGAGCAGAAACAAAGACCCACGTTTTTAATG
>CM053769.1:126349657-126367125 GCA_028658325.1 Potorous gilbertii
TAATATTCTTCCAGCTATAGATATGCAAGTCATAGAAGATCATCATTTCTAAAGAATGAAAGGTGAGATTTATTCATAAGGCAGTATAGCCTATTATGTACTATGAACCAAAAACTGTACAGAGTGGGCATAAAGGGTATCTTGAGAGATGTCCAGCTAGGTCTAAATCAACCCTAATGTTTAAAAGAATGTTTTTAAAAAGTGCTAAACAAATTCCATTTGAATATTTTGTACAATCATTCCCCAAAATCATTTATTCTAATTACCAAAATCTGGTAATCATTGCCCGTTGCACTAATTAAAATATGTAATATTGATCAAAAATATTATATTCAATGAATGAAATTCGTGACTGAGCAACTATGAAAACACTGACCTTTGCCTAAAATTATATCTTCCAATAAAGCAAGGCAGTTTACATTCTTTTCAATTACTGTACTTTTAAGAGGGAGCCCAGGAAAATTTACACAGTTGAGCAAAGATGACAATAGAAAGAATGGTCCTAGATTTGCTTGAATACAGTTGGCCACTTCTGGATTTACCCAAGCTAATTGATATAATTTGCTTTAATTTGTTTGGTTTTCTCCTGAGGCAATGTTGGTATTTCTCCATAATGAGTGGGCACATCTGTATTTGCCTGAGCACATCTGGAAGAGCCCGAACTTCAGGGTTTGTCTACAGCATCTGTATACATTATTGCCCTGAATGTTCAAAGAGGTTAGTCCCTCCACGCAGATAACAAATATCCTTTTCCTCCTTTTTCTATGTAAATTTGGAAGCCATTTCTTTTGATGGGATCACTCTGAAGCTTTAGGTTTAAGTTACAGTACTGAAATAGGCTGAGAAGTCCTTCTTTATCTAATACGCTTCCAAAAACACTAAAGCACTAGTGTTGCTAAAGCACTCACATAGCATAAATTCTTTTGGCCCCACCTAAAGTTTACAATAGCAAAATATCATGATTGTGAATTATCATGTAGAAACAATATTTAGGCACAAATAGTTGATGGAATGATGTAATTAAATTAGCAACTAACTGAACAATTCTTATTCATTCAAAAGTTCCTATTAAACTAATCAGGCTAATTACTTTTTTTTTAGGGGGAGGGACAATGAATGGGTTCCAAAAGTGAGATTTGCCTCTATACCACATTAGAGGGGGAGAAGAAAAAAAATCTATACTCTGGATAAGAAAGTCAGATTTATTTCATTCTAAATCAAAGGGAGGGGATTTAGGTGGCTCTTTTAACCTACTTGTGCATAACAATCACTCAGATTAATCACAGTGTTTAATAGAGCAATATTATTAGGCAGAAAATTATTAGAAGGCAAAAGTAAAGAACTGAATTCCAATGACTCATAGCAGAAAGATGCCCATCTTTAACATGGTGCATCTTTTTCAACTTTAATTCACCATTGAGTCTATCGCAACTCAACCCAATTCCATTTAATACTAACATAGAGGCAGTTTGGGATTTTAAGAAACTGTTTGCCTTGTACAACAAGAGACTGGCCAATAGGATCTCAGTCTTTGCAAAGTCCCCAAGTATCCACCAATCAGAGCACCCAAGGGACTGGGCAGAGTAGATTGTGCATGCTCTAAAGACCAGGTGGGCCCTTATTGGTCAATACCCCATTACACTTATAAAAGATACTTTTTTTTCAGTTCTTTGTAAAGCACTTACATTTTTCTTTTTGTGTGGTAAAGTTTCACAGTCATTAATGCTTTTCTTATCCTTTACCAGCAATATAACATTTTCCCCTTGATAAGCCGTTTGGGTCACTTAAAAGAAACAAGAGCCAGAGACCTGTGGCTGAGGCTATTTCTCCGAAAAAGGGAAAAGCTCAAAGACTAAGCAACAGGCTAAAATTTAAACAGTGTACACACTTCTGTTCAGTGCCCCAAATCTTCCCATATTCCAGAGTTGCGGTTCTTTTCCCACATTCACTTGTAACTCAGGCTTGCAGTTCTGTAAAATGAGGGCCTGAGCAATGAAATTCATAGGTAAGCACAAGTGATATTTTCTATAGCAATTCTAAAGTAGCTGAGGTGGTTATATTCAGGCTCATTGGAGTCCCTGCTGCAGCTGAAAAGGTCACATAAGTCAAGGAGGACCACAGAGGGAAAGAAGGGCCCAGGGAAGTGGAGGACAAAGAGTGAAAACATTCACTTTCTTCCTTAACTCCTTTCATATAAACTTTTATTCTACCTAGTCCAGAAATAACCTTCATCAGATACTTTTGTTTTAAAGCCCTTCGCTGCCCACCTTACCCTCTTCGTATTTCAGCCAAAGGGATACTTGCAGTTACCCTGGCACAACGTCCTATCACCCATCCCTCTGCCTTTGCAGACCCTGGTCCCTGTTTGAAAAATGCCCTCCCTACTTAGCTCTGCCTCTTGAAATCCCTAGCTCCCCTCAAAGTTCAACTCAGGTGCCCTCTCCTATAACAAGTTTTTCCTTTTCTTTTGGTCACAAATAACTGCTTCTGAAAGCATTCCTCAGTACCATACCCAGAAAATGGAAACAAAACACTCCAAGGAGGAGCAAAGCAGCCTGGGAAGTTCCATGTCCCATCTCTAGAATTAGACTCCACTATGTGCTTCCCAAAGCAAGCCCTGGAGCAGTGGACAGACAAAACATGCCTCTTGTCTAGTTTCTTGCTTCTTCTCCCTTCTCCTAACTTGCAGGTTCTGAACTAAGATCAAGAGTTCTTTCTTTTCTAGAGGTGGTGTGACTTATCTTAACTACTTAAGATGAACAGCACCCTGAATGTTTTTTCTGATTCTGCTATTGTGTGATTTTAGAAAAGCCCATGAAACTCTACATGTATCAGTTTCCTTGTCTGGAGAGAGGTGAGAAAGACAGACAGACAGAGACAGAAACACAAAGTTACAGATGGAAAGAGGAAGAGAGACAGAGGGACAGAGACAGAGGGACACAGAGAGAGAAAGAATATTTCCCGAGCAGGAGTTCTTAACATAAAGTCTACGAATCTATGGGTAGATTTCAGGGGCTGCATGAACTTGAATGGGAGAAAACAAATTACATCTTTATTTTCATTATCCTGGAACTGAAAATTAGCATTTCCCTCAATTACAAATGTAGGCAATAAATTATTATTCAGATAGTGGGTCCGTCATTTTCACCAGACTGCAAAGGGGTCCAAGATAAAAAAAAAGTTGACTATCTGCCCTCAAGTTCTATAGGATGAAAATTCTCCTTAAGGTTCTCAAAGTCAGATGCTATCTAAAAATGGCCTATCCTTATCACGAAATGAAAAAGGTGGTATAACTTCAGGTTGTGAGCAGAACATGAAATGATACACACACACACACACACACACACACACACACTGGACTAGGATATCAAGTTTTCCTTTTTGACCTAGTTCAATCATCTTACTTATCAATGAAGAACAAGAACTTCTCTGATGCCCACAGAGATGCTACATACAACTTCCTTCTCCTCCCAGAAACTCCCGAGACCCTAACCTCTCATAAACTTGGAGACAGGAAAACCAAGTTTATAAATTCAGAACTTTGTTGTATTCCAAAGCTAAGCCCTCATGCACAAGTCTCACAGCTGAAGAACGTCAGAATTCTAGGGCAAGATGAAGTCCATCCTAATGGCTGACCTGGAGAATTCCTGCTCAGATACTAGTCAGTGGCTACAACTAGGGTAATAGTTGGAGCTGTCCATTTCCTAAATAGTTACCTTCCCACACCCAGTCCTCTAACCCTTCAAAACGGTTCCTGATATACATGCTTTGCCAGTGGGCCAAAGTCTTAAATGATTTGTCTCCCAGAAAACCAAATAGAATAAAGTGCAATCTTCCTAATAGGGACAGCTTTTCCACTCAGATACGCCACTTTTGAGCAAATCATCCCATATTTACGCAGATAACATTATTCAAAGAAATTTTTCCTTTCTGTAATACTCCCATAATAGTAAATCAGTTCATTCAAGCTTCTGCTTGTTTAGGGTTTCAAACAGAGCTTCTTGACAGCATTGCCTGTGAAGGTTGACTATCTACACTGTTGCTTAATGCATGGTAAATGCAGTCATGAGGGCAACGACCAAACTGCCCTTATTTACCTATTTGGTATTATAAATTCCTGAAAAGGGCACCTTTAAAAGAGAGGGGAGTTGATGTTCCAATCAACAAATGACAACTACCAACTTTCTTTTTGTTAATTAAATATATAAAACTCAATTTTCCCCTTACCAATTCTAAAAGGTGCTCTCTGAAACCAAAGAGAAAAAAAGTCACTTAAATTCTCCTAGCCTTAATTTCCTCATCTGTGAAATAAGATAATGACGGTCTCAAAGAGTTATTGTGAGGTCAAGTGAGATCATGTATGTAAAGCACTATGTAAATACTAGCTCTTAATATTATTAATACCAGAGAGGGAAAAGGAAGAGACACTTTCTAATGCTGAACAAACTTAAAAATGACTTACTTAAATGGAGTTAAGATAAATGATGGCAACAGGGTCTTCCCTTTACCATCATCTCCACCTTAGAGCATGCTCAGTCATCATTCCTAGCAATAGTAAGAAAGCTTGGTGTGAGCTGACTTCACTTGCAATGAAAGATAACAAATAGTACTCAGACTGGCTGATCCGTCAGAACTTGGTGGATATAAAAAAACAGGAAGCTGTCCTTTTATTTCTCTATTTCCTTTTGTTTAGAAGACTAACAACTATTCTGATCTATCTCCCAAGAGTGGATAGAAAGTAGGCTAACTAGCCCAATTCTTCCAGTAAGATCTGTGGTGATCAAGAGCCCACGAACTGTCTAGGCAAGACTGAAGCTAGATTTGGGCTGCTTCTTTTGTGTTTCCTTTCCTGAACAGCTGACCAGGCAACAATTTCAAAATGGACATGTGCAGTCAGTGCCATCTTGTGAGTTCTGAAAGGTTTGGAGGTCCTCGGGTATCTATGAGTGTTCCTGGTAGCATCCACCAGTCAACTATGGCTGATGGCATGGAAACTCCTATGGTGGAAAGTTAGTTCATAGAGAGAGATCACCAGAGAGAAGATCAAACTTAGCCATGTGGACAGACAATGCAAGGATAAAGTAAAATTTTGAAGTTACTCATTATCAGCCTTTGGCTTATGTCCTGATGAGGCTTAACTACCATTCTCCCAACAGATTCTACTAGTGGTTATACGTCAAGTTACTGAATTCTGTTTTAATGTTCTGGTAATGTGCTATGGTTCTGTAATGGTTATCATTGCTTTCTGTGAGGGAATAGATGTTCTGTCCCATCATATTATACCCTATGTATTCTTTGTTAGTCCTCCATTTGGGGAAAAAACCTAGATGAGAGTTATATATTACCAATTATCCCTGGCATACCAAGATAAGGATTTGATGAATCCATAAGTATGAAAAATGGAGAATTTACTTCCCCTAATTAGAAGTCATGGCTTCCACATGAATGAACTTGGGGCAAACCACAATGTCTGGATACAGGAAAGGGAGTGGGAAAGGTCACCAGCCTGGAGCACTCCCAGCTAAGCAGGGCCTCTATATTAGATAAGCATCTCTTATAAATTACTGTGCATTACTTAAGAGAAAAGACTACACAATTTAAACTCACTCTAGTGGAGGAGGTCTTAACCTTTTTTGTGTCCTGAACCCCTTTGGAGACAGTCTGGTGAAGCCCATGGACCTCTTCTCAGAATAATATTTTAAGTGCGTAAAATAAAATACTTAGATTACAAAAAAACACAATTATACTGGAATGCAATTATCAAAATATTTTTTTTAAAACAAGTTCACAGACCCCAGGTTAAGAACTCCTGCTGTTATAGATCTCTGATCTCACCAATGTGGGTATCCCTCCAATCAGGCAGATCTCAAGCCATTCATATTTATCCATTCTGTGTAATTCTTGTTCATGTCTTCCCATAGATTTGCCACCAAAGATATATCTAACATATCTGCACTATCTAGGCATCATAAGAATGTTGGAGTACATGGTCTATCAATTATCCCTTAATCTCAGCACAAGACCAGCCCATCTTTTTCAATCATATATTTCAATCTATATTTCTTTATCATATACCTTTCTACTGTTACTCCTCCATAATTGTTTTGGTTTTGGTGAGGCAGTTGTGTGAGGCAAGTTAAGAGACTTGCCCAGGGCCACAGATTTGAACTTAGGTCCTCCTGATTCCAGGGCTGGTATTCCATCTACTGTGCTACCTAATTCCTCCCATAATTTATCCTTTATAAAGTGTTGCAGTCTGTTCATTCTTACCATGCACCTCCCCATTGTCACTTGAGTGATTCTCAATTGTAATACTTTGGGGGCTATAGTGTCCCATGACATGCATCTAAACAGTATCCCTGGGAAAATATTGGTACCAAAAAGATGGGCCTTTGTTTCAAAGAGAAGCTCATTAGGAGTCATTAGTTTCCTAGACCAACTCAGGGCACTCTCCAATTCTGAGTCCACTTCTTTGGCCATTTTCAATGTTAATCTATGCTCTTGAAAGACGACCATCAAACTATATATCATTTGAGAAAAAAAAGATGGTTTTTAATCACAACCTTTATTTCCATAAGTTCTACTTTCCTAGTCGGTGGGACAATAGTATTGCCTATGAATCAGAAGATTCTGAAGATTAGTTACTAACATTTCTAGGTCTCCATCCCATATAAGACTATCTTCTTCAAATGAAGGAGAAATAATGTTAACAATAACAGCTAGCAATTACGCAGAACTTCAAGGTTTACAAAGCATTTATGTTCATTCATTTAATCCTCCTGACAATCCTGTAAGGTAAGTGCTATTAACATCCTCATTTTATAGATTGTGAAATCGAGAAGCAAAGAAGTTACATGCTAGGATCCCATAGCAAGTAAATGTCTGAAGCAGAATTCAAACTCAGGTCTTCCTGACTCTGAGTCCATTCTTTACCCATTTACCAGCCACTGTCTCGAAATAATAATATCTGGAACTTGTAGAACACTTTTTAAGGTTTACAAAGTATATTATAATGTTATCTCATTGTCTAGGAGGTAAAAGAATGAAAAGCTTTGCAGAAATCTGAGAAAAGAACGTTTTCAATGATATAGGGAGTTGTGTCTTCATTGGCATGCTTTCTCCTTCCATCAATTTTTGGAAAGGGAGGGGGAAAGAATAACTAAAAGTAAATTGGATGTTATTTAATTATAATGACCAGTTTGGCTCTGATAAGAGAGAAGGCAATACACTTGCATCCCTTCTTTGTAGAGGTGGGGACTACAGGCATGGAACATTACATACATTGTCAAACTCAGTTGACGTATTGGTAAATTTTGCTGAACTTTTTTCCCCTTCTATTTCTTATCTTTTTTTTTTTACAAAAAAAAATAGTTCTCAAGAAGAAAGAGATAAGTGATTTATTTGGAAATGAAGATGATGTAAACAAAAAGATATCAATAAAAATTTTGAATATTAAGAAAAAAAGCTGCCCAATGTTGAAGACAACTTGAAATGGTCTCTGTATGAACAACATCCTCTTTCACCAACTACATGGATTTTCTTTTGTTCATTTTTTTTAAATCTATGCTAACAATGTTTTACAATTTAATCTTACTATAACCCAAGAGATTCAACCCAGTATAGTGGGGGAGGGGGAAGGAAGAAGGAAGGAAGAAAGGAAGGAAGGAAACAAATATTTATTTTATAAATAAATAAAACAAACACTTGCTAAGTTCCTACTATATGCCAGACACTATGCTAAGCACTTTACAAATATTATCACAACATTTCAGGGAAGTATATGATTTAGCCCTTTTTACAGTTGAGGAACTTGAGGCAGACAGAAGGTAAGTTAGTTGTTCAAACTCACACAGTTAGTAAGTGTCTGGGACTCCATTTGATTGCAGGTCTTCTTAACTCCAGGTCCAGTACTCCATCCACCACACCACCTAGCTGCCTCTTGACCATTGACTTTAAAGTCAGAAGACCTGGGTTCAAAGCCTGAGTTATCACTTGCTACCTTTATGATCATGAGCAAGTCATCTAACTGACCTGGGATTTGAGAGCAAATGTCTTTACAATTCCAAATCCATAAGTATCATCCCATAATACTAAAGCTTTGGGACAACATCTAATTTAATATTTCACCAAGCACTTATTTTTTCACAGATAATCTGTGAAATATAAATATAAAAATTTCCAATCCGAGAGATTGTTTTCATTCTGCATTTGAGTAGCTGAAAATGAAAAGACTTTATGTTTGTCTTGAAACTTGATGTTATCATATACTACTATGACTTTAAACATAAACACATATATCATGACCATTTATTACTTTAGCTCTGTATTTTTAATTATGTGTAGGATTTGATACATTCATAAACCTGAACATGCTATTAAACATTATTAATCTATTCAATCTATGGTGTTATTTTACCTTTCATTTTTTCATATTTTTGCACTTGAATTCCTATTTCCGTCCTCATGGCATACCTGATCACAGAGTAACTCAAAACACATTGACTTTAATGACTCTTACACATTCATAAATAGTTTTAAACCCTATAAATGTTTAACTTAGTATAGCATATCAAAGTGCTGTTCTTTTGGTTGTAAATAAATCATTTTTAATCTGAACACTAGAGGAGGGGAGCCGGGAAATATACAGCAATCCTAACCCTTCTGGCCGGTGAATCAAAGGACATTCCCAGACATCGACCCGCCTTTCCAAATATGAAAACCATATTAAATAGATCTCTTCTAATAAGATGTTTTCCTCATGCATTCTTTGGGTGAAGCCTGTTTAGTGCATTCCTCCTCATACTAGGCTAGGACATTAGAAGCCAGGTTTATCATTCTTCCATCTGCAAAGGGCTGGCTGCTGGGAAGATGCCAAGACTGCTGTGATCCCACTCACCCCACCAAGATTAACCATGTTAAGCACAGGCAAGAATACGTCGCAATGTAAAAAATGTAGGGGAAAAATGTAAACTTTATGCATGTGGATGTAGACACAGACAGTGCCCACTGACCGAGTTCTAAAGAGAAAACAGATAACTACCGTCCACTCTGTTTTGAAAAGAAGACTGTTGAAAAGAGACATACGGCATCTCCCAGATTAGAAATAAACTTCTGGGTGCTCTAAAAATTTCTGGGATGGAAGTTTCTTTTCCTGCCATTGTGACCATATGTATCAGCAATCAAGGGGGAAACAATAGGGATTCCAAGAAAACCTTTACTAAAGCCACCAAGCTATTATGGTAGTTAAAAGAAAATAGTCCCAATAACGACTTGTTGAATTCTGCATAGAGCAATCATAACAAACCGTTACGTGGGTGGTCATATAGATTGCTTATATTCTTGGATGGGGAGGTATATTTGTCCACTTTCATTACACAGTAAAACAACTCACATTTCAAGGCTAGAGAAAGTCCCTGTGTTACTTCTGTGATATCTTTCTCACATCTTTTTGCAAAACCCATCAGCAGGCGGCTGTGCCAGCTGATTATGTCTGTAGCAGTCAATAATTTTTCTGTATAAACATCCTCTTTGAATCAGGCTTTTGCCACCTGGATTGTTCCACACCACTTCATCTTAGCATCACTAACTACTTCAACGAGACAACTGCCACTGGAAACATGGTACTGGAGCAATCATTTGGTTCTGTGCACACATTTTAATTTCATGCCCTACAGGGGGGAATCACCATCGGCCTTAAACAAAAATTGAGTCTTTAATGCTTTATTATTTTACACCATTTATCTTTCCGAGCAGTGTGTTTGCTCTTAAAGAAATAAAAAAATAACCCCAACCCTTCAATTGATGCTACCAACTTATTCAAGAGGCGTTCATCTTCTCAATCTGAAATTCACAAATATTTCCACAACAGTCACAATAGAAATAAACCAAAATTGCCAAATGACTTCTTCACCTCACATAGCCAGTTGTCATCACAGCACAGTTGGATCTCTCACATTGGACAAAACCCTATTGCAATCTCCAAAAGGGAGAATCTTCCCAATTTGAGATCACAGACTCAGATGGTTTTGTATCATAGCCTATAATTTACATCTCAGAGAAACAGGAGCCAACAGGAGAAAAAGAGGGTGAGGAGTGGGGCAATAGAGTAGTAAGTAATGAAGCACTAAAAAACGAATGTGTGTGTGTGTGTGTGTGTGTGTGAGTGAGTGAGAGAAAAACAGAGAGAGAGAGAGAGAGAGAGAGAGAGAGAGAATCAGGGTTAGCCTCAAACCTATTATGCCATTTTTGCTTGCCTTTTACACAGGCATTATTTTCATGTTGGCAAAGACATCTGGTGAAATGTTGGTCTTTTTTGTTTCCCCTGTGTATGCATTAAGAGCTTAAAACCATGAGTCAGTGGAAATGAGCTGCCTCGGGCACTGAACTTACAGTAGCCCAGCAATATTCAATTCAGCGATTAGAATCTATTATTAGGACCTAGAGAAGGAGAAAAGTGATGACCACTGTTGCACAGTGACTGTCCAGAAAATAAGAATCATTAAAGGCATTCACTTTTATAACTTATTTTTGAAAAGAAGAAAAAAAAAGGGGGGGCATTTTTCCTCATATTCTAAAAGAATGAATTGAAGGCAGAGCTGAGATCTTTTCCACTAAAGACTTTTTTAATTACACTTGCAGCCCTATGACAGACTTTTCTGCCCTCTGGTGGACAAAAGACAGACCTAACTGGATATCATAAAGATGACGATGAAAATACAAGAATGATTTTTTCCCATTATTTATGTATGATTTACTATTTTATCTAAAGCACTCTGCTAATCAAAGACTTTTTCCCATATGTTTAAAAAAAGCTTATATTAAAAGAAATTGAAGTCCCACAAGAAATAGGTTGGGGGGAGAAGGGGGAGGTTGTTAAAAAAAAAAAAAAAGACATTATACAGCATGAGACAACCTAATTTGGGACAAGAGGTTAAGTTTAAGAAAAACTGCAATGACCAGTTTGAATGCCTCCAATGGCTAAATAAATATACTTTGAATAACCAGAAAAAGGAGAAAGAAAAAGGAATTTTCAAAGCAGCTTTTAAAAATATCTGGTAGTGTTTCAGTCTCTCCCCTCAGAGAATGGGGCTGTTGTCTCTCTCTGTGGGGGCCGCTATTGTAACAATACAGCATTGTACTGCTCAGCAGGACACCCAGCCTCAGGAGGAGAACCAGGACAGAGAACATTCATGTCCCATTAGAAGCCCCTGGAAGTCAGAGCATTTCAAAGTTATTTTTAAAATCTGCAGAAGTTGGTTTAACTTGACCCAAACTTCTTTTCCATTAAGAAAGAGAAGGACAAGGGCAGGGGAAGGAGGAGCTTCACGGGCACTATCTGTTCTCCCACATCCCAGGGCTGCTTACCAGAGTGACCTGAGCAGACCCACAGGCCTTTAACCTGAGCCCAGCTCCCCTTGCTCCATGGGACTCATAAAGGAGGACGCTATGAAGATTATATTTAATTGAAATACATCATATGCTGAGACTCTCAAGTCAATGATGCTTCAAGAAAATCAAAGTTTTATCTTTGTTGATGGCAATATAAAAGAAAAATGAGAAGGGAAGGAAAATCTCCTAAAATAATGAGGCTAGATGGGAAAAATTATAAAAGATAGTATGATCTGTTGGGGATTTTTTAAAACTATTTATATCCTAAAGGAGGCAGAAGTTGGATTACCAGATCATTCAACAACAAATATTTAATAAGTCTATTGTATATGAGGCATCATGTTAGGTGCTGGGGATACCAGGACAAAAATGAAATTGCCCATGGCCTCAAGGAGTTTACATTGTACTTGGAGTATGTATACACTATATACACACATAAAAACAAAGCATATACAAGCAGCTACTAGAGGGTAAAACACTAATAACTATGAGAAATTAGGAAAGACCTCACATGGGAAGTAGACACTTGAGCAGAACTCTGAAGGAAAACTGGACTTCTATCACACGGGGCATTCTAAATGTGGGGGCGAAGGGGTGGGGTTACCCACACTAAGACATAGAGATGAAAGATGGAATATTGAGTAAAAAGAACACAAGCAAGCTAGGTTGACTGGAACAGAGAATTTCCAACAGGAAGCGGCATAAAATAAGACCAGAAAAGTAAATGAGAGTCAGATTACAGAGGGCCTGAAATTCTAGGCTGAGCGTACTTTATTTTGAATTTTAATATTTAATAACTTTCCTATTGTCAGTTAATGACTGAACAGCATCCCTCACGTAGATATGACAAGGCTTAGAGGCAATATGTCCAGTTTGAAGAGCCTAGAAATCTTGGCTCCAGTGAAGCAAGGGAAGCATCTGACCACTGACCAGAGAACTGTCCTGTTTTTACCAAAAGACAAAAAGAGAGTTGTTTGGATAATGTAAAGCCAAAGGGAGGGTAAAATGACTAGACAGCAATCCCACAAACTGTTTTATGCCCTAATGAGGCTTGAGGATCAGTCCTCCTCTGAGACCATAATGGAAATTAACTTACTAAACTGTGTTTTAAGTCATTGTGTCAATATGTATTTGTAAGAATCTTGTATTTTCATATTTCTTTTGACTATTAGAATTTCTTTTGTGTGTAGGAAATAAATACATGTGCTAAGTAGCACAGTAGATAGATTCTGGACTTGAAGTCAGGAAGACCTGAGTTCAAATTCAACCTCAGACACTTACTAGTTGTATGATTTAAGGCAAGTCCCTTAATCTCTGACAGCCTCAATTTCTTTATCTATAAAATGGGATAAAAGCACGTATCTCACAAGGTTATTGTGAGACTCAAATGAGATAATATCTGTAAAGGACTTAGCACACAAGGAGCACTTAATAAATGTTTATTTTTCTCTCTCATACCTGACATATATTGAGTACCTTTTTATTTCCCACTTTGGGGAGATGTAACTGTGAGCCAACAATCTAAATTTTAAACCATTTTTCTTGGGGCGAGGGGTGGGAAGTAAGGGGAACATAATGAACCAATGACTGTGAAAAAAAAAGAGAAATCTAAAACCCTTCTCTTTAGAGGCCACTCTCCCTTAGCATTGAACCTGGTCCATTCATATACCGGGTTCAGAGCAGATGAACACTTTAGGGAGAGGAAATGGGCATAGCAGCAGTTCTTCTGTTATATACCGACAATGAAAATGAGCTTCAGAAAAGCTTGACTTGTCCAAGGTTACCTAGTTAATGTTGGAGGTGGGATCCAAACCCAGATCTTTCTGACTTCAAATTCAAAACAGTAAAGCATATGGTGCCTCACTCAGAGGCCTCCTTCTCCCTCCTCTGACCTTGCCCTCCATTGCTTATATCTTCATCTTCAAATTACCTTGAGGGAAGGACTTACTGTGTTTGGCCTTTTTATCCTAGCACCTAGAATAATCCTTGCACTTAGTAGGCACTTAATTGAAGCGGCAAATTGTCAAAATATATGATAATGTAGTTTAGACTAGAATCTTGACCATTTTCCCAAAAAAAAAATCTCTTTTTTTCATCCTTTGCAGCAGATGCCTCCCCATCACTTGGCACAGTATCTGGCATGTATTGCTGATACTAAATAAATGCTTGCTAACTTTATTTTCAATGTGGTTGTCTCCTCGCCCAAGTTCATCATGAGTACTGTAAAAAGAGATGTTCAGGTATCCCTTGAAATGATGTCTCATATCACATTTGAGTACATAAGGAACTCAGCTCCATTGATCTCTCTGCAGAAAACCTGTGAGGCATCCATCTTTTTTAGCTAAAAACTGTTTTATATCCTATTCTATGTCATGCAAAATGACAATATCCATTTGCTTATGCTTCAGTTCCTCCAGTAATATTTCGACTTGTCAGCCATAGATCTCATATTAATGAAACCAGCAGTTAAATTAATTTTTGTAGATGGTCTAAAATGCATATGATTCCCTCACTAACCTGCTTTCCTGTTGCTCCCACACCACCATTTCAGAAGCAAAAAGACAGAGGGCCATTTTATATTTTAATTTGTCTCATCAGTCACAGTGGTAAAATAATTCATCACCTAGAGAGCAATCTGCTGGTAGTGAGGCTTTCCAAATAGTTAGATGAGTTGCTCATCAGAAAGTAGTCACAATCTGGTCTAGCTTGGTAGAACCTACCATCTAGCCTGAATTTTCCTGACATAATCGTCAAAAATCTAACATTACTTGCACACCAGAATTAGACATCAGAGTAAGACTTTGATGGAAGGAACATCTTTAACAATCACTGTTACAGAACTTGCAAGAAAACAAACATTCCAATGGACTACTTGATATTTTGTTCCACCAAGTACAGGCAGCTGTTTCTCAGCAAAAATGGGCAGACAGAAGCGCCGAGATAAATACACACATGGAGGATGCCTACAGGCTACAGTTTTTCATTTGGGTCCCCAGTCCCCTGGCTGATCTTCCAACTAAACTGCCAAAATAAACGGATTTAACCTTCCATCAGTGTTCCAAACTGAGTCAGTGAACCGAATCGGTGCATTTAATATTAGTAAAAGCGTAATGTGTTGGCCTAAAAAAATATCTAACCTCTTTATATATTTGTATCTATGGCCCATATGTACAGTATTTACTTAAACAATTATTTTAGAAGATTAGAAATGGAATTTACTGAGCTAGAGCTCTCTTTTTCACAGCCATCTGGTAGTCTTCCTTGTATTAAGAACCGTGTGACTGGAGGGGAAAATAGCCAAATTGCTGTAGATTAGCCTATGATGACGCTGGTAATCTACCAAATGGGGAGAAAAGTACAACTTAATCCAATTCAAACGTTTGTTGATCTAGCAAAGGAGACTGAGAAGAAACAGTCAGGCAGGTAGGAGGAAATCCAAGAGAGATTATTGAGGGGCATAGAGTGCTGGACTTGGAAACAGTAGGTCACAGATTTGAATTCCACCTCCAGCTCCAGCATTAAATGCTGGGCAAATCAAGGATGAGACATTTAAGTTTTCTGAGTTACGCCTTCCTTGCCTGTAAGATGGGGATGCCTAGCTCACAGGCTTGTTGAGAGAATCCAGTGAAATAACTTATATAAAGTACTTGGTTCATTTTAAATCACTTGATGTATGTGAGAGACATTATTATTGCCGGCCACCTTTTGTTGTTGTTAAGGAGTTTTTTTCAGTTGTCTAACTCTCTATGACCCCTATTTGGGGTTTCTTAGTAAAGATACTGGAGTGATTTGCCATTTCCTTCACCAGCTCATTTGACAGATGAGGAAACTGAAGCCAACAGGGTTAAGTGACTTGCCCACAATTACACAGCTAGTAAGTGTTTGAGCCTAGATTTGAACTCATGTCTTCCTAACTCCAGACCCAGCACTCTATTCACTAAGCCCCCTAGCCACCCCCTTGCCATCCTTCACAACCTTGTAATAGTCTATTATATTCGCAGGTCACACTTCATTCAGTTTTTCTGCAATCGATGGGCTCATATTTTTGTTTCAAGCTTTGTGGTACTATAAAAACTGCATGAATATTTTTGTACATTCTGTGTTCTTTCTTGTCATTAACCTCCTTGGAACATCAATTCAAAAGTGGGAGTTCTTAGTCAAAGGATATAAATATTTTAATGCCTTCTCTTTGACCTTCACACTGCTCCTCACATTATGTTTCTTCATCTCCGCATCACATGCCTTTTCACTGACTATTCCTCAAACTTGGAATACTTCTCCTTACCTCTCCAGACTGGCTTCCTTGATTTCCTTCTAGATTCAGCTTAAATCTTACCTTTTGTAGGAAGCTTTTTCCAGTCCTGCTTCCCCAAACACCTCCCATCTGAGGTGACCTTCCATTTATTCTGTATCTATGTTGCATGTCCATAAAGGTTTACATGTCATCTCCACCATTAGAATATGAGATCTTTGAGGAAGGGACTGTGCTTTTCGTCTTTCTTTGTATCCTCAGTGATTAGCACAGTGCCTGGCACATTGTAGTTGTTTAAAAAATGCTTGTTAACTAACTGACTAGTTATCTCACAATATTTTCCAGAATCATTGAACTCAGCTATATTAGCAGTGATTTAGCATGTTTGTCTTCCCATAGCCTTTCCAACAATAGAAATATTTCTACATGTTATCATTTTTGCCAATGTGAAATGAAGCCTCAAATTTGTTTTAATTTGTATTTCACTGATTATTAATGATTTGGGGCAATTTTTTGAATAGTTATTGATAGATTGTCTATACACTGAGGTCCTTTCTCAAACTAAACTGCCAAAACATTCAAACGCTACTTCAGAGAGTGCAACTCCAATGGGCTGGCCATGTTGTTCAAAGGCAAAAGGTACCCTTGCCAAAAAGATTATTTTATGGAGAACTCACAAAGGGCAGGTGATCACATGGTGGTCAGAAGAAGTGATACAAGGTCATTCTCAAGGTCTCTCTTCAGAACTTTGGAATTGATTGCGTGACATGGAAGATGTTGGCACAGGACTGCTAAGCATGGCATGCCCTGATCAGAAAGGGTGCTGTGCTCTATGAACAAAGCAGAACTGAAACAGTTCAAAGGAAATACAGGATGTGCAAATTTATAGAATCCACCCAAATGTTCACATGAACTATTTGTACTAGAACATTCTTAGCACATATTGGTCTGATCCACCACAATCAGACATACTGAAACTTGATCCTGGCATAGGGAGGTCATTTTGACACTTCAAGGACAAAGAACAGCCACCAATATCCCTTGACCACTTAGTCTTTCAAGGATTAAATGACATACATTTCTGTCAATTACATATAAATTGTGAACTTTGTACGTTATCATATGAATGTCATATGTCATCATATGAAGTTCATAAAGCTAGGTGACCCAGTGAATAAAGGACTGGAGTTGGGAATCAGGAAGGCCTGAGTTCAAATCCTGCTTCAAACACTTACTAGTTGTGTGGCTTTGTGCAAAACCCTTAACCCCTTTCTTCCTCAGTTTGTACATCCATTTTGGTTGTTGTTCATTTTACTTATATCTGACTCTTTGTGATCCCATTTAGGGTTTTCTTCACAAAAATACTGGAGTGGTTTGCCATCTCTTTCTCCATTCATCTATTTAAAAAGGACAACAATCGCACCTACCCACCAGGGTTCTTGTAAGGATAAAAAGAGATAATAGTTGTAAAGTGCTTTGCAAATCTTAAAGCACTCTCTAAATACTAGCCTTTAACTTTAATTCAAAGATTTTTCCTCAATTTGGATCTTTTCTAATTCTAATCGCATTTATTTTTATGTAAAAACTTTTTTATATTTACATAATTGAAATTATTTATTTTTCCTTTAAAATCTTCTATATCCTGCCTAGTTATAAATTCTTTAGTTGCCAAAGCTATGACCTTCCATTTCCTTTCATTTTTTCATATTTAGATTGTTTATCCTTTCAGAATTTGTTGTGGTATATATTGCATTATGCTATACTCAATGTGTCTCAACCTATTTGTTGAGTTTTCCCAGAACTTCCTGGGAATAAAGAATTGCTTTCC
>CM053769.1:126367625-126386547 GCA_028658325.1 Potorous gilbertii
GGCCACATGAAATGAAAATTTGTTAACAAACTAAAAGGCCACATAAGAATAGCATGTTAACTCAATGTTGCTGTAAAGATCAACTGGGATAACATACGTAAATCACTTTTCAAACATTAGGGTGCTATATAAATGCTTCTGGTTTTTAAATTTTTCCAGAGACTCTTTAGCACAAGATACTAGGAAAGGCACCAGAAAAGGGTAATGCTGGAAGCTTCCCTAGTCACTAAACAGTTATCCAGAATGTAGGGCTATGGAATTTAACAAAAACACACAAGCTTGTTTGTACATGTCTGTTTGCTTGATGTTTCCCCACCCACTAGATTGTAAACTCCTTGAGGGTAGGGATTATCTTTTGCTTCTTTTCGTATCCCGAGAACTTAGACCATACCTACCACATAGTAGGCACTTAATGTTCATTAACTAACTGTCTACTAGTTTGTAGAGGTGTTGCACTCTGTGCCAAAGGAGACTGTACCCATGATGATGAAATCACATATTCCAGGAGGGTTGAAGTACATGTAATCCACTGCAGAGAAGATAGATATTAGCTCCTTCTTCTCTGGAGCTTCTGAAGATTACGGTTATACAGTTTCCAGAAACTCACTCATTAAAATAAAATCCCAATCCTAGGAAAGAATATGAATATCCCATGCTCATTAAGACAGGATTTGACATTTAATGTTATATACCTCTTGGATCAAATATTATTACCTATGCAGACAATCAGACAACAATATCAGTTCATAAAACAAAATCAGCTCCTTCTTGAATTTTTTTACTGTCAGATGATAAGAAAACAGATAGCCAGGAAACTGAGAATATTATTTCAGTTTTCCAAGCTCAAATGCAAAGATTTCATCCTAATGATGCCCCTGGTGGCAAGTAACATTTAATTTTTCTCTGTGACATTGAAAAAAAAATTAGATGTAAAACTCAGGTAAGAGATTAATATTTCACACCCTGAGGCTAAATATTTCAATATAAATATTCATAAGGACCTATCCTGAATGAAATCCCTTATGGGTCTAGATTAAAAATGCTTGAGTCTTTCATACAGTTCAGACACTGGGTAGTCCATGGAGAAAAGCAAAATGTTATCAACTAACATGTCAATGTGGAGAACTCAGGGCTGTTAATAACGAGACTGAACATGTCTTTGTGGCAAACTCCCCATCATCTGCATTCCTCTCCAATGACCCTATTCTGAAACTTCTCCTCTGGAGGCTTCCTGTTACCTTTCTCTCTTTTTTCTGGTGCTGATGGTCAGTGTCAGTCACCAAGAATTTATTACACATGTTCCAGTCACAGTGCAAAGCACTGGAGATTCAAAATGAAAAACAAAACATCCCCTGCCCTCAAGGAGTTTATATTCTAATGGGGAAATACCACATGTAGATAACTAGGTACATGCAAGATAAAAGAAAATTTATAGAAGATAATCTCAAAGGGGAAGGTACCAGAAACTGGTGGAACCAGGAAAGGTCTCCAATAGAACAATGACTGTCAGTGCTCACTCTTACTAGTCAGTCAAGGTTGACCCCCTGGAATTTTAAAATGTGAGGTAAAAGAATTGACAGTCTTACCTTCCTTAGTCCACAAACACATAGGAGGAGGGAGATGTGGGGAAGGAACTAGACGTAACTGATCACACCTTGATGCTGGTTGGGTTCTCTTTATTGCACACTTATGAGCCAAGATGACCGTAAGACTACCCTAAGGCAGAGGACCCAAGGTGAATATCCTGATTAACTTCACACTAAGGACAACACTGCTCCAGGGCGCTTAATAGCCATTTCCACATGGAGGAAAGAAGAAATCATATAAGGAAATCTCTTAGCCCCTATGGAACAAAGTCAAAAGCCATATTGACACAACCAGACAGTCTAGAGAGACAAGCAGCAATAAGAACAGAACTAAGAGGAAAGAGTATTTAAAAGGAAAAAAAAAAGGAATTAAATATGAATTTCCTGGCTACACAGCATCCCAGTTAGCTAGGGAGCCATGATAATAGTCTATAAATGCCTGAGAGGTGAAAACACCAAAGGGGTGGGGGAGTCATGTTTAGCATGATGTCTGGAATGATGAAGTAAGAGGATGAAATTTAATAAAAAGAAAATGTAAGCCTAGGGTAAATTTCATAGTTTCCCTAGCATACCATGGAATATTTTTCCCAAGTGTAATGGTGTAAGCTTCCTCCTTAATGACAATTAAAACAAACCAGGACAGAGGGAGGGATGATATACTTTAGGGAGCAATCCTGCCTTTGCTTTCATCTCCAGAAGTGGATGGCAAAAAGAAAAGAAAGAAAAAAGAAATCTAAAGACCCTTTCTATATCTAGCTCCTATGACGCACATTTCTTCTGTCCAGCACGTTAGTGCTTAATGCTTAACAGCTGCTCCACTAATGTTCCCACTCCCTCTGCTATCTCAACTCTATAAAGTACTTTATGTCACCTTAGATACAAATGTCTCAGAAAATAAATTCAATGACTGCCTGGGGGTCAAATGGCAGAGGAAGCGTGCCTCTTCTCAGGAGATCATTTTGAGCCCTGAGTTATGTTCTAAGTCCCCTCCAAAGTCTACGCCTAGCGAGGAGTGGAAAGCCCCTCCAGGCCACTTAGATATTCTTGCAGCTCCTGAGTCACACCAGAGTCCAGGAGGACAACAAGGGGTCTTATCATCATGGCTGGGGTGAGCTCTAGTCCGTGCACAGAGCAGGGACTGGACTGGGGCATAAACATGACACGTAACCCATCCACACTCCCCCATCAACTTCTGCTGAATCTCTCAGGGGTGGGATCTAATCTAATTCTGCTGTTCTTGAGTAACCAGTTGTGCTTTGGGGCCTCGTGAACCTGAACTTGAGCCTCAGAGAAGGAGGAGGAGGAAGAAAAGCAGCAGAAGACGAAGAAGTAGAAAAAGAGCTAACATTTATTAAGTACCTACTACAATCGCTGTGCTCAGCGCTTTATAAATATTATATCATCTGATCCTCACAACAACTCTGTGATGGAGAAGCTACTATGATCCCCATTTTACAGTCGAGGAAACTGAGACAGAGGTTAAATGACTTGCCCAGGGTCACACAGGCAGTAAGTGTGCGAGGTTGAACTCCAGGCTCAGTGTCCATCGACCTCACTATCTAGTTTGCCCTAAAACCAAAGCTAAGACTATTAAATTCCTTAGGAGTTCAAAGAAGGGAGAAATTAATGCAATGAAGTAATAGATGACATTGGGAATGAAGTGAGACTGAAACTGGGAAGGAAAGAAGAGATAGGAGGTGTACAGTAGGTGTGTGTGTGTGTGTGTGTGTGTGTGTGTGTGTGTGTGTGTGTGAGTGAGTGACAGAGAGAGAAAGGAAGGGAGAGAGAGAAAGAGACAGAGACAGACAGAGACAGAGAGAGAGAGAGAGAGACAGAGAGAGAGAGAGAAACAGAGAGAGAGACAGAGAAAGAGAAAGGGAGAGAGAGAGAATTGAGGAGACAAGGAAGCAGAGAAGACCTTTCAGGGAAACAGCATGAGGGAAGACAGAAATGAGAAGATGAAAGTGGCATGTTGGAAGAAGAGTGAGGGCCTTGTACCTTTATGGCCCAATGGGTTTGTGAAAGCTGCCGCACAGCATTCCCTCCACTGCGACAGATCACACCTCTTCCATGCCCATTCCCTCTCGTTCAAGTCTTGCCCATTTCCTTGCATAAATCCTCCAGAGAAAATTAATCCAATGCATATGAGTGTTTCCCTGGATCTTTTAATACTTCATGGATACTATTATAATATTAGTTATAATATTATAATATTTAATTATTATTATATTAATTATATACTAATATTATTATATCATAATAATTATAATATTATATTTAATATAATATTATAATAATAGCTAGAAATTACATACCACTTTAAGATGTGCAAAGTGCTTTATATAGGCTATTCCATCCAAAACTCAAAGCAACCCCATGAAAGAGGAGTTGTTATTACTCCCTATGTCACAGACGACTGGCAGGATTTGAACATTCTCTCCCCTGCACTACCTACATACCCCATCTATAAATAACTCGTGTTATTCTGGCACAACAAAGCATCCTACTGTAAGACCTGCCCTCTTTCCCATGGACAAGTTCCTCCTGCAGCTTTTTGGTTGCAAAAGAGTCCAGGCCAATGACACAATGGGATAGAGCACCAGGCCTGGAGTCTGGAAGACCTGAGTTCAAATCCAACTTTAGGCACTTACTATCTGTGTGACACTGGGCAAGTCACTTAACATCTGTTTGCCTCAGTTTCCTCAACTGTGAAACCAGGATAACAAGGTGCCTGGCACACAGTAGGCACTTTTACTATTTTTTCCCTTCTCTCTCAGATTTGTTCCTGGTTTCTGGACTTCTAAGTCATGCCCTCCAACCAGGCACCTTCTTCTCTACCTCTAGCTCCTCTTCTATATTGTTTCCCCATTAGAGTATAAACTCCCGGAGGAGAGAGACTGTCTTAATGATTATATTTGTATCTCAGTTCCTGTTACATAGTAAGTGCTTAATACAATTGTTTCCTTCTTTTCTTCCACTCTTCCTTCCTTTCTTTTCTTCCTTTCAAACTCTTTCATTTCCTTTCTTTTCTTCCTTCTTTCCTTTTTTATCTTTCTTCCTTCTTCCATCCCTTTCTTCCTTTCTTTATTTTCCTTTTCTTTCTTCATTCCTTCCTTTCTTTCCTTCTTCTCTTTCTTCCTTCCTTTTTCCCTTCCTTCCTTTCTTTTCTCATTCATTCCTTTATTACTTTCCATCCTTTCTTTTTTCTTTCTTTCTTTCCTTCCTTGCTTTTTTCTTTTCTTTCTAAACCCTTTCTTCTTTCCTTCCTTCCTTCCTTCTTTCTAGGTCTTGAAAACAGACTCGAGAAACTCACCACCCCTTCCACCCCCAAGTTATATAATAGTGAGCTAACTAAAGAGTTCTCATTCTCTCTCTCTCATTTCTGCTTTGTTATTAATATATTCTCTTTTTTTGCCATTTGGGGGGGTATCTTCTCCCTCTTTAAGGTATCATGAAAAATCAATCCATGAGGATTTTTAATATTATATTACCTCCAGCACAGATTTTTTCCATGTATGTATTTGTTGGGGTCTACCTGCTTTTCCTGACTTCATAGGCTCACAGATCTGGAACTGGAAAAAGTTTGAGGAAGTTTTCTAAACCAATCGCTTTACAACTGAATAAACTAAGACCAAGAGAGATTAAATGAATCAGCTAAGACCACAAGCAGAGTCTGTGACAGAACCAGGACACAGTGCCAGGTCCTCGGCTTCCACATTCAGCTGTCTCTTCATTACCCCACCTTCTCAACTCTCTTTTCCACTTTTCCATGCAGTGTAATAAGCCCTGAGATAATAGTGTACTAAAGTGCTGGTTACACTGACCTTGAAATCATGAGAATGGGTCATTTTTTAAAACAGACTTCTATTTGTTTAACTCACCCCCATTTTATCTATAAATGATGTCATTTTCTTTCATTTTGTATTCTCCTGTACTGTTTTTTTGCTGTTTCCTCAAACTATATTGTTTATTTTCTATCTACTTTAATAATGTTTTGCAAATGTGCTTAGACTCAAAACCAGTTTGCCCTTATTTACTATGTATTTCTCTCCATTTGCCAAATTTGGGGCAGATTTCTGGGGTATTTTGATCTCTTTTTTGAGGTAACCATTTTACATCAGTTACACTTCTCTAAAAAATTATAGTAATCAACGTCATTATCTTTTCTTTCATCCATAGCTCTTATTCAGAGTCAACAGAATACTAAAATAGTCCTCAACAGAATGTTTCCTACCTGATGTTTCAATGATGGAGCTAAGAGGGATAGCTGATATACCAGATGATGGAGCCAGGATTCCAAAGGTCTTTGACCAGCCTGGTCCAAGTTCCCAGATTTTGATGAATCACTCACAGTGACCTCACAGGGGCCTTTGAGATATTTTAAATTTTTGAGGGAAGCACAGTAATATTCAACATTTACCAGACACTATGCAAATTATGTAACTCCACAACAGGTCAGATCACTATAATCGTGTCTCCAGCAGCACTCTATAGCCCAAGACCAGTAAAGAAACCATATGAGGGCAATTAAGATATGAGTTTGACAATAGAGCAGGAAGGTGAGGACATCAAAGGTCTAAGAGAAAGGACTCTGGGTAACTGAGTCTGGCTTCCAGTGTAACCAGAAGTAGGCTGATGAACTGGATTAAGTTGGAGGGCCTAAAGGATTGAAGGCACCAAGAAAGGCCACAGGGAATGTTTGGTGGGTAGATAAGGAAGGGAAAAGCTAGTGAGACAAGGAGTTGTGTTTGGAAAGGAGGAAAGCTGAGACAGAAGTTTCAGCTATTGGTTCATGGTATCATCCATGGTTCATGGATGATATATGAATTGGAAGCCTTCAAGGTTAAGAAGGACAAGGAATTATGAAGTCAAGGACTATGAAGAACTGTCAACATGAATGTTGGAAATTTATCAGGTTAAGCATGGGAGAAACATATGGAAAAAGAAGCACATGAACTAGATCACAAATTCATAAAAAAAAACAACTTGGAAATAGACATTGGGAAAGGAAGAAAACAGTAAGGAGAGCTATAGATGATGGTCAGAATATGTTTTTACTGGCAACATGGTATAGAGGACTTGGAATCAGAATGACCTAGGTATAAATCCCACTTCTGACATTTACTAGTTAGGACTGTGTTCATCCTTCCTTGCAAAGAAGACCATACCATCAAAGAAATAATGACATGACTTGCACTTGACTTTGTTTTGAGGGAGGGAGGACTGTGCAGGTCAGCAGCCTCACTTCTCCTCCAGAGCTATTTGAATCCAGAGACCTGATATTTCTAAGGATGACTGGAGATGACCCAGGATGCACTAGAAGACCTTGGCCTAAAGGGCACTCACTTAGGGTGAGGCAACACCCATTCAGTGAATAGGCCTGTTTAAGAAGTAGCCAGGGCATGGCCCTTTTAATGAGGTCAAGAAAAGAAAGACATCAGGCTGGGTGGAAAACAGCAACAGTTACTATTGATAATCACTTTTAAGTTAGGAGGGCCCGAATGGAGTCCCAGTTTCAGAGTGCAGTAGATTTAAGGTTTTGGGAGAGGAGATGGGAGAGGAGAGGAGATGGGAGGAGAGGAGAGGGGAAAGAAGAGGAAGGGAGGGGAGAGGAAAATAGGAGAGGAGCCAATAAAACCCAAGTCAACTGGGCATCTTTTGGCCATCCAAGTTTACCTTCCTTTGGAGAGGAGAAGGAAGAGGATGGGGAGGCAGAGGAGTTGAGTTACCCAGCTAGCATTCAGCTAGCTGCATCTACTCACAGAATTATGTTCATCCTTTGTTGCAAGGAAGACCATGCCATCAGAGAAATGATGACATGACTTGCACCTGATATTTTGACTGGTCTCTGGATTCAGATGGCTCTGGAGGAGAAGTGAGGCTGGTGACCTGCACAGTCCTCTCTCACTCAAAACAAAGTCAAGTTCAAGTCATGTCATCATTTCCCTGATGGTATGGTCACTTCCTCTCCTGTCTGCCTCCCCCTCCCCTTCCTTTTCCTCTCCAAAGGAAGGTAAACTTGGATGGCCAAAAGATACCCAGGTAACTTGGGTTTTACTGGCTCCTTTCCTATTTCGTTGTCCTCTCCTCTCCTCTCTCCTATCCCCTGTCCTGTCCTCTCCCAAAACCTTAAACCTACTGCACTCTGAAACTGGGACTCCATTGGGGCCCTGCCTGAGGGCTCCTCTGGACCTTCCTAGCTTGAGAGTGATTATCAGTAGTAACTACCTAGGACTCCCTAAGTCTCTGTTTTCTTAGCTATAAAATGAAGGAGTTAAACTCAATGATCTCTAAGCTCTCTTCTGACTCTAAGGCTATGATCCTATGATCTATTAGTCCTGTAAACCTTGCTACCTGAAAGAAGTTGCCTGTCCTATGCATGATGACATGTATATAGTCCTGTAAAGTTAACAAAGCTATCGAACATTGTAACACCTGATCCTCCAAAAAAAAATACCATGAGGTAGGTACTATATAATGAAAAGGTATTAATTTTCATGCCTTACAGGTAAGGAAAATGAGATCTGGAAAGGTTCAATGATTTGCCCACAGTCACAAAGCTGGAAGGTGCTGAATTTAAACCCTCTCCTGACTCCTCTTTCCATGATCCCATGCTGCCTTTTGGAACGTATTTAGATTCTGGCTTAGTCATAAATAACTATAATAATCTATTGTGTTTAATTTCTGTATGTATGCTGATGATTTTACAGGAAGGACAAAATGTTTCATTTGATCTACTGTTTCAAGTTTAGGGGGCTACAGGTTCATTGCCCCTCCCTAACATAGTTATATTGTTATGCTTAACACCAAATATTGAGAAAATGAAAAGGAGATTTTAATTTTATTTTTAAAAATTATTGTGTGAGTGTGTGTGATTTAGGTCTGTCAATGCAGGTCCTAAGCACCCAAATGGGCCAACTAAAATACATCAAGTGTCATGGGAAGAACATGTGACTTGGTATATAAGAGTTACATTAATCAGCCAAGAGGGTTACTCTCTGAAAATATAGCAACGGAGGCTGTATTCACTTCCTTTTATGCATTTTCTGTCTGAACAACATCTGTTGTTCTCATTTGTCAGGTTTTTTTCTTTTTTAACATTCTTCTTAATATGAGGCCTTTATTTGGTTCTCCCAAAGGAATACGAGCAATTTCTTGTAGCAGAAGGAGAAATTTCTGTCAATTCTGTATAATGACCCAAACAGAGAGATTGTGCTGTTTAATTGAAGCTGTGTGGATTGGAATGTGATGTATATTAAGCTCTGCTCATAGCAAAAAAGAAAACAGTAGGTGGGTATTCATGTGGGTAGTGCAAAAAGAGAAGGGAGGCAATTTGGGCTTTTCTATTTGCTTTATTTATCTGAAGCTCACTCAATCCACAAGGGATTCTCTCTATACCTCTGCAAAAGCCAGAGGTGATGCTGATGGGGGATGGAGGGAGGTGCAGAACAATAAAAAAGTGTCTAAAAGCTAAGTGCATAAAAGCCTTGAGTTTATAGATTAGAACAATTTTATCAACCCTCAACAATTTCAACCACCTTACCATCACTTCCTACACTTGCCAGGGTCTTAATAAAAGATGGGCCCAAGAAAAGAATTGCAACCACAGGACACATTGTACCAATGTGGTTGATGACATTTCTTAAAAATTTTGGTCTGATTCAAATTCCTTCCAACCTCTATCTATGGTTTATCCTAGGTCAAAGGTTGGAACTGCAAGGACCTTGTCAGCTCAGATTCTGTGGTGCTGACAGAGGGTTTCCCCAAGTGGAGAATATACACAGAAAGGTTTCAACTGCAACACCATGACTTGGTGGGCAAAAAGGAAACCAGAGAAGCAGCAAGCACAGGCTAGTGGTTAAAGAGACAAGTGTTGAAACTGCTGGGTCCAAGGTGTAGTACTGCTAAGATCAGTAGCTGGGGATTTCAACTGTCAAGATAACTTGAGAAGTAAATGATACAATCAAAGTTCAGTTCCAGCCCCTCATTGTATTTCATTAATTGTTAACCAATTTTTAACCAATCAGAATTGATTGCCACCCTCATGAACACCCTTCTTCCAATGGGCTTACATGAGCCCAACTCCCTTCATGATTGTCTTTGGTCTAAGAGAGAGACCACCTAATGACCCTTCTTTTATTCATAATCATGTTTGCATTATTAATAAAATGATTAAATTACTCAAAAATTATGTCTCTTGAACCTTTTTAAACATCACACCTTGGACTCAAAACATTGACTTAAAGATAGATTAGAACAGGGGAAAAGATAGGCTTAGATTACAGTCAACTTAATATGAATCAACAGTGGGATGTGGCAGTCAAAAATCTAATGTAATCCTATCCCAGAAAGTTACACTGTTCAGAAATGATGGAAGTAAGGGTCCTTTGTAAGAATACATGTGGAATATTGTGTTCCGTTTAACATGCCACATTTTACAACATATGTTGATAAAGTGGCAAGTATCCAAAGAAGGAACAAATGGAGCCAAAGAAAGAACTGACTTGAAGTCTTGGAAGACTTGAGTTCCAATTCTGCTTCATACATTTACAGCTGTGTAACTCAGAGCAAGTTACTTATCCGTAAAAGGGGGTTTATCATAGCACCTGCCTACAGGGTTGTTGTAGGATCAAATTAGATGATGTCTGTAGAGACCTGAAAGTGCTACATAAATGTTAGCTACTATTGTTGGGGCTTGAGGAAATTGTATCATGTTGAACCTATAGAAGAGGAAATTCATGGGAACTTCATAGGGGAAAGGAACAGCTAAATAAGAAAATGGCATCTGAAAACATGCATAACTTAAAATATAAGGGTGGTAGGGATGATTGGGAGAACCTCTGTTCATTTCAGTGAGCGACTTGAGGGGATTCAAGTCATGGACCTTCTGTATGGAGTTAGGCGTGCACCTTCCCCCCTTGATGATACTCAGACACAGGGAACTCCCCACATAAATCTCCAAGGACTATGCTGCCTGCAGCTTGGAGATGTTTGGCAACTGAGTCAAGAGCTGTCTTAGAGAAACTTCCACTCTCTATGAAGGGAGTGAATCACAAAAGTGGCAGCTACTTCTAGGTTCTATTTCTTCCACTTTCTCCTCCCTTGTGCTTTAATAATGGATCACGCCTGGAAGCAAAGGCTCCCTATAATAAAAGCACAGGTACTTGCCCAGGAGAGTCTGAGACTGGGATCTCTAGTCTATATAAAAATCTAAAAGCACTTACGTTCACCTGTTTTATTTGTTACAGTCTGAGACTTGCAATCTTTTAAGTGTTTTGCAAACACTAAAGTTTTTTTTAAGCTTTTTTCAGCTATTATTTGTGTCACTTTAATGCTGAATCAATTGAGTACTCCAACAAGAGCAAAGAACCATAGGACCTACACCTCCTAATCCCACCTGTCTTTTGCTGTCTTTCTAATTCCTTTTCTGGGCACAGGTCAGTGACTATTGATCTTGAGAAACAGACATTTCCAGCCTTGGGGGTTTCTTCACACATAATCTATACTTGGAGAGCTTCTGAATTCAACAGCCAGGAAATAGCTGCCCCAAGGCAGACAATTTCTATAACACACTTTTCAAAGGAAAAGAGGACCCCACTCCCACAACCTGAAGATCCTGTCTTTAAGGAACTAAAATAATGCTATGATTGAGCAGAAGATCTAGACCTTGTCAACCTTCCATGAGAATTATGGTCAGGATGGTGCAAAGATGAGTGCAAAATAAGTCCAGCAATTCCCCAAAAAGTCTTCACTTTCTAGGGGAGAAGTGGAGGCATCATGAGTATAATGACAATAATGGATTATTTGATGGGTTTGTGTTTCCTGTGTTTGTTCACATGTTTCTGTAAAATTCTTTAAGTTCTATTCATTTGTAATGAGAATTTGGTGCTTACCCAGACCACCTAAGATGGCAGCATCCATGTGGAGGATGGAAGGGAAACTTGCTTCCATGAGACTGGAGGCCTGGTGCATGTGTGGACATTCTTTGTTGGCCTACCTTCCCTCTCTCAAAACAAAGTCAAATGCAAGTCATGTCATCATTTCTCTGATGTCATGGTCTTCTTCGAAAATGAAGGAGGAGTGCAAAAACAACCATACAAGCGGCCTTTTTCCACTGGATATGTAGCCAGAATTGTCAATGGCTTTGAAACTTGCCTGACTCAGCCACGAATACAGAAAGAAAACAAAACTCTACCCAACCAGCAACATCACTCCCCACCCATCACTCCATTGCTGAGTAAGGTATGTTTTAAAAACACTGAAATTTTAAAGTTTCAATCATGTAGCCAATGGAGAAAAGATTCATTTGGATGCATCTCAACCATGTAACAGAACAGCATAGAATGTCCATACATGGGCCAATCTTCCTGTCTCCCAGAAGCAGGTCCCCAGCATCTTCTAAGTTGATTACACCATCTGAGATAATCTAGGCATGCACCAAAATCCCATTACACATTTTTGGATGTTGGAGTAAATATGGGAACTCTGGATCTCAATTATAATATTTCTGGGACTTTTCAGAGTTTCTTTCAAGAGATGATTATTGAATTCTTTCGATGTTTATTTTGCAATCTGGTCCTAAAAGATCTGAAAAATTTTCATTTATGACTTCTTGAAATTAAGAGCCTAAGCTTTTTATTCCCAAATCATGATTTTCAGGAAGTTCAATGATTCTTAAATCATCTCTCCTCAACTTATTTTTGATACCAGATAAATACCATTTTTTCAATCTTTTTATTTTGACATAATGTTTCTTATTGTCTCATGGAGACTAATTTGTTTTTGGTATATTCTAGTTTTTAGGATTTACCACTTTCCTTTTTTTCCAATTCTTTCTACAAGAGCTTTATTTTGTTTTGTTTAAAAGAATGGGTCTCTCACTTTCTCACCCAGTCTAGACCTACAGTGGCTTCTCATATGCCCAGTCTTGCTGCTAATTGGCATAAGGGTGAATTGCTCCATTTCTGACTCACATCAGTTTACCCTTCTCTAGGTGACCTGGTAACTCCCTGCTCTCAAGAGCTCACTATATTGATGTCCAAGTTAATATGGATACCTGATTGGTATAGGTCACTACATCTTAGACGATAGGATTACAGGTATGTCCCACCATACCCAATCTTCAAGAGCTTTTACCTCTTTTCTTTTTTTTAATCTTTTCCTTTGGTTGAGGGTGGTGGAGCCAAGAGGGAGGAGTAAGAGCAACTACTCACATAACCTCTAAGAAAAACTCCTTCATATACCTCTAAAAAGAGAATTTGAACAAATTTTAAAGTGGCAGAATACAATAGGAGACAGAGTGTGGCAGATTTCCAACCCAGGACAGCCTGGAAGGTCTACAGGATGAAATTGTTGAATGGGGTTGGAGGAGCTCAGAGTACATAGGCTGAAGCAGTGCAGACCCCACCATAGCAAAGCCAAGCAGGAAACCTTGGGTGTTCTGAAGCTGCAGAAGTATGAATTCTCAAACATATCAGCCCAGGATGGGAGTCCAGTGGAACTGAGCAAGAGAGAACCACAGAACCCCAGGTAACTGCAGTAGCTGCTCCTGAGACTATCAGCCTGCAAATTAAATGTCTATAAGTAACCTACTTGAACTTCTGTGAGTCAAGATGGTAGATTGATCAGTAAATGCTATCTCTCTCCCCTTGTTGACCTTGACAAACTCAGAGAATATTTCCCCAGGAAAAATCCTGGAACAGTGGGATCAGCCAAAGAGGTAAACAATCTCTTAGCCCATAAGACTAGGAAAATTGTAAAGGGGGAGTTCCTCTTGCTATGACTGAAAAGAACCAGTGCAAGACAATCCCAAGACAGCCCCACCTCAGTGAACCTGGAGGAGATGCTGACACCCCAGGGGAGTGGAGCCCACAATCACCAGCACCAGGACCCCAAGTTTATCTCAGCACCCCAGGGGAATCAGAAAGACACTAGCACAGACATGGTTCACCAACCTCTGAGCTTGCCTGTGCTCTAGCTCAGCAAAGGAGACCTTCTGTGGCCAGATCACCCCTGCCCCACACTTAACACTGCTAGCTCCAGAGTAACTCTGGGAAACTCAGAAAGACTTCATCTGACCTCTGCTTTGGCACATCAGCCAGCTCAGCAGCAGGTAAGTTGCAGCATTTTAGCTTCTAGCTGAAAGAACTAGAGGCCACAACACACAAAGCCTCAAGATCCAAGCACAAGAACTGTGGGACAGAGCCCCCTGTGCCCCAGAAGAAGAGGTCCACTTTAAAAGCCAGGAAAAGGCTGATCATCATGAGCAAGAAGCAAATCAGAAAAGAAAAAACCATAGAATATTTCTATGGACAAGGACAAAAACATGAATACCAAAGAGGTCAGCATTGAAACTGTACTCCCATCTGAAACTTCAGAACGGAATATGAACTGGTCTCAAGCCCAAAGAGCATTCTTGGAAGAGCTCAAGAAGGAGTTTAAAAGACAAATTAGGGAACTACAAGAAAAACTGGACAATGATTTTTAAAATATTTTTTAAAAAAGAATTCACGGAAGAGAACAGCTGCTTAAAAAGGAAAATTAGACAAATGGAAAAGAAGCACAAAACCTAACTGGAGAAAATATCTACTTAAAAGGAACAATTGGGCAAATGGAAAAGGAGATGCAAAAGTTAACTGAAGAAAACAATTTATTAAAAATTATATTTGGGCAAGTAGAATCTAATGACTCTATCAGACATCAAGTATCAGTCAAACAGAATCTAAAGAATGAAAAAATAGAAGAAAATGTAAAATATCTCATTGGAAAAACAAGTGACCTGGAAAATAGATCTAGAAGAGAAAAATCTAAGAATTATTGGTCTACGAGAAAGTTGTTTTGAAAAAAAGAGCCTGGACAACATCTTCCAAGAAATAATCAAGGAAAACTGCCCAGAGGTCTTAGATCCAGAGGGCAAAATAGTCATCAAGAAAACCTACTGATCACCTCATGAAAGGATATCCTAAACTGAAAACACTAAGGAATATCATTGCCAAATTCCAGAACTATCAAGTGAAGGAGAAAATACTGCAGGCAGCCACAAAGAAACAATTCAAACATTGAGGAGCTACAATCAGGATCACACAGGATCTTGCAGCTTCTATATCAAAAGATTGAAGGAATTGGAATATGATATTCCATAAGGCAAAAGAGCTGGGATTACAACCAAGGATCAATTACTCAGTAAAGTTGAGCATAATATTTCAGGCAAAGAGATGGACATTCAATGAAATAAGAGATTTCCAGGCACTCTTAATGAAAATGTCAGAGTTCAATAAAAAATCTGATCTTCAAACACAAGTCTCAAGAGAAGCATAAAAAGGTAAACAGGGGGAAAAACTTGTTATTCAAAATGGGAAAACTGTTTATATCCTTATAAGGGAAGATGATACTTGTTAATCTTGGGAATTGTAAACTAATTATGATATTTAAAAGAGATATACATAGATAGAGGAAGTGGGTATAAATTAAATGATGTGATGATAAAAAAATGTGATTTAAGGGTGCAAAGGGATTGTAATGGAAAATGTGAAAAGGAAGAGGCAGAAAAAGTTAAATTATATCACAGGAAGAGGCGAAAAATATATTACAGTAGAGGGAAGAGGGGAGGGAGATGAGCATCATTTGAGATTTATTCTCATCTGATTTGGTTCAAGGAGGAAACAACAAACTCAGTTAAGTATAGAAATCTAAGTAGTTCTATAGGAAGTAGGAGGGAATGGGGAAAGAAAAGGGAGAAGAGGTTAAAAGGGAGGGAAGAAGTAGTAAGGGAAAAGGGGAGTAAAAGGGAGGGGCAGCTGAAAGAAGGGAGGGAAAACTGAGGGAGGTGGTCATCAGAAATTAAAATTCTATTGTGGAGGGAAAGGGAGAAGGGAAAACTAAAAGCATAAAAAGGGGGAAGAGGATAGAGGGAAAGACACAGTAATCATAACTGTATATGTGAATGGGAAGAGCTCTCCCATAAAACAGAGATGGATAGCAGAATGGACTAAAACCACAATCCAAGAACACGTTGTTTACAAGAAATACATTTGAAACAGGGGAATACACACAAGGTAAAGGTGAAAGGTTGGAGAATATATTGTGCTTCAGCTGATATAGAAAACAACAGGGGTAACAATCTTAATATCAGACAAACCAAAAGCAGAAATAGATCTAATCAAAAGAGAAGGAAATTATATGTACTAAGGATATATATCCATATACATATACATATATATATGCATGTGTGTATATGTATGCATATACATATGCATATATATATATATATGAAGGAAACTATATCCTGCTAAATGGCACCATTGAAAATGAAGTAATATCATTATTAAACATATATGTACCAAATGTCATAGCATCCAAATTCTTAGAGAAGAAGTTAAGGGAGTTAAAGGAAGAAATAGATACCAAAACTATACTACCAGGGGACCTCAATCTTCCCTTCCTGAAATAGATAAATCTAATCTCAAAATAAACAAGGAAGAAGTTAAGGAGATGAAGAAAACTGGATAAGGTAGATATGATAGATCTGGAGAAAACTGAATGGAGACTTTTCTTTTGCTTGGTGGTACAAGGCAAATACACAAAAAACTGAAAAAAACCTCACAATCTGTTGCAGAAAGGCAGAGATAGTCAATGCATCCTTCTCAGATCATAATGCAATAAAAAGTATATGTAATAAAAGGTCTTGGAAAGACAAACCAAAAGCTAATTGGAAACCTATAATCTAATCCTCAAAAATGAGTGAGTTAAACAACAAACCATAGAAACAATCAGCAACTTCACTGAAGAGAATGACAATACTGAGACAGCCTACCAAATCTTATGGGATACTGCAAAAGCAGTTCTTAGGGGAAGTTTTGTATCTTTGAATGCATGCCTGAATAAAAAAAGAGAAAGAGGATATCAATGAATTGGGCATGCAGCTGAAAAAGCTTGAAAAAGAACAAATTGAAAATCCTCAAGTAAATACCAAATTAGAAACACTGAAAGCCAAAGGAGAGATTAATAAAATTGAAATTAAGAAAACTATTGAACTAATAAATAAAACTAAGAGTTGGTTTTATGAAAAAATATTTATGAAAAAGCACAATAAATTGATAAACCTTTGATCAATTTGATTTTTAAAAGAGAAGAAGAAAATCAAATTACCAATTTCAGAAATGAAAAGGGTGAACTCACCTCCAACAAGGAGGAAATTAAAACAATAACTAGAAATTACTTTGCCCAACTGTATGCCCATAAATTTGACAATCTAAATGAGATGGATGAATATTTGAAAAATATAAATTGCCCATATTACCAGGAAGTTGAACTTAAATAACCCCATCTTAGAAAAAAATAATTGAACAAACCATCAATGAACTCTCTAGGAAATATTTCCAGCGTCAGGTGGATTTACAAGTGAATTGTATCAAATGTTTAAAGAACAATTAATTCCAATACTATATAGACTATTTGGGAAAATTGGGGAAGAAGGAATCCTACCAAATTCTTTTTATGATTCACATATGGTTCTGACACCTAAACCAGGAAGAGCCAAAACAGAGAAAGAAAATTATAGACCAATTTCTCTAATGAATGTAGAAGCAAAAATTTTAAATAAGATATTAGCAAAAAGAAAACTGCAACTTATCACTACAATAATACATTATGATCAGGTAGGATTTATACCAGGAATTCAGGGCTGGTTCAATATTAGAAAAACTATCAGCATTATTGAGCATATCCACAACAAAAAGAGAAACCACATGATTGTCTCAATAGATGCAGAAAAAGCTTGCGATAAAATATAACACCCATTCCTATTGAAAACACTGGAGAGAATGGGAATAAATGAAACTTTCCATAAAATGATAAGCAGTATCTACCTAAAACCATAAGCAAACATTATATGCAATGGGGATAAAGTAGATGAATTTCCAATAAAATCAAGGGTGAAACAAGGATATCCATTATCACCACTATTATGCAATATGATACTAGAAATGTTAGCTTTTAGCAATAAGAGAAGAAAAAAAATTGAAAGAATTAGAATAGGCAAAGAATAAACTAAGTTATCACTCTTTGCAGATTATATGATGATATACTTAGAAAATCCCAGGGAATCAAGTCAAAAACTATTTGAAATGATGAACAACTTTGGCAAAGTTGCAGGTTACAAAATAAACCCAGATAAGTTATCTGCATTTCTATATGTTACTAACAAAGTCCAACAGCAAGAAATAGAAAGAGAATTCCTATTTAAAGATATAGTAGACACTATAAAATATCTGGGAGTCTACCTGCCAAAACAAACCCAGGGACTATATGAACACAATTACAAAACACTTTTCGCACAAATAAAGTCAGATCTCAGTAAGTGAAACAACATTAGTTGCTCATAGGTAGGCCAAGCCAATACAATGAAAATGGCAATTCTATCTAAATTAATTTACTTATTCAGTGCCACACCAAACTACCAGATAATTATTTTTGAGAGGTAGAAAAAATAATATCAAAATTCATCTGAATATAAAGGAATATAATCCAGAATATAAAGGAAACTAATGAAAAGAAATGCTAGGGAAGGTGTCCTAGCCCTACTAGATCTCAAATTGTATTATAAAGCAGCAATCATCAAAACCACTTGGTACTGGCTAAGAAATAGATGGGTAGACCAGTGGAATATGTTAGGTACTCAAGACACAGTAGCAATCTACTTTTTGATAAACCCAAGGACCCCAGCTTCTGGGAAAAGACCTCACTATTTGACAAAAATTGCTGGGAAAACTGGATAACAGTGTGGCAGAAACTGCACAAAGACCAATGTCTGACACCATACACAAGAATAAAGTCCAAATGGGTGCATGATCTGGGTATAAAGATTGATACTATATACAAATTAAAGGAACAAGGAATAGTGTATTTGTCAGATTTATGGAGAAATTTTTGACCAAACAAGAGATAGAGAACATTATGAAGTCAAAATGGATAATTTTGATTACATTAAATTGGAAAGGTTTTGCACAAACAAACCCAATGCAACCAAGATTAGGAGGGAAACAGAAAACTGGGAAAGAATTTTTGAAACTAGTGTCTGTGATAAAGGCCTCATTTCTAAAATAGATAGAGAACTGAGTCAAATGTACAAGAATACAAGTCATTCCCCAATTGATAAATGGTCACAGGATATGAACAGGAAGTTTTCAGAGGAAGAAATTAAAGCTATCTATAGTCATATGAAAAAATGCTCTAAATCACTATTGATTAGAGAGATGCAAATCAAAACAATTCTGAGGTACCACATCACACCTATCAGATTGACTAACACGACAGAACAGGAAGATGATAAATGTTGG
>CM053769.1:126387047-126414982 GCA_028658325.1 Potorous gilbertii
GAAGAAATTAAAGCTATCTATAGTCATATGAAAAAATGCTCTAAATCACTATTGATTAGAGAGATGCAAATCAAAACAATTCTGAGGTACCACATCACACCTATCAGATTGACTAACACGACAGAACAGGAAGATGATAAATGTTGGAGAGGATGTGAGAGAGTTGGAACACTAATTCATTGTTGGTGGAGCTGTGAGCTGATCCAACCATTCTGGAGAGCAATTGGGAACTATACCCAAAGGGCTACAAAAAATGTGCATACCCTTTGACCCAGCAATATTGCTTCTAGGACTGTATCCCAAAGAGATCATAAAAATGGGAAAGGATCCCACATGTACAAAAATATTTATAGCAACTCTCTTTGTGGTGGTCAAAAACTAGAAATCAAGGGGATGTCCATCAATTGGGGAATGGCTTAATAAATTGTGGTATATGAATGTAATGGAATCCTATTGTGCTATAAAAAATGATGAACAGGAAGACTTCACAGAGGCCTGGAAGGACTTACATGAACTGATGCTGAGTGAAAGGGGCAGAACGAGGAGAACTTTGTACACAGCAACAACCACAGTGTGTGAGGAATTTTTCTGGTAGATTTAGTCCTTCACAGCAATGAACTTAAAAATTCCTAGTGGACTCTGATAAGTCAAAATGCCTTCTACATCCAGAGAAAGAACTATGGAACTGGATCACAGAATGAAGCAGACTATTTTCTCTTGTGTTATGTTTGGTTTTGTTTTATGGTTTCTCCCTTTCATTTTAATTTTTCTATGCGACATGACTAAGATGAAAATCTTTTTAATAGGAATGTATGTGTGGAACCTATATAAGAATACATGTCATCTCAGGGAGGGAAGGGGAAAAGAGGGAGAAGGAGGAAGCAAAATCTAAAATATATGGAAGTGATTGTAGAAAACTGAAAACAAAATAATTTTTAAAAATTTTTTGCTTCATTTCTTTTAGGTATAAATATAGTTCTTAGAAAATATTTTCCCCCTATTCTTCCCTTTATATGGAAGTAGATTTGTAATATTGGATGGGATTGCCTTTGATTTACCTACCTCTCCATCTTTAGTTCCTGAATTGAAGCTTTGTGCCAGGGTCAGCCTCTACTTCCTGCTTTTGGGTGGGATGGCTGGCGCTTGTTGGTTTTTTCTGGAACTTCTGCATTTTTACATTGGCCCATCTCCTGAGATTTGCTTTTTCATCACCCCTGGATCTTTGAGGTTCAGGGCACTGCATCTTCAGGGATCTCCCTGGTGTTTCAGGTTAGAATGTTAGAGATCTCAGAGTCCCTGGGCCTGACCTGTCTGGGTCTGAGTACTGTGGCACCATGCTGTCACCCTGCCACTAATGTCTAGTGTCTGAGGCTTCCAAGTTCATCTTCCTGGGTGTTTCTGACCACCCTGGGGCTTTCTTTGGGATGACTTCTGCTCTTGCTGCTTCCAAACACAGAACATTGTGGTTACACGTGTCCTTATCTGTCTCTGGTTACCCTGCGGGGTTCACCCTACACTGGTATTGTCTTTCCTGGTTGGAGAGCTGACTTTTTCTGTAGTTTGGAGTGGAAGAAGTCACTTACTGTAGCTTCTCATTGGAGTTCTTGATCATCACTAAGTCTGATCAACTTCAGAGTTTTGTTGGAGTATGTATATGAGGGCTGGGTTGTCTATCTATTGCTCAGGTGGCCATCTTGGATAAAAGTCCCTTAGACATTTACTAGCTGCTGAACCTGAGCAAATCGCTTAATTTTTCTCAGAATCAGATTCCTCATGTGTAAAATGGGGATAAAATATTTACCTCAAAGGGTTGTCTTGAATATCAGATGAACTGAGGTATATACAACATTTGCAAATCTTAAAGCACCATGTCCATGTTATTTGTTATTTTTACTGTCACAACGGTTGTTAATTGCTACTTCTTTCTATTCTCTCCTCATATTTTTCCTTCCTCCTCTTCTTCTCTCCTCTCCTTCTCTTCTTCCCTCCTTCTTTCCTTTCTTTCTTTCTTTTTTCCTCTTTTTAATTCACCTCTTAGGTTGGGATCTGTTTGCACATCCTTTATTCTTCTTACCCTTCTCTTAAACTTTCCTCCCTCCTTTTCCTATCCCTGCTCCCAAATGAATTTAATGTATTTCAGTACCCATTCTCTCTGTCTCTCTCCCTCTCTCTCTCTGTCTCTCTCCCTTTCTCTCTCTCTCTCTCTCTCTCTCTCTCTCTCTCTCTCTCTCTCTCTCCCCCTTTCTCTCTGTCTCTCTCTGTCTCTATCGAGTGTGTGTGTGTGTTTGACTCATTTTTGTCTGGTTCAGATGATGCCTGTTCCTCTATCGTTTCCTTCATGTTTCCATGCTCTTCATCTTGCAAATCCCAATTATGAGAGATAAGTTCCCTTCTATTCCTCCTCCTTTCTTCTTTAGTATGTCCCCTATTGATTCTTTTTCCTTCTTCTCTTAAGAATTATGAATAGAGCAATTCTACCTCTAGACTCTCTGTTAGCCTTATTTAACTTCTTCCATGACCCTTGACAACATTAAGTTTCTGAAGGGACACTAGTTTTGTTTTCCTCATCTTCTTTTAACTCCTTCCAAATTCTTTCCAGCATTCTCTTAACTTCTATATTTTCATTTTACATCATACTCAGTTCCAATCTTCTGCAAAATTTCAGATCTGACTGCTTTTAAGTCTTTTCTCACTTCACAGTATCAAGGGACAGACTCCTCCATCCAAATGCCCAGTGACCTCATGCCGTTGACCTTTACCTTTGCAAGGACTGCCAGCGCAGTCTCTACTCAAATCCATCTTTCCTGGGTGCCTCATTCCAAATCTGCGATTGTACCCTCTCTCCTATCAAAATTTGCCTAAGTTATTCTACTTGCAACAAGTTTTCTGCAAAAAATCTCTGCAGTGAAATAATCTGATAAATTAATTCACACTGAAGTTTTAAATGCTAATGTTGTCAGGAACAATAAAGAGGAGAAATTCAGAGAAAAATGAAAAGACTTGTATGGACTGATACAAAATCAGGTAAATAAGCAGAACCAGGAAACCAATATACACAATGGCTATAGTACTATAATGTAAACAAAAAAAATCCTAAAAGTGAACTCCAATTAATCATCATGGCCAATCTTAGTCTCTGGGAACTTATTTTGAAATAATTCTATAGAGAGATGGGGGTCCAGGGATGTGAACTATGATATACTATCAGATTTAGGATATACAGTTTCAGTTTTGCTTAAATGTTCTCTTTTGTTACAAAAAAAAAAAAGTTAAATGGGGACAATGTCAGAGAAGGGAATATGAGTATGGTATAAAAACTAAAGAAAATAATGACTTTTTTTAATCCTAAAATCTGATAATTAGTGTAATGTGTTCACTGTTCAAGGGGTAACTATATTTCAGCAAAGAGTTCTTAAAAACTGACAATGCCTTCCTCTGAAGAGAAAGAATTTTAAGTGCCAAAGAAGCATGAAGGAGAAGTTTTAGAGCAAGACATTCATCAGTGACCTTCTACTCCATTTACCGTAAGGCTTCCCTTACCTAGAACCTTCTAGGGTCATCTTTAAAGAAATTCTACACCAACATTGGAAAACCTAGACATTCCAACATATCTACTAGTAAAATAAAATTTTAAAAAATTTTTTGAATTAGAAATTTTCTGAAAATTCATCAGTATAAACAAATGTGTTTGTATTTGAACAGCTGAACCAAAAGGAAGAATCCACAAAAGTTGCATCCTGAAAATATGATAACATACTAGACTCTGAAACAAAATCTCCAAAATAAGAGAAAGAAAATAAGTAAGTGAGATAGAAAAGGAGAGGAGAGGACAGGAGAAGACAGGAGACAGCCATGCACAGCATGCTGGACCCTTACCAACAAGAACATTGCAATGTCCCCCGCTGTTCAGACACAGATTCTTCAAATTGAATTAATGCTTGTTCATATTTGTTTTCTCACTTTTTAAATGCAGTCCCTGTGATCTCCTTTTGTGCTAACCCTAAAGTATCTATGGAAAAATAACTTGGAAATGCCTTCCTAAGGCAATGAACAGATGGTTTGAGACTGCTAGAAAGTTTATGTGACGTACCTCAAAGCCCACATGCATAAGACTTTCCTCATTGGTGGGAATTGATGACTCAGAGCTTTAAGACTGGATGAGGGGTGGAACTGCTGAGAACTTGAGAGAAGAGAGATGCTACCCTTTTGACTTCCAGCTTCTTAAGAAAGTGAAAGAGAAGACATATGCCAGAGGTGGCAGCTCCTTTTCCTATCTTCTTCCCAAGGTCTCTCTCCCTTCAGGAACCTGAAGAGAGCCTGGAACCCTGGGTCTTCTTTCTCAAGCTGGAGGTCACAACATCTCTATTTTCCCAAGCTTTCACTCACTCCATCCCTCATACAGGCTTGGGGCAGTGAGTAATCAATCCCCACCAAGGAGGATAGTCATATGCAAATGAACTTTGAGCTACACGTTACTTTTTTTTAAGTTAAAATGCTACAGAAAATGTTCAAGAAAAAAATCTTTTGACCAACGCTTCCCCACATCAAACACAAGCTGTGCCCCAAACTCCACATCCCTTATTATTTGTAATTGAGACCAAAATGTCTCTTATGCATGTTAGATTCTCATGCTTTATAACTCAATCCAATATTATGAAATTGATATCCCCTCCTCTTCTCCATTCCCCCTTCATCCCACCTCCTCCCCTCTCCATTTTACTCCCCTCCTTCCTTCTTCTCTCCCCTGATTCTTTCTCCTCTTCTCTTCCTCTCTCCTCTCTTCTCCTTCTATCTTCTACCCTCCACTTTCTTCTTCCTCTCTTCCCTTTCTCTCCCTTGCCTCTTCTCCTGTCCTCTTCTCTCCTGTCTTTTCCTGTCCCACAACTTGTCATATCCATGCCATATCTTAGGCCATATCCATGAAGACTGATTTCCTTATTTGTAGAGGAAATTAATACCTGAGTTACGGTGACAAGTGCTTTTGGTTTAACTTCACCATCTCTGCTGTAGAATCTCTGTTCCTCCACTGCAATCACCAAGGACAAGACAACTGTTTACACAGGGTGGTCCTCTCGCAGCAGGCCTCTTGGAAGGCGCAGAGAATTAGTCAGGCATTTTTAAATTAGTCTGCTCTGTTTTATTTTTAGAACATTTTTAATGGATCCACTTAGAGCTGCCCACACTCAGATTTATAAGGGCCACCAGAAATTTAGGATGTTTTCAAACACCAGCTTTAATAATGCATGCTTCCAGATGCAAAAGCTTCTACTCTTCTTTGGAAATTTGAAACCTGCAGGATAATGCTGAAGGTATCTAGATACAGGCCTGAAAGTGAACCCCAGACACCTGACAGGGAATTCCTTTTAGAGAATGGCTTACTGTCGCAGCAAGATTCCTCTTAATTGATATGAAGAATGTATGTTGCATGTAAAAGACTATAAGCATTATTGCCTATAAGTACTATAAATGCATAGAGTACACACCTCTAAAAAAAGATAAATTGAGGACTAAGACATCACATTATAAAAAAAATCTTTGTTTTATAAAAAGTTCCTTTAAATTATAAATTCATAGGAGCCTGGATTTAGAGCTGAAATGAACCTGGTAAGTTACCTAATCCAAATCCCACATTTTACAGATGAAGAAACTGAGGCCCAGAGAGTGCCCACAGGATTTAAACCCAGATTCCCAGAATCTAAATCCAACCCTCTATCCTTGTTGTCACATTGATTCCCCTTCCTCTTTGACATCTAAAATATGGAGAGAGAGAGAGAGAGAGAGAGAAAGAAACACACATGCACACACAAATACATATGTAACCCCTGTCCCAAAGACCATTGATAGGGGATTCCCTCTTTATTGGCAGGGATGAAGGCCCTGTCCTGTATGAGAAGTGCGGTGGAGTTTGACAGAGGAGAGAATGTTTCAGTTCTTAGGTCCTTTGGGGACTCTCCAAGGCAATCTCCTTGGGCACTCTTCAGGGTCAGTCCCTTCAGAACCCTTCAAGTCTTCAAACACTTCAGCTGCTCTGAGCTTCTAGCTTTGTAGTTGTTGTTGTTGTGTTTGTGTTGTTGTGTTTGTGTTTGTGTTGTGCTTGTCTTTCAAAGAAGACCATGACATCAGAGAAATGATGACATGACTTGCACTTGACTTTCTTTTGAGGGAGGGAAGGCTGTGCAAGGTCACCAGCCTCACTTTCTCCTCATGAGCCATCTGGATCCAGTGACCATCAGGATAACTGGTGACAGCCGAGGATGCAATGGGAGAGTTTGGGGAGAGAAGATAGAAGAAGCCAATCCCACTTTAGTTTGCTGAAGGAAGACTCTTAGAAGGCAAGAAAGGAGTGATTAGTTCCCATCTTGTCCCTATTCCCAGCTTGCTGCTCTAGAGACTTTAGGGAAATTCCCCTTGGGTGAGATCTGGGACACTCTCTTGGCTGAGTTATCTCTTTCCCAAAGGGAGAGTTCCTTCACTCTGTATAATTGGCATATTTTCCTACGCATACCATCACTGATTTCTATTTGGCTATGATTTGGAGAAATGGATTTCTTTACTATTCTGTTTGTATGTTAATTGTAGAACTGGTATTCAGTGGGAAAGAAATCAAGACTTGGATATGGAGCCTGGGGTCCTACTTGCCACCTCACCAAAATGACAAAGTGACTAGGAATTAGATGGAACCCAATCACATCTCCTAGAGGTCATCAAGTCTAATCCCTCTTATTCTACAGATGAAGGAATTAAAGTGCAAAAGTCCCTGTAGCTAATAAATGTCAAGGTTAAGATTTGAAACCAGGCCTTCCTGACTCCAAGTCCAGAATTCTCTATCCTATGCCATGCTATGGCTCAAAGGAGCTTGATGACCATAAAGGAGCACATAGTAAGCTATTAGCAGTAGCTAAGCTACTGGTATGGAGCACTTTCTTCATTTGGTAGGAAGCAATGCCCCAAGCATCTGAGCAGCACAGGACAGAATTGGGAACAGTGAGAGAATAGAAAGATCTGGTCTCTTCAGTCTCTTCAGGTTCATCTATCTTCCAGCTTTGAGAGAGAAGAAAGTCTCCATCCTTTCCCTAGCCTCAGCTTGCTACGCTAGAGATCAGGGAATGTTTTCCACTGGGTGAGAACTGGGACTCTCTTCCTTGGCTAAGCTGAGATATCTCACTCCCAATAAGTAAGCTCCTTCAATCTGCATTATTTGTCGGGTGTATATTCTAATATACTTACTTTCTCTGATTTTTGTTTTGCTACAGATGTGGATAAATGCTGGCCACTTGCAATTTGTGTTCATTGTGGAACTAGTATTTTATAGGAAGGAAGTCAAGGTTTATATATAAAACTTTATTATTGACGTACAGTCATTTATTCATTCAATCATATCAGTCTCATCATGACTCCATGCATCATACTGTCCATGGGGTTTTCTCAACAAAGATTCTGGAGTGGTTTTTCATTTCCTTCTGCAGTGGATTAAGGCAAACAGAGGTTAAGTGACTTGCCCAGGGTCACACATCTAATAAGCGTCAGAGGATGGATTTGAACGACGGTCTTCCTGATTCCAAATCCATTGCTCCATCCACTGAGCCACCTAGCTGATTCCTATATAGAGTTATGTTGTTGTTTCAGTCATGTCCAATTCATCATGACCCAATTTGGGGAGATTTCTTGGCAAAGAGTCTGGAGTGATTTGCCATTTCCTTCTCCAACTCATTTTATAGATAAGGAAACTGAGACAGAGTCAAGTGACTTACCAAAGGTCACATAGCTAGTAAGTGTCTCAGGTTGAACTTGAACTCAGGAGGATAAGTCTTCCTGACTCCAAGCCCCATACTGTATCCACTAAGCCATCTAGTTACCCTATATAAAGCTTGCCCTAACCCACCTTCCCATTAATTAATAACGATCCAAATTTACCTTGAACTTAAAACTTACTTCCCCTAAACTAACAATAATTAAGGAAGCAGATAGATATAATTCTTGTCCAACGTCTCTTCTCTCTAAGTAGAGAGGAGGGTCAGCCTTTGGCCCCAACCTTCTGCTTCCCCTCCTGGTAGAAAGTAAAGTGTCTCTTAGAAAAGGGTGTGGGGAGGAGATGCTAGAGATGCCTACTCTTGCCTCCCTGTGAGCCACAACAAGAAAGTCACACGACATATGGGAACTCTCTCTACAGGAACATGACTATAATTTCTGGTTGCTTATTTTACAGGAAATTGTGGGGGTTTGTTTGTCTTTTCTAAAAAGCCTTGGGCTATTATTTTTCCTACCCTTTTGTGGTTCTTCAGTATTTTGACTCATGAGTGGCCCATTATTTTCTAAATAGCACCTCTGATGTGATGACTTGCTGAGCCATTTTCCGGGCTGCTCATCTACCTTGGGTTTTCACCTGATTCACCCAACTTTCACACGTGGCTCTAAGAAGTTGGAGCATGCCCAGCAGCCACACTCCAATAAAATGGTCTCAATAGATGAGCTAAACCAGGTTGAGTGTAACTCACAAACCTCAAATCAGTCAGCCAATTAGGAGTATGTCTGCTCCAAGCATGTGAAGACTTCTGGTGGACTTGGCAAATAAGAACAATTTGTTCCAATGGCCATGAAGGCAGCTGAAGCAGGCATTATATGTAGAGCACTTCGAGCTTGATCAGACATTGGAGACACCAAGGTCATCCTCTGTATCCCAGGTCATCGCCAGTCATCTTGACTTTTGGCTTGCCTCTAGACTTCTGTGACTCTGTAAGAGAGAGTGAAGCTGACAACTTCAACCAGCTCTGCCTCACTCAGTCATTGGTCCTTTTCAGAAAAAGAATGACAAACCACAACAAATAGGGCTACTTGAATATACCTTTTATAGCCTAGATCTCCTCAGACTTTTACTGAACAGTCACTGAAAGCTCCAGCCTTCAGTTCTTTGATACTCAGTGCTTTATGCTAATTTATACTTAAAGGAGTTTAGATAGGAACTGTTTTCTCAAACAGCCTGGTTTATAATTTGCATTCTAAAAAATTTTGTGAGAAAAAAAATTGCTTTTGTTTCTGCTAAGAAATTTTGACGTCTTCTCCTTTGCCTCAATTTTTTTATCTAGCCCTTTTCTCTTGAATGGAGGCTGCAGCCTGAGTCAGAGAAACTTCTTTAACTCGGGAAATTCCTGACAACTTTTGGCTGTATTCATTTTTGTTTCAGAAGTAAATTTTTGTCTCTCTATTCTGAAAAATTCTTTTGTTTATACTTTTCTCTTATTTTTATTATTCTTTTCATAGGGAGCAGACATTCTTTAGTCCCACATAATTTTGTTTTCCCCGGATCATACCCTCAAATCTGTTTAATGTAAATTTTATTTTGTTTTATTATGAGGTTTTTAAAGGACTGAAACAAGTTTATTCAAACTGGTGTGATTTCATGAAAATACTGTTATGCAAATTTATTGATAATGTGTATTTCTTAAAAGTCTGAATGCTTCTGTATGTATTAGTTGTTATATGCTAAAACATAAAAAGTCATGATTTGAATTCATATCTTTTGCTGTATTATTATATTGCTTAAGCATTGTATATTAATCTAACAGACCATTTTTGCTTTAATACATTACATTGATTAATTTTCTGAATATTTGTGTATTAATATGGGCACATATGGAACAATTTCTAGAAAATATGGGAACTAAGGTCTTATTTTTGCATTTGAAAAGCATAGCTCTCTCCTAAATTTAAGAATAGACTGAGACCATAAGAATGAGAATATTTTTAAGGATATTAGGCAGAAAAATGAAAGGATTCAAAGTATACAGTCAAGGCCACTGATTTCTAAGTAGGTGCAGCAACTCAGGAAATTTTTCTAATCCTGACTGAGAATTTTGACCGCAAAGTCATGCCTGAGGAATTAAATGTATGGAGTTATTTCTGGGAATTCCAGACTGTAGCCTCTGAAGATAGATAAGGAGATGCTTTAAAAGGTAGGGCCCTTCTAATCAATGGAGGTATTCTTATAGAGACTGAATGTCTCAATTAAATCCAAGAACTCCACTTCATCTGTGAGTAAGAATATAGCCATACTCCCTTTGGTGGGCATGCCACAGGCTCAGACTTTACATTTTTCTCTGGACAGGAGCCATGCACACTAGAACAATCCTGAGAGACATGAGTTGGACAGTCAAGTCTGTACCCAAGATACCAAAAGGCAACCAGATAAAATGATAAACCTGACTGAAAACCCAAGAGAAATAACTGCAGTCGCCATGGATAGTCTCATAGAAGCAAAGCCACATCTAGCATGACTGTCTATAAACTTTAGCTGAGGTGTTTGGTGGAGCACCCTTATGCTAATTTTGTCTCTAATACTATACAGCTTAAAAGAGAAAAGCCTTACTTGTCTCAGTACGGATATACAAGACTGGTATACAAAAGCAATGTGGATCCTGAGAATGCTGGGGAAAAGGCATCACCAAGATTGAGCCAGGGTTTATATGTGACCCTCACGTATCTGATGTCATCAGATCTGTACAGACACATGGCCAATAATGGTTGAGGTGAGTTGGGTATTCCTGAGTTTCAAGAGTCATATAATTCACTGGAGTCAGGCTCAGAAGGTTCCAGGTCTTCCAATAGTACCACCAGTGATGAAAGGCCATCCCCGAACCTGAAATGATTAATGAGAGATGGAGCGACACACAATTCTATACTCTTTGGAGAGGTACAAGACCCAGAGAATGGAAGGCATGAAAACTTGACATAAACTCTTCCATCAGGTAATCATCAGATTAATAGGTTCACTTTTTGCTCTAACTGTGGACTAGATGTGCTAGGAAAAGAGAATGCAGGATTGGTCATGAAGAAGTTAGAATCTGGTCCAGCTTTGAGAAACAGAGCAGAGACAGGGAAAGAGACCACCCTAGGCCCCAAGGACAGTCCTATTGACCTAATTATCAACTCTTTATGGGTCTAATCCACTTTGACTCACAGGACCTCATGTAGAAGTTGTGGTGAAAAATTGAGAATATGGACTGCAAATTGAGAATGGGGATGGCAATGTTGTTCTGGACAATGGATCTCAAATTACCACCATTTTCCAATCTTTTATGATATATTTTTGGGTAAAATTCCTTTAAAGCCTATAACAGAGCTTGGACTTGGTGATTTGGATAATAAAGGCTATCATACCTAGGATACATTGAGGTAAACTGGAAAATTCCCAAGGAAGTCATTGGCGTCAACAGTAGACCCTGTGTCTCTGATATGTCCAGACCCTCTGACACTCAGCAGAGTGTCAGCACTGATTGAAATTCTAGTCCTTTCAAAATTCTAGCAGAATACCTCAAGCAACAAGCTGGAACCCAAAACTGACGCACTTTGACTATTCACACAGAGGCTTTCAAGAGGATAGAGACAAGGGGTGTCAGTGAATTTCACAAGGGTCCTAATTGTTCATCCTCTGAACTACATCCTGAGGTATTTTATTTGGAGGACTCCCCAGTACCACAGGAATGGAAGGATAAGTTGAGGTTGAATCTCAGCAACAGGACAGTCATGTTCTCATTTAATGAGTAGGATGTGGGATGAGCCGAAGGTGCAAGTCACAGAATTCAGTTCACTGATTCCCAGCCATTCAAAGAAAGAACTAGGAGAATGTAAAATAAATGTAATGAGAACTTTTTTAAAAAAGAACTGAGGATTCCTCTGTGAAGTGCAAGGGAAGACCTTAAAATACCCCAAAGAAATGTTGGTTAATGGCACCAACACAAAATTGAGTGGCCTTTATGCCTCATCCATAATGGTGGTATCTGAGAAAAAAAGAAAGATATGAGTGTGTGTGTGTATGTGTGTGTGTGTGTGTGTATGTGTGTGTGTAGATTACCAAATTTTGAACAAAAGAATTAAAATGGACCAACACACTATGCCAAGGGTACAAGACGTCCTTCACTGTCTTCTAGGGAGCCAATAGCTTTCAGTCATGGACTTGCATAATGCTTGTTACCAGATTTTTGTGTCTGAAAAAGATAAGAAACAAAAATCGGTTTCATTTATCCAGTAGAACTGTACCAGTTTGAGAGAATACACTAAAGCATCTCAGGGGGCACCAGTCACTTTCCAAAGGCTGATAAAGAAAGTGGCTGAAGGCAGAAATTATCTGTCAGTTAAATACCTTGATGACATACCTGTCTTCAGTAAGATACTGAAGGAATAGGAAGAGACACAAATGAAAGTATTAAATTGGTTGGAAGAAGTTGATCTAAAGCTGTCCACCGACAAATGACAATTTTACAGAGCTTCTATTAAGTATTAAATCCGTGGGCCACATTGTTTCCCAAAAAGGTGCAAACCCTATTCCAGAGAAGGTGGAAGTGGCCACACTTATAAAAATCTTAGAAACTTAAGAATTTTTTCTGGGATTTAGTGGTTACCATGGCAGATTTGTTAAGCACTACATTGTTATTGCCAAAGCACTAAATTTCCTCACTCATGCATATGTAACTGCAGAGACCCAGCACCAAAAAGGCAAGAAAGGCAAAATTAAAATCTACAAAGCCTTTTGGAGATGAATGAAACAACAAATGTGAAAAAGCATTCAAGGATGCAGTCAACAGCCTTACTCATGCAATCTTATTGGCTTATGAAGATCCAAATAAACCTTTTGCTCTCCACACAGATGTCATTCTAGAAGATTTGGAAGCTTTCCTATGCCAAGAGAACAATGGTCACCAGAGCCCAGTTGCTTTTACCAGTAGAAATTTAACTGATAGTGTGTCTTGCTACCTTGTCCATAAGCTTGAACAGTTGGCTTTTAAAACAAGCTATTACTATGAAGTTCAAAGACTATGTATATAGAACAAAACTGGTAACAATCCATTAACATATCGCAATCAGTATCAAGTTGAATACAGCTCCCCAGAGTTAGGTAGAAACTCTGGCCAATTATGATTTCAGCATACTTTGAGCCTTTATTAAGTACCAACTGTGCTAGATACCACTCTCACAGATGACATGCATCTTTTACTGAGTATATCTATTTTCCTGACCTCTATGCTCACAGCACTCTGGTGCATACAGTAGCTCCTTCTGTACATTAAGCAATAAATAGCAAGCTGGCAAAGAACCTGAAACCAATCCCAACAGAGTCAAAGTTTCTTAGGATGGTGTCTGGAATTTCCAACAAGCAATGTGTGCGAATACCATTCATAATGGAAGAAGAGTGCTTAAATAGAAATCAGGGAAGAAGAGAGAAAAAGTGTGAAAAAAAGAAAATCTCATCAGTTCCCTGCCCTCTTGTATACATTCCTTTGCTTTCTGACCATTCCTTCATTAGTAATAATCTCTTTTCCTTCTCCACTAATTATAACTAATGGTTAGAAAACAGATGAGCTCTGTTCAAACTCTGACAATGAAGATTGAACCCACAAAGACTCCTTTCATAATTCCATCTAAATGGCACTAACAACATTCACTTGGCTGTAAGCTTTCTTTTTGTCCAGATCCATGATTTTGTCATGATGGAAAAATCCCTGGTGGGGAAATTCTCTCCACCTACTCACTCTCTTTGTACTGTTATTTTCCACCAATAGAAGGCAAGCTCCTTGAGAGCAGGGACAACTTCATTTTGGTCTATTACCAGAGCCTAGCACGTGGTATGATATATAAAAGGTAGTTAGATGGCACAATAAATAAAGCGTTATACCATGAGTCAGGAAAGCCTGAGTTCAAATCTGCCCTCTGACACTTACTAAATGTGTGATTCTGGGAAAGTCACTTAACCTTAGGTTCCTCAACTATAAACCAGGGATAATAACAGCACCTATCTCCCAGCATGCTTGTGAGGATTGAATGGAATAATATTTGTAAAGCAAAGAGTGATTAGCACATAATAGGTACTATACAAATTATTTATTATTATAGTTATATATTAATATAATTGTATATTAATATTATAATATATATTATATTATATATAATTAATATATCATATTATTAGCAAGTACTTAAGAATAAACTTCTAATTTCAGAAAATAGCTTGAGACACTGAGAGGTTAAGTTACTTGCTCAGATCCACAAGTTTGTGTCAGAGGCAGGATCTTAATCTAGGTCTTCCAGGCTCCAAAACTGGCTATCTAACCACTACACCATACATGATCATAGGTCTTATGAAGCATGTTACTAGTTACAAATTATATACTCATCTAGGAAATTGTCAGCAGACATCCCCAAAATCAAGCGTTAAAAATTATGGACATTTTATTCCTGATAAATGTAGAAAGCATTCGGAGAAGTCAGGAGTCCTAGATTTTAACTCAGGATTTATCACTAATTAGATGCATATCCTTGGACAAATAATTTTTTGTGCCTCAGTTTCTACATCTGAATGACAAGAATCAATGTCAACAGTATGTGTTCCACTGACCTTCAAGGGTGATTGGAAGAATAAACCAAAATGACGCACATTTTGTACAAAGTACATATACTTTCAGAATTGTAAAATAATAGAGGAAATATCATTATTGCTTCTTCACAAAGTAATTCCACATAGGCACAGAAATTCCAAAATATTTTATCCTAAGGGTCAGGATGGAGGGTTAGCATTTTTTTTCTGGAATTTCATAACTAAGAGTCAAAATTAATGGAAGCATGCCTACTATAATACCATACAGAAGATCCTGCCCAAGGTAATTCACAAAAAGCTCAAGGGACATTCCTGTCTCATGATGCACACATATAGCTTCCATTAACATTAATAGCATCTATGCGCTCACATCCAAAGGAAGACTTTTGTCTTAGAGGACAAGTATACTGATCTAAGGCATAAACCAAAACTGAAGGACTTAATGTTGTAGAAGGAAAAATTAAAAAAAACCTAAAAAAATAATTAAACAAGTTTTGTCTATTAACTAGGGAATATCACTTAACATGGTGGAGGTGAGGGAGGGAGGGGAATAACGTTCTCCCTTGAATTTCTCTTATGAATTAGAAAAGTTCACCTAGGAAAGGAGCATTTTAGCAGGGTTCAGAATAAGAATATATGTCCTCAGAAATATTTATTGAGAAGCTATTTTGCTTTGTTCCAAGAAAAGATAAATGAAACCATTCTCACATTTCTGTAAAATAGATCAATATTAAATTGCCAAATTACATGCACAATTAAATCTATTTATTAAACAAGACATATGCCAACAACACTGCAATAATCCTGTAAGCCATAATAGCAAATTTTCAACTTTAATAACAACACTGTGCAGCCAATACTCACAGGGCTCATTTGAAAAGCTGGGGCACTCGGTAATTGAAACTGAAATTATACAATTAGGCACTTGAGTAATTTAAATATGAGCATAAGTGTCCTGACTGTGTTGCTTCTGGCTTTTAGTCAAATTTACTAGCACAAGTTGGACTTTATCACTCTAATGATTTCTGCCATAGATCAGATTTTGCCAATAGAAATTGAAAATTATTTGAAATATTATTTTTATAATTTTTATGACTATGCGTTTTCTGCTATATTACTATATCTTTCTCCTAATTAAAATTTCATAGAGATAATCAAGGAAACCAAAGTGCTGTCTTTGAGCACTTGGATGGAAATACAAAGATAGCTGCATTCTGATTTGTCTATTTCTTTCCAGTCAGAGGAGCAAAAACAAAAACGCTGCTTAAATTGTGTAATGGGGACATGCATCTTTGCTGTCATGGCAGGGTTTCCAGTAGCACTCACTAGCCTCCCTCCTTCCCTCTTGAATGATTCTGATTCTTACTTGGACGTTCCCTAATCAGAGGATAATATGCATGGTCACAAAAGGGGATTATTTTTCTGTCATTTTTCAGTCATGCCTAACTCCTTGAGACCCCATTTGGGGTTTTATTGGCAAAGATACTAGAATGGTTTTCCATTCCTTCTCCAGTTCATTTACAGATGAGGAAGCTGAGGCAAACAGGGTTAAGTGATTTGCTCAGATCAGTCACACAGCTAGTAACTCTCTGAGGTTGGACTTGAACTCGTCTTCCTGACTCCAGGCCCAGCGCCCACTGTACCACCTAGGTGACTTCTCACCAACAGGAAAAAGGAAAATAAAAAGGTCAGAGGAAATCAGTACAGGTGTTCTACCTCATCCCCGGAAAAACTGGAGTCAGCCACCCCTAACTTCGCTAGGACAGAGTGCCCAGGACAACTAATTAAGAAGACAGTTGATAAAGGGAGAGACTGGGCAAGCTTGCATGGGAGGGGAGAGTTATCTAGAAATGTGACTAGAAATGTGTTAACTACCTCAGGAGCATTTTGGACCTAGTCATTAAATTGTAAAACAGCTGTAACACCTCCTCTAAAGGAAGAGAGAGATGAGTATCACAAAAAATATAAAAGGATAAGATTTTAGAAGATTCTTCCACTGGGGGCCTCCTATGTGATGTCATCAAAAAAATTTAAAGATATGTAATTGAGTTTAGGGAATGAGAAGTGACCTTATAAATAACCTAATTGAGGGGTGCTTAACATGACAACCATACACTTCTTAAAATGATTTAATATTTTATTTTCCCCCATTACATGCAAAGACTATTTTTATAGTATTTTTTTTAATTTTGAGTTCCAAATTCTCTCTCTCCCTCCCCCCTCATTGAGAAGGCAAGTGATTTGATATCAATTATACATGTACAGTTATGCAAAACATATTTCCATGTTAGTCATGTTGTAAAAGAAAACAGACAAAATAAACCCAAAAAACATAAAGAAAGCAAAGAAAAAGTCTGCTTCAATCTGTATTCAGACTCCACAGGTTCTTTCTCTGGAGACGCATGGCATTTTTCATCATAAGTCCTTTGGAATAGTCTTTGGTCATTATATTGCCGAGAACAGCTAAATCATTCATAGCTGATCATCATACATTATTGCTTTTACTGAGTATAATGTTCGCCAAGTTCTGCTTATTTCACTTTACCTCAGTTCATGTCGGTCTTTCTAGGTTTTTCAGATAGCATCCTACTCCTCACAATAGTACTTCATCACAATTATACACCACAGCTTGTTCAGCCATTCCCCAGTTGACAGACATCCCCTCAATTCACAATGCTTTGTCACCATTAAAAGAGCTGCTATAAATATTTTGTATCTATAGGTCCTTTTCTTTTTTGTTTTTTTTTTATCTCTTTGGGATACATACCTAGTAGTGGTATTACTTGGTCAAAGGGTATACATGATTTTATAACCCTTTGGGCATACTTCCAAATTGCTCTACAGTGCGTTTGAATCAGTTTCCAACTTCACTAACAGTGCATTAGTGTCTCCTTTTTACCACACCCACTTCAACATTTGTCATTTTCCTTTTCTCTCACATTAACCAATTTGATAAGTGTGGGGTGGTAGCTCAGAGTTGTTTAATTTGAATTTCTTTAAACAATGATTTAGAGCATTTTTATATGATTATAGATAGCTCTGATTACTTTGTCTGAAAACTGCCTGTTCATATCCTTTGACCATTTATCAACTGGGAAATGGTTCCCATTTTTACACATTTGACTCAGTTTTCTATATATTTGAAAAATGAGGTCTTTATCAGAGAAAACTGATGTAAAATTTTTTTCACTGTTATGAATATTGTGCATTTCTCTCCATCCTATTCCCTCCCCACCCCCACCCCCTGTTTATCCAGCTCTTTCTCTCCATTCACTCTATTCATCCTCAAAAGCGTTTTACTTCTTGTCTTTTACCTACCCCAATCCTTCTCTCACACACACCCCTTCTCTTATCCCCTTCATCTTCTACTTTTCTGTGAGGTAAGATAGATTTCTATACCTAGCTGGTTGTGTATGTTATTCCCGCTTTACACTACATAAATTGAGTTTGTTTGTTCGGGTTGTTTTTAATTTTGATACCTATATTTCACTATTATTGGTTTCCTTTACAATTCAATGTATTTTATTTTATGCATCTAAGAATATTATTTTCAGAAAGGGTCCATGAGCTTCACCAGACTGCCAAAAGAAGTCCAGAGTACAAAAAAGGCTTCAGAAATTCTGCTGTAATCTAACCCAATTATTTAATAGAAAAGGAAGCTGAGGTTATGTAAGGCAATATGATTTGCCCCAAATCACACAAATAATTCATAGATGATAGAGAAGGACCCTAAGGCCTAACCTTATGCTCTTTCCTTCCATAAGGCTTGTTTATTCACTGAGCTCAGCACTCAGCCATTATCTCTGCTATGCAAATGAGTTGAGTACCCTCAGATAACTGAGCCCTGAAAGGCTTGAAGATCTCCCCCACTCCTCATAAGGGTACTTTAGCCACTCCACTAGGCCACTTCATTGACACTCTATGGAAAAGTTGGTCATTAGCAATAAACTCTAACCTCTCCTCAGGCTCCCTGACATTCACAGGAATGTTTTATGTAATAAATCACACCATCAATGGAACAAACTTGAACTCAGTGTAGGAAGATAGAGACTTCCTTGTTAGCCAAAATAAAACTATAAGCCATCAAGCTTGGAGGCTGAAAGGTATGTATAATAAAGGCAGGAGTATAGGTTTGGTATGCTGGAAAATAATGACATCACTCCTTAACCAGTTTTTTGTGCTGGCTCAAATTTATTTGCAAGTTAAACCAGAGATATTTGGGGATTAACTCCAAAATGGATACATTTTTATAACAGAAGACAGTAATTTTTGCCCAGGTATAGTGGTTAAAAAAGAAACAATAGAAGTCTGAGCAATATGCTGTCTTAAGAAGCCCAGGAGCAGGAAGAGCTACGGCTGGCTTGCCCTGGATAAAGCTCTGGGTGTGAAGGTGTCTTTAGCTCAGAAGAGACTCTGATCAGTGCCCACAGAAGCTGCTAGATGAATAATGAGGTTCTGAGAGTTGTCTGAGCATACAGGAAAAGGCAATGGGTCTTTGCTCTACCATGGGCTAGCTAGTCATGATAACTGGTCAGAGATCCCTGCTAATCACAGGACATGAAACAGAAATTTACTGACCTATTGAAATTCCCATTTGCATGGGATGCTAAGTCTGTCCCTTATACTCAGAGAGGTCCCAGATCCAAAGTTCCTACAGAGTTTCAGTTTTCACCTGATGACCAGCCCTGTTGGATGCATGAATCAAGATTTGTTTTCATAATGTGCTATATCATCTTCACTCCTTTGTCCACTTAGAATACAAACAACCACGAGAGCTAAGCAAAGTTAATTGTACATTCCTAACATTCCTAGGTTTGCAGAGATTTATATACAATCTAGAGACTACTGAGGTCTTGAAGAGTCTGAATGGTTAGGGTGAATGGTAAATGCTCTATTATTAATTTTTGTTGTCATTATGTCTTTTATTTAACTATAAAAGGCTGCATTCAGTTAAAATTTTTTTTGAGCATTCATTGGAGCAAGTGTTTCCATTCTGCTCATATCACAAGGTTACATACAGGCTACAACGAAACGCGGGTTTCAAGAAAGAGGAAGAGAGAGGGTTTGCCAGAGATAAGGACCAGTAAACTAATTCTGATGGGGTAGATCCATGATAATCCATGCTATTGCTATGTAGCCATCTGGTTCTGCCCCATAAAGAGCTGATAAGCAGAGAAAAGGCTCTGCACTACTTAGCACTTCCACCCAGTGGGATGTATATGTAAAACCACCAGACTCAACTTGGGAATCCTGTTCCTGCCTGTCAAACTGCTTTGGCTAGGAGAATTCTGAAACAAAAAAGGAAGAGAAAAGAGAAATAAATAAGAGAAAAGATAGGCAAATGTGACCACATAAAGTGAAAAAAGCTTTTACATTAACAAAGTAAATGCAACTAGGACAAGATAGGAAACAATTTGTAAAGAAACATTTGTATCAAGTATCTCTGATAAAAATCTGATCTCTGAAATATAAAGAGAAATAACAATTATATGTCAAGTGCATCACCCATAGATAAATGATAAGGATATGAAATTTTCAAAAGTACTGTAAACTAACCACATATGATAAATTGCTCCAGATCACTAACAACAAGAGAAACAAAAACTAAGGCAACTCTGAGGTTTCATCAGGCACCCAGAAAAATGGCAATGATAACCAAAAAATGCATATATCAATACTGAAGGAGCTGCCGGAAGACAGGCATATTAATATACTGTTGGTGGAGCCCTGAGTTGGTTTAATTATTCGAGAAAACAATTTTAGAATTATTTGACAAAAGACACTAAATTTTTCATACCCTTTAACCCAGAGGTAAATGGAAGGTGACATATATACCAAAATATTCATAGAAGCACTTTTGGTGATAGCAAAAATTACTGGATACAAAGTGGATGTCCATCAATTGGAGTATGGCTAAACAAATATGGTATGTGAATGCAATGGAATAATGCCGTACTATAAGAAATAACAAATAGGAAAAATTCAGAGAAAGATGAGAAGACTTGTAAGATTAATGCAGAGTGAAGTAAACAGACCGGTAAAACAATATACTCAATGACTCCAATAATGAAAACAAAGTCAATAAAATTCAGATCAAATAAAATAAGCATTGTTGGTCTCTGGTAACTGATTTCGAAATATATTTTCTTCCTCTGTTAAGACATGATTGAGATGTTGCGTACTCTGTACATACATATGGAAGAAGTTAGACTTGGTTCTTTGTTGGTTTTTTTAAAGGTACAGAGTGGGAATAAGGAAGCGACTATTGTTATATGCAAAAAAAATGCATTAATAAAATAATTTAGGTGGAATTGATGGTTTTCTTAGAGAAGGGTTTTAATCTCCTTTGAGGTCTTCAAGTAAAGGCTGAACAGATGCCTCCTTGTCAAGTATGTTATAAAGAGGATTCTTTTTCAGGTACAAAATGAACTAATGGCCACTGAGGTATCTTACAACTTTGAGATTTTCATTCTGTGATTTGGATACCTACCTCCATCCTAGACATAGTTCACGTCTCAGGCATCACAAACACATACAGCCACTCCTTTGAGCATATACCCACAACATTGACACTGTTTTCAAGATTATGCAAACAACAGTTTTCCAAATAGTTTCCCTAGACATGGTGCAAAACATTCTGAGGTAATGTGCTAGGCAATGGCCAAAATTGGTGAATATTTTTTAGTATAACTCTCACATAAATCCATTTTTCATGAAAACAAAGTTAAAATTAAAGTTAATGGAAGTGAGATTAACTTTGCAAATTTGTTCCAGATGACAATGAATATAGCACAGCAATTATTTAAGACTGTATACACAAAGCCAAGTCTGAGTTCAGCACAGATGTTGAATCTTAACACAAGCATTGCTGATGGCAGTTGGTATAGGCTCATGACACAGATAAGTTGCATTGTCTCATTGTTTCCTGTATTGGAACATAAGGAGTGTAAGCTAAACATTAAATAGTCTTTAATTACTGTAATCGTCAAAATTATTAGTATGAAAGTTAAAAGCATTACAATATTTGCTATAGAGCTCATTTGTTTCAATAAGTACAATACAAGTTTATTTCAAAAAAATATAGCTTTTAAAGTCATAAGTTCATTGATTTAGAGCCAGACCAGACCTAAAAGTCCGTCAAAACCAACTCCCTCATTGTGAGGATGAAGAAACTTAGGCATAGGTCATCAAACACTTATTATGTAGCAAGCGCTTTGCTAAGTGCTGGGGAGAGAAGAAAAACAAAAACAGCCCTTGCCCACAAGGAACTCACAATTTAATTGGTGAAGTAATACAGTGACTTGCTCAGAGTCGCAAAGCTAGTATCTAAGGCAGAATTTAAACCCAAGTTTTCTTGACTCCAAGTCCACTGCTCTATTTAGTATATCAAACTTCTTAAAAAACTGAGATGCTTAAGAATGCTTATAAATAATTATTTTAAAAATTCAGCAATGAAATTTAAATTTAATGGTCTTGAATTTTTATTTCTCTTAGTTTTTAAAAGTGAAATAATATCCTTTCAGACTGGATAATTGCATAATCAATTTAAAGAAAAAATCCACTTAGGGTCACCAAAACTAGAAAAAATTCAGAAACATAAAGTAAAAAGGTCAAATTCAGAAAATACAATCTACTATATATATAACCAAGATTTAAAAGTACTGTTATTGATGGGAAGAAAAAACGTTTTGCTTTGTGTAAAAATTTAAGTTGCAAAGAGTATGAAACACTACTCATTGGAACCACTTTTTGATAGGATAATTTTTTTAAAAAAATCAGTTGAGAAGATAAAATTATTTTACCAGAGAAATTTAGGAGCTTTTAATAAGTAAAACAACTTTCCCCCAAAACCATGTCTGTGACATCAGAAGGACTGTTTGCTTTAATAAGACTGCATATAGAATTGTTTCATTTGAAAGGAGAACCATTGGTGCTACCCAAAGACACTGCTGTGGTTGGAATGATGCTTAGTGATTCATATAGAAAACAGCTCCCAATTGGCTACACTCACAGATAATATAGTGGGAAGTAGAATTGCCCATATTTTAAAGACCCTTGAAATCAATTCACTGAAAAACTAAATCTTCATATTTTGCACTATAAGTGGACGAATGGATCAATATTAAAAGCTCAGTGAATGTCAAGTCTATAAGCACCAGTTAAAAATGTAACCCCATGCAATTTGGACACATTTAGTGCTTCACATACAAACACTTTTATCAAGCAAGAAACGTAAAAGAAGAGTTATAATACAATTTTTCAAATTGTTACAAGAGTAATCAGCTTTATTTTTTAAGTCTATTTTAAGGAACCCTCTTTGCAAAATTATGATGATATGGAGACAGAGAATAGGGCACTTCTATATTATTGCAAAATGTTCTGATTTTCCCGTGTCAAAGTAATTCAAAGGGTATTCAAGCTAAGAGAAGAAAGTGACATGTTTCTTAGTGATAATAACAAAATAACATAATAATATTATAAATTTATTATTATTATATTATATTATGAATAAATAATATAATAAAATAATAAGATAAAATAAAGAAATAAATTCATTTTATAAAAAATGTTTCTTCCTTAAACTTGTATATTTGATGAATTTTTTTAACTGAGAAAAGAAATCAACAGGTCTTCAAATTTATATTCTGCTCAGGAAGATAAAGTAAATACATTTATGAAAAAGAGTTATGAACTTTTTTTACAGAATAATATTTCTTTTTACTTTTTTCCAATTTTAAAAACACCTGCCCAGCAAATGAAATAGAAGAAAGGACTTGCTTATTAATTACTTGATGTATGTATAGAAGCAATTCTCATTCAATTTCAAAGACCAGGCTCTTTCTAAATATGAATGAATAAGGAACCAATTTGTCATGGACAAATGCTACATTTGATCTTACTTCATATTAGTAACATTGTAACAAGTAATGTTTTTTTCTTAGCTACTTCAAGAAAACTCTACCAACAAAATGTTATAGCTTGATTGCAATGCATCAGGGGAACCAAATCTAACATTTCTTTTTGACAGCATGTCAATCTACAACTTCTAAAGATAATCACAGGTTACTGGGTAGAGATAAAGTCCATGAACTGAATGCTAGTCATTGAGGAAATTTATCTAGAGGTCAGTAGCTGACTAAGCTTGGGAGAGGGTTGTATGAATAGATTGCAGCATTATTTCTGTCACTATACAAGCACCAAGAGGAGTTAAGTTAATAGGAAAGAATTTCCCAACCAGGAGGATTTTGAGATATAGGAATAACTTACCAGGAAAACTGCGGAATCGCTTCTGGTGATTTTTTAATGATTTATTAACAACCTAATAGTGAAAATCCATGCATCTAACTAAATATACTTAGTAACCATGTGCTTTTAAATTAATTTCAATGCATAAAATTATCATAGCAACTTTTTAGTCACTTTCTCTAGTCTTTCATCCAGACTTTTTGTTCATTCTCATTCACTTTCCCTCTTCTTTGACCTCAGTATATACATACACTGGTCATGTTTTTTGTTTCATATATTTTCATTAGAATAGTCCCAGATTGCTTTATATTCTTCATTTTTGAGCATTTTAACTGCATTACATGATTTTATTAAATTAACCACAATCTATTTGATCACTACCTTATGGCTAGACTTTAAGATTACTTCCATTTTTTTTTACCAATTACACATAATGCTGCTATGAAAATCTTTGAGCAGATAGCTCTTATATTTTTTATAAAACATATGGAGACTATTCCAAAAAACAGAATCATTGGTCCAAAGGCTACAATTATTTTTATAATTTCTATTGCCAGATAAGTCTCTGAAGTTTGCAGTTCCACCAACAATGAATCAGTGTTCCTGTTTCTTTATCCCTACCACCATTTTAAGCTTTATTGTTTGAAAATTGTTTATCTTTTCAATTTGATGGACATAAGGAAGAACCTTAAAATTGTTTTCATTTGAATCTTTTTATTAGTAAACTTAAACTTTTTTCAGTTAATGGTTAAGTTTTAACAATGTAATAGTGCATATCAATGAAGCTAATTAAATGTCTAATATCTATTTGCTTTTAAATTAATTTCAATGCAAAAATATAAATTAACTTTTTAGTCATTCTTCCTAATCTTCTAGATTTTCTGGCCATTCATTCTCATTTACTTTCTTTCTTATATAACTTTAGCATACACATTGTTCTTCTGTTTCAGCTTTTGTTGCTGTTGTCTTATATTATACCACAAGCCACTACAATGACTGGCAATTACTACCAATAAGAAGATAAGCACAGGAGCCCTGGGAGCAAAAGCAGCCCACCATGAAAAGCAACTGCTGTGGAGAAGGGAGCAGCTAACCCCATCAATTTCTAATCAACTACCCCTCACAAGTCAGGTGGACAAAATGGCTGAAGTAGCAAGTCCCATACCCTCCAGGGCGAGAGAGGGGGCAGCATGTGCCTCCAGGCCAGTCAAACCAATACTACCACCACCCTGACCTCCACCTCTCCTTTAGACCCTGACTGAGACCCAAGAACCATGAGAATAGCAAAGCTTCCAGTCCAATGCCCTCATCCTAGGAAGCAACACCTGTGGAGATACAACCTGGCAACTACTCCTACATAAGTGACAGTCACAGCTCCTGAATACCCAAATAAGAAAGTTCTTGCCTCTTCTTGGAAGCAAGTCTTGAATCAGGAAGATCTGAGTTCAAATCCAGCTTCAGACACTAGCTGTGTGACTCTCATCAAGTTACTTAATCTCTGATTGCTTCAATTTCCTCATCTATAAAATGGGAACGATAAATGTACCCACTTTGAAGTGTCAAATGAGATAATATTTGTAAAAATTGCGTAGCACAACGCCTGGCACAAAGTAAGTGTTATATAAAGGCTACTCCCTTCTCCTTCTCCAACATCAGAAACTGGTGTGATTTTATCAGTGGAACTGGTATGAAAGAAGAGGCATTAATATCTGCTTTTGCTGCTCTACCCTAACTTTTATGGAACTTTTATATCACTACTGTATCTAAAATCTTCCAGATGTGTTTTCTCCCCCATTAGAACATGAGCTCCTTAGTGGGGGATGTTTGACTGTTTGACTATTCCTTTCATATCCTCAGTACTTTGCACCTAGTCAATGCTTAATAAATGCTTATATCATTCATTTATTCATTCATCCATTGTAAACTTATCTCAATAGACCATTATACATTTTAGATTTTAAATTTCTATCCGTCATATTTGCAATGAATATTTTCCCAATCAGTCATTATCCATCTAATTATATATTTGAAGTACAGATTTTCTTATTCTAATGTAGTTGAGCATATATATCTTATCTCAAATAACTCCTTCTAATAGTTGAATAGGAAAAATTATCTTTCCTTCATAATTGTTATTAACCTTTTAGTTTCACCTTTTAAGATTCTTTTAAGTGTTTCAGTCAATTTGTCTACCTGAAATTCACTGTGGTACATGGTATAAGTTTTGGGTCTAAATTCATTTCCTGCCAAATTATTTTCCCAAATACATTTGCTAAATAATGAATTATTTCTCGAGTTTTTATTGAACACAGACTCATCAAATATTAATATTTTGCATCTATTTGGTTGTTTTGATCTTTTTTAGCCATCAAAAAGTCTTTATACTTCTGTAAATTTTTAAGAGAAGTAGAGAAAACTTCAACTTAATGGGTTTCTGATGTCCTTCATAGCCCTGTGATTTGTACACTGCAGCATTATCATTTTGCCATACTAAAGCTATTAAGGTCTAAATCTTTAACATGCGTTTTAAGAACCTGAAGCTAGATTCACACAATTCAACATTCATTTCCTCATTCAAATCATTAAGAAGTGCACATCAGACATATAGCTTACTTCTAAGAAAACTGAATTTTAAACCTGATAAGCCTATGTGCAGCTCTAATGTAATCTACAAATGACCTTACTAAGCCTTCTTACCTTCCATAAATTTATATTAATTGTATCATTTTATTTAAGTTCTCAACTTGCTGTGATGTATTAGCATATTAAAATTAACTCTGTAGGCTCTAATCACTTCACCTTATAAACCAACTTAGCAGGACAAATTTGATAAAACTTTACTACCCTCTTGTGGTGTTACCTTCATACCCCAATAGGACATTTCTTAATATTATATTTTACAAAAATCTTCTTCCACCAAGTTCAGTGGATAACTAATTAACCTTTTCCAAAATCCAATAAAAGCAAGGGAAAATTAAAGGCCCTTTTACCAGATTGTGAGAACAGATGAGATAGGATGACATTTCACCATAAAATGAGAAAGAAATCTTGAGAATCGATACAGAAATACTTCCTATGGACCGGTCCACTCAGCCAAATTAAATTAAAAGGTTATGCAACTACCCACTGCATTTGTGTCTGCGGTGCCAGCTAATTCAGATAATTCAAAAACTCGTTAAAATGAATTCCTGTTTTATCAATGAAAGTTTTTTTTAATTCAGAGATAAAGTAAAAATCAATTAAACTTTTTTAATCCAATGGATTTCTCCTCAAAATCATACCCAGTTTTCTTTCATATGTTCTTCAGTAAATCAACAATAAATTGTCAGTATCTCTATACAATCATGTAGAAGTTAAGGCAAAACCATCCTCAGTTCTTGCGGGGAGAACTCCTGCAAAGACAGTGATGTCATAGAAGCCTGAGTTCAGGACCCACCCATGAAATTTAGTGAGTGACTAGTGGTCCAAACACTTAATCTCTCAACTTCATTTTCCTCACATATAAGATGAAGATAACATTCCTATAATATATACTGAAAGGCTGAAATGAGAGAACAGCTGTAAGACATTGATATGAAGAGGTTCTTGATCAGTTTGATGAGCTTACAGAGAGGTGGACCTTTGCCTGGGACTTTTCATTAAATCAATAAGGGATGAATTGTGTATTGGTTGTGGTTGATTTTGTTGGATCTGCCTGAAGGAATCTAGAGTCACCTCTTTGTGTTGGCTTATCAATAATCTTCCTGCTTTTTGCCCTTCTACAAAATGATGAGCAATCTCAGAAGCAGTATATTTAAGAGCCGCCCACTGAGGAAAAAACCTGACTACTCACTGTTGACGAGCCTTGGGGGAGGGGTGCCCAATTTCCACTATCTGACTCTGCTGTACCCCTACATCTACTGGCATGACAGAGCCTCAGGATCTTTTGCCCTTGGTCTCAGCACACCAGTAAAGCTGAACCCATAAATAAAATACAAGTTTGCTCCTGAGAAAAGCATTTGAAAGGAACTCTCAGAATATTAATCACAGGGAATTCCATTTGGCTCCACAGAGCAAAGCCAACAGCAATGAGTAGGAGTTGCAAAGAGACAAATTAGGGTTTGAGGTCTAAACTTCCTTATAATTGAAGTTGTTCAAAAGTAGAAAGGATTGCCCTCTCTTCAGAGGTCTTCAAGCACAGTCTCTGCAGGATAATCATGTGTTAGATATGTGGTAGGAGGACATTTCTTGTTTGAACAGGCTGGATTAAGGACTCACAGCTGTCCCTTCCAACTCTAAATTCGAGGATTCTGTGAACTGTTTGCTATGACACTGCTAAGGACAA
>CM053769.1:126415482-126433277 GCA_028658325.1 Potorous gilbertii
CATCATCACCACCATCACCATCACCATCATCATCACCATCATCACCAGCACCATCATCATCATCACCACCATCACCATCACCATCATCATCACCATCACCATCATCACCATCACCATCACCACCACAGTCATCACCACCATCACCATCACCATCATCATCACCATCATCACCATCATCACCATCACCATCACCACCACAGTCATCACCACCATCACCATCACCATCATTATCACCATCATCACTAACATTTATATAGCTCTTTAAGACAAGAACACTTCCCTCCTTCCTTTCAGGAATTGTAGAACTCAGACACATGCTGATTGTTTCCTTTGACATCATCTGTGTATGTTTGGCAGTTAGATTATTCAAGGTAGATTAGCTTGCATAGCTCCATAAAACTGAACTGAACTTACATTGAAGGAAATATTTGCACAGGGTATTAGGAAGTTTTGAAAATTAGTTACTTCATAGACATAGAAAAGAATGGAGTTTGCCATTTAATTTTGTCATTTTCTGAGGCAGTTGGTCTTCATGTGCCTTAGCAACATAAGAGAAATTAAAACTCTCTTGCATAGAAAAGTTTTAGTTTAGATTTTTGTAATGACTTCCTTAGTATTGTTTGTCAACAAACTAAATTAACACATATTTATTAATTACTTTCTAGACATTAGGCATTGTACTACATGTTAGAGAAATCAGAAAGGCAAAAAACATGGCCCTTGCACCCAAGAGTTCATAAGGTGTTGTTAAAGGACGAGCCAAGGCCCAAAAAAGGAACCTAAATGAAAGAATCTGATCATGGTTACAAAGTGTTTGTTGTCTGAGAAGAGTGTAAAAAAACACTTGTAATGGAGAGAGGGAGGGAGAGAGAGAGAGAGACAGAGAGACAGAATTCTCAGCTGATCAAAGGGGACGTGGAAAGGGGTGGGATATTAGTAGTTTCTAGAGACTTTTGAGCAGGGAATTGGATAAGGGGAGAAGATGTCTGTAGACACAATAAGCCAGGATGTTTAGAGAGTCCTGAGCAAAGTCTCAAGTCTGCCACTGCTGCTCAAGGCTGCCCCCGAGCTGGTCAAAGCTGGTTCTGTGGTTTCTGCTTGCTACAGGCATCTCTAAATTCAGCTAGAGCTCACTCACAAAGGATCACTGGTATGTTAAGCAGCCCTGAGCCTTAGCAGTCCTGAGTTGTTGTGCTACTCTGTTGTCTGGCTCCCCTGCAAAGATGGGAAGCTCCACCATATCTATAGTCATTACAAAGCCCATATTCCAATAGATACAGGGTCTTTGGGAGGTAATCTCAGAGAGAAGGCACTAGAGGGGGACCAGGGGAAGCCAGAAGTTGTATATGAGAGGGATGGCTAGAGGTATGACATGGAGATGGGAGTTGGAGCATCTTGTGTGAAGAACAGAAAGGACATAGAAACATGCTACTGAGGAGGGTTACACCAAAACATATCCTACCCCTTTGGGAAAATTTATTCCATAATGACTTGTATTGTAAGTATTCATGTACCTGTCATACCCTCTACTACACCTAGGGCAAAAACTGTCTGATATATCCTTGTATTCCTATAGAACTTAGTGCATTACTTCATATATACTAGAGTGCTCAACAAATGCTTAATTAATTAATAATTGAATCTGGAAAAAGTAGGAGGTTTTCTTTCTAAAACTGTGTTAGTTTGGTTTTGGAAAGGAAACAGAAGAGGTGCCTTTCATGACCCCTTTCAGTCAAAGGACTGTGTAATAACAGTACCACTTGTATTGTTGCTCCAAATCCTAAGAAACCTATTTAAACTTCCAGAGACCTCGGAGTCTATTTAATAAAAATAACAAAAACTAGCATTTACATAGTGTTTGAAGATTTGCAAAGCACTTTACATATATTATCTCATTTTTTCCTCTTAACCACACTGAAAGGGCTTTTATTCCCTCCATCTTGTCAATAAGGAAGTAGACCGTTGTAATGTGGTCTGGGTCACACAGCTAAGTAAGCAGCTAAGGTAGAATTGGAGCTCAAGTCCTTCAGACTCCAAGTCCAACATTCCATCCATTGTGCTACCTACTTGGCTCTTAATGCTGAAGTTTGATGAAAATTTATAGGGGCAAACCCTTGAATATATTTACCTGAAGAAGACCTAACCAATATTTGATTCAACCTATTCTTCCTATGAGCTCCAAGTCCTTGTCCTTCTTGCCTCATGCTATAGTATTATATCTTCTGTCATTGCGGAGGGTCCTTATCCCAACTTCCACTCTCTCAGACAAATCATGTTCACAGAAGACTGATGCATCTTATCCCTCAGAGCTTCTCCTAATGCTTGGAGGAACCCCGATGAAACACCCCTGAGTTGTCTTTCCTTTTTCCAAGGGGATACTTACTGAGAAGATATAGCCAGAACAGAATAATTACCAACACATTCTTTCTCCAGCCACACCCTTGGTTCCTGGGGAGCGTAAGCTCAAACTTAAGAGTGGTTGCTATAAAGCATTTGCCCCATAAGTTCCTTTCTGAATGCAACAAAACTGATGGATGAAGGGGTTCCCATGTTGGCAGAAAATGGTGTCTTGACTGCTGGGTTACTTCCTTGTCTCCTAAGTCAAGCAGGTTAATCTGATGGGTTGTTGCTGGCACCTCCTCAGGTCTGATCACTGGAAAACTCTGGCATGGCCTCTAGCTCATGGATCCTTGATAGCTCTTCCAACATTTTGAAGCTCGCACAATTGCAGCCTCATCCATTCTGTTTCTAATATTCCTTCATCTAAGAGCAAGCAAGAATGGATATGACCCAGCTAGGTCTATGTGTACATAGATCACATGTTAGCCCAGGTGGGGAGTGTTATAGACCTGTCTCCTCATCCACAGGAGAGCTCACAGCATGGAAAAAAGGAGCTTGGTTTGGGAGGTTAATAACCTTTTGTATGCTCATTCATTTCTGACTCAGCAGCAAATCAAATAGCTCCTCTTTACCATACAGTTTATCAGTCGATTGGTCAATAAACATTTATTAAGTGGCCAGTGTTCAGGGAGGAAGCAGTCATAGAATACCCAGACATATTCTGATATTTCATCAACAATAGCGTGGTGGGCATCCTCATAAGGCATAGGTTCTCATTGACTGGCATCCTATCACTCTTTTATTTACCTAAGTTTCTGCTAGAAAAACAAAGGAGAAAAATGAAGTGATTTAGTCAGCCAATTCAGTTAGAAGCAGGAATTTTGTTTCTAGGGGAAAAAATTTCATTTTAAGCTTTATGTTGTCTGTGGAATTCTGAGCTTTGTGGGACTACCATCTGGTAGGGAGCCATGGAGTAGTGTCTTTGCTTCACAAAGAGGCCTTCAACAACTGTGTCAAAAACTGCCTAGAAGATAGTTATGCAATCCCAGTACTACCTGTTAAGAGAGGAAATCTGTTTCTTTTTGTCACTCAGTGAGGTCTGAATGAATATGGAAAGAGTAATTTAACTCGAAAGAGTAAATTAACAAAATCTGCTTTAGAAAACATTGGCCAGAATTAGTCTAGAATGAAATAAGCTGCAGAAAAGAAGACAAAATCATCAGAACATTAGCTCCAATTTGTTTCACTGAAATGCCATTCAAAGGAACCTTAATGCTAAAAATTGTGTACTGAATGTATACTGCAATGAAATGTGTGTTTAATAATCAGAACTGCGTAAAAGAATACATTTTACATGAGCTATTGTCTTGCACCTTGATCTTTGTTGTACTGTATGTACCAAACTATAAACTGCTTTCTCCAGGTGAATTGTAAGAAAATTTCATTTTTACTAAATCTGATTGCTTTGTGCCAACTGGAGTTTTCCCACTATTGCTATAAACTAGCCAGTTTGCTCATTTTTCGTTTAATTAGCAAGTAACCCTTCGGTTATTTTGTTGAAATATATTGAGTCACACCATTCAGATTAAAAGGGCTTCTTTGTTAAACCGAGGCAATTTCATTAAGGAAACATAAATTCAAAATCATTGTTTTGTAGTTTATGAAATTGGTCTATTAGTCAATCAATCAGTCAGTAAGCATTTCATAAAAGTCTGTTCTCTGCCTGGAACTCTTTTAGTCACTAAAGATACAAAAGTGAAAGTAAAGCAGCCTCTACCCTCAAGAAGCTTATGATCTAGCAGGGGAAAAATATGTACACAGACACTAAGTCACTTCTGAGGGGAAAACCCTAGTTCCTGGCGGGATCGGGAAAAACTCCATGTCAACAGGGCTGCTTGTGCTGAGCTTTGAAAGAATTTATAATCTTCTAGGAAAAACACCGGACTAAAAGTCTCATGTCTTACTCTACTACTGATTCACTAAATAATCTGGGAAAGGCATTTCTTCTTTCTTATGCCTCAGTTTCCTTTTTGGAAAAGGTGATATCTGCCTTTTTCAGTAAAAAACAATGATGCTGTTATGATTCATAGTATAATTTCTCTAACATTCTTTGAGCTCATCAAAGAGAAGAATGCCATATGATAGTCACTTTAAAATTCTTTTTTACATAGGATATATCATGGGAAATATTATTTATAATATGTGCCCTAAAATCTTATATCTGATTTAAGAATTTCAGTTATTTTCATGCATTAGCTGGCAGTTAATCGATTAATTGACTTTTCCCCTCTTACACTATCCAAGTGGAATTTGGAATTCTTATTTCTAGACACTGCACCAAAATTTGCTTTGGCTAAAAGAGGTAGAGCATACCATTTTGGACAGAAGCCCAACAATAAATCTATAGTAACCCCCTTCTTTCTACCCCATAACTATTCTCATGTTTAGTATTGTTTTTCTGAATATTTAGGTTATGAAAAACCTAAATATTAAATAAAAAACCTATACTAAATCATTTAAATAGATATTTTAAAAAATATTTGCATCTGAAACCAGGGTTATGGATTTGGTTTTGTTTTATTTTTTGTGTGTTTGTATTTTTTTTTTTTTTAGAATTAAGAAAGTAGACAAGCAGTTAAATGTATGGCAGCCTTACTTGTGCTGATTTTTCCACACCTTGAGGACTGGCAAATTCTTTAATATGAGACTTTATTTGTACAAAGCAAAACTTCAAAACCACTCAAAAGCTTTTCTTATTAACTGCTGTCAGTCCTGTGATTTACAGAGGCAATAAAGGACTAGAGGGGGCACATTTATCATGGAGTTCAGCACACCAGGAGCCATTTTCTCAAGCGGTAAAGCCAAGTGATAAAATGAGTTCTTTTGTTCTATAACCAAGACGCATTCTCTGTCCCCTGCTCTCTAAACTTGTTCATGTTAGACTTCTTGGCTGGCATTTTGGACCCCTTTTTTTGCATAATGCTTAATAGTGAATAGATGAGATGAAAATAATGAGTATGCAGCTGGAACAGTAGCTGGTCATCCAAGTGATGCACACTGAGTCTTCACATTCAGGGAGTTCCTGATATTTTTATAGTGTGGGGAGTAGAGGATGAGTGGAAATGTTCTTGGATAATATTTGTAGAATTCTGATTTTGTAATAAATTATCATTTTCTTGTTAGAGTAAAGAATGGCACGAGAGTCTTGATGTTGAAACCAAGCAACACAAAACTAGCTGCCTTATCTACCTTCTCCGATGACTTTGTATTTGATTTTAGTTGAGATTTGCTCTCTGGTGTTGGCAGGTGTGAAAACCCCTTTTTAAAGTGAAGCTGTCATGAAGCATTGATCGTACATTCAGAATGAATTAGTTGGACTTGGAGTTAATCTGGACATAAAGGACATAACTACTTGGCTATTTTTAGGGCACTCAAAAATGCAGCATTTTGAATGTTCGCAAATCGGGCACATTCATCACCAAATAGTATTTATTAAGCTCTCACCTTCACGTGGAGCTGTGTGAGGCACACAGGCTATTGGGAACAATCTCAGTGCTGTGGAACAGTACACACTAGTCTGGGAGAAATGAAAAATGACTACAACTGCTAAATTGTGCATGTCACTCCTGATGTGTGGAGGGTAATGTAGGTCCATTTAGACTCCTTGGAAAGGACATGACACATTACAATTATAAACTACTATCAATTTTTAATTATCCAAGGACTGATTGTCAAATTTGTATCTCCCTCCAACTGCCCACTGGTGGAGTTATTGATGGGAAGTTAAGATGTCTCCCTTCAAAGTAAGGCAGCAAAAGGCAAGCATAGTCCTGGAGGAGAAGTGAAAATTAGTTTTGTGGGCAACTCTTAGATTTTAGCAGGGGAGAAATTTAGAACACAGATTTTTCTTTTTTGGGATGTGTGTGTGTGGTTGTTTTGAATTTATATGTGTTAAAATGTACTTTTTCATCCTTTAAAAATTTTATAATCTAATTAAGGTTCTTCTCTTATGCCAGTCACTGTTGGTTTCCTTTCATAGGAAAGATAAATAATTTTTTATTTCAAGTAATTTTCCAAAAGTGCTGAAAAGTTCATTATCATAATTATAGAGAAAACTAGGCAGATCTTATAGACCGATCACATAATTACATGTGAGACGCTTTCAGTGATTTTTGACAAACTGACTTTCTTCTTGACTTATCCTAACCAAAACTTTTTTGAATTCTTATTTTTCTGTTGTGTGACCAAAGATACTGACTACTTTTTTGTAATCCTGTTAAAGAAGAGAGAGAACAAAGATGATTGTTTTTAAATGAGTTAATAATATTTAATTAAATAATATTGTATAATTTAATTAATAAAGAAGTGGTATCTACATATGTCCTATATAACCTGATAAGGTTATTTTGAGGGTTTGCCTAAGAAATTGAATGACAGTCTTCATGATGTCTCACGATGTTATTTACTTCATCAGAAAGAACCAGCTGCTGAGCTTCAGAGAAAGTCCAAAATTGCCACCTTATTTTGTACATAGATGGAAAGATGGATATTCTTGCTGATTTGGGTGACTGCACATCATGGCAGAAAGACAGCACTGGAGTTGTTCATTATCATTTTATCTTAGTCCTGAAAATTTGGAAGAAAAAATTCTTGTATCAGAAGGCTGCTTTTTACATAACAGCTTTTGAAGGGATTTGTTTTGCACTGTAAAATCTTTAGTTTCTCCCATATTTAAGGGTGAAAATTTAACTTTTCTATTTTTCCCGTTTTCTCTGTCTTGCTTTCTTTGTTAAAACAAAACAAAGCAACACAACCCATAACTCTAAGGACTCTTTAGTGCTATAATCTCTTGAACAATCCTAAGGTTTTGAAAAATGAAATATTTTATTTTATGAAGCAGTTTTGGGGTCATTTTTTAAAAAAATGTGTACTTTTATGTTGGATGGTTTAAAGACCAACTGTTAAGTAAAACCAATCCTCGATGAAGTTGCAGTTATGTTTCTTATTAGTCTTGTATCTTTCCTATTAGTCATATATGAAAGGATACAGAGACATCGAACAGAACTCCAAACAAAAATGGAGAAAACAGATGTTGCATCCATTTTTAAAAAAATCAGAAATTGCAGAATTATGGATGACTCACCAAATAAGGCTTGGTTTTTTTTCCCCCTCTAACTTTAAAGTGCTATTATCTAGGAGGTTGTGGTTGAGAAATGAACCATTTTGCTAGATGTTATTTAAGAGAATTCTTTTAAAAATAGTTGAAAGTTATGACTGGAAGCATACAATGTAAGATAAAATATAAAATCCTAAATAGTTATGCACTTCTTAGTCTCTGAGGGCTCATTTATTATGTTGTCATGGTGAGTAATGAATTAAAAAAAATAAAAAGGCTGATCCTTGGGTAGTTGTGACTTATTGGTAGTTATCTTTACAAGAGTTCCATGCTGACTTAAGTAAAGATCTCTGAGAAAAAAAACAAACTTTATTTTTCAAATAAATTCAGCTAAGAGCCCACAGGCTTCCATGACACCACACTGAATTATTATTAATGTACACTGCTGTGAGAATAACACTTGCTGCTGTTTAACAATAACACCTTCCTCTGGAATTTCAGAAAGGCAGGAGGAAAATGAAAGGCAGATTTAAGGGCTGCTGCTGAATTAAACGTGCCTGTTTGACGAGCAAAACATTTTCATCATTAGTTGTGCGAGAGAATATAGAAAGGAGCTTTTATTCAGGGTCATGCCACATGTGGACTCGAGTCGTAGGAGAGCCTTTTTTGGCAAGTGAGTATGTTTTCTTCTGGCCATGAAAAAGTTTTTTTAACCTCCTATCTTTTTTTTTTTTTTGGATGCTCCATTTCCACCATTTGCTTTTGAGTCATTTAAGTAAGATAACACTTGAAAGCAGGGAATGGGCTAGATGACCTCTTGAGGCTTCTCCAATGGTCCCCTGACTCTGGCCATAGGATTGCATAGCTAAACTTGGATATTATACATTTTATTTTCTAATTTATTATTCATTGTGACTAGAATTTATGTAGCATTTTAAGGTTTTCAAACTGCTTTACAAATGAACTAGCATTGATTACTTGTCTATTGTGTACCAGGCACCATGCTAAGTCCTGAGGATACAAAAAAGGGAAAAAAACAGAAAAAAACCCCCAAATAGTTCCTGCTCTGAAGGAGTTCATAATCTTCATCTCATTTTAATCTCACAACAATCTTGGGAAGTAGATACTGTTACTATCCCCATTTTACAGATGAGGAAACTGAGGCAGACAGAAGTTAAGTGACTTGCCCAGGATCATATAGCTGATAAGTGTTTGAAGTCAAATTGACCAGCACTCTATACACTGTACTAGCCAGTAGCCTAACATTATTTGTTATTAATATTACATATTATCTCTCCCTTACCTCCCCCGACAATGAACAGTACATAAAGAAAAAAAGGAAAATCCTCATGCCAAAAATTTACATAGTCTGGTAAAGCAAATTCCCACATTGGCCATGTCCAAAAAATGTATGTTACCTTTTGAATTTTAAGCCCTTTTCCTCTCTATGAGAAGGTGGGCATCATATATCATCTCTGGTCCTTTGGCATCATAGGTTATCATTTCATTGATTAGAGTTTGAAATCTGATGAAGCTGTTTTTCTTTTTAATATTGTCTTTGTATACTTTGTTGATCATTAGTAATTTTACATGAATGTCCTTGTTATTTGGTTTATATTTGGTAATCAGTACTGCCAATTTAATTCAACACATATTCGTTAAGCACCTGCCCTATGAAAGGCACTGTAGTAGGTACTGTAATCAACAGATTACAATCCTATAAATTGGTTCAAGAGGCCAAGTCCTGTACTAACCTCATCATTGTGGCAACTGCAAATAATTTATTCTGGGCTCCTATGTCTTTTGTAGAGATAAGATGACTATATCCTGTCTACATGCTTTTCTGCTTAGAGTTCTGTTTCCTAGGAACCAGTCAAGTTTAGGAAGATTTCATCTTGAAAAAGTGACAAAACTCCCAGGAAGGTCCCAGGTTCAGCTGTGCTTCTTGACCATTTGGGAACTGACCTTGGTGGAACAAAACCCATCCATGTCAGTACTTTCCTGCTAATGCTGAGGGGTATAAATCCCCCTTGTCCAGAGAGAGCAGGCTTATTCATCACTAAAGTAGCAATCCTAACTTTCACTGTGCAATTCCATTTTATGTTTGGCTTGCTGTATACCGTAATAAGTTGGAAACTGAGGTCCCAGGTGAGCTGCCCTGGCTGGTGGGGCTGACAGTTCAGCCATCAGAATTTGTACTTAGAAATTGTCCTACTGATGGGGCTATTAGTTTGAGTGGGCATTCTGCTACTGCTGATCAGTACTTAATTCTTTGTTTTCTTGCAATAAACCTTGATTTGAAAGTCTCTTGTGTAAATCACTTTTTTTGGCATCTTACAATTCAAATCTGATCACTTATTGGTTAGTTTATCAGGCTAATGTAGAGCTTGAATTACAAAGATAGAAAATGACAGTGGTTGCTGGGATAAACACAAACCTCTCATTGTATTTAAAGCCATTCATCTTCAGCCTTCCCAGCTTATTTCATAGCGCTCCATGGTCTTTGTCCTCAAGGAGTTTTCAATGCATTATGCAGGAAATTAGATATGCCCAGCTAAGCAAATTACAAGGTAGAACTCGATGGGACAAAGGAGCCATCCTGACAGAGAATTCTAGGGAAATCTGAGGATGGGGAAAAGTACACTTGTAGACAGGAGACTTCAGGAAACCCTCCATGTAGGAAACTGTTCATTGAAGATCCGAGTTCAGTTTTCATCTGGGACACTGAATAGTTGTGTGAGCTTGGGAGAGTCTCTTACCCTTAGTTTCCTAATTTGTAGAATGAGGATAAATAAAAAAAGCCTTCTTGACAGGGGTGTTGGGAAGATCAGATGAGATAACATATGTACAATGCTTGGCAAACCTTCAAGTACTATATAAGAGCTATTACTAGTATGAGGGATAAAGACAGCCCCATGAAGACAGGGGGTGGAGGACAGAAGGATGAGACGGGGCAACGCTGGCAGTCTAGTTTGGTTGGAACCAGACCAATGGAACGGAGAGTAATATCTCCATGAAGAGAAGTTCTATGAAATCAGCATGAAAGGCAGGTTGAAGGCAGATGGTGAAGGTTTTTTTTTTTTTATTTTAACATCAGGTTGAGGAGTTTGTATTTTATCCTATAGGCCATTGAAGGTTTTTAAGTAGAAGAGTGTTGTGGTCAGATTTGTGCCTTAGGAAGTCTATTTTGCCAACTGTGTGAAGGGCTGTTTCCAAACATTTTTGATTGTGTACTGTATCAATAAATATTTTTTTAAGTGAACAACTCCCATGCTCTAATATATATGTAATGTGCATTCTATCTATCTATCTATCTATCTATATATATATAGATATATATACACACACCCACACACTATCTCCACTCTCTCAGGGCCAGACTCCTTCCTTTTGTTCCCCTCCCCTTGGGTTCCCAGGTACCCTAAGAAACTTGGTGAAGTCTCTTTTCTTTCCCATAAACTTGAGTCCCCATCAATTCTATTTCCCCCATTTGTTAGGGGGTCAATGGCTTGTATCCTAGTTTCATTTAATCATTTAATATTGGGTAACTATTTTTAAATAAAGCAATTTTTTAATTTCACAGATATAGCAAGATCACATGTACAAAATACATACAATGTATTTTAGCAAGAATAAATTATGTTTCCAGTACCTTAAGGGAATAGTCCCACCTATACCACCTCAATCTCTAGGAGAGAATTGGGGTTGAAACTTGGCTTAGCACTAGTCCTACTAAGTTCACATTCAGAGATGACACTGAATGAGTCTTTCCATTGGACTGGGGTATTGATGATCACTACCAAATGTTGCTTCTTGAGGTATTGATGGTGGGCTAGTTGCAATACCCAGCTTGGATTTGGTCTCCTAGATTCCTATGGCTCACTCTCCCAGCCTTTGAAACTCTCAAGGTTGGAGACCACTCCTTATTTTTGGACCAGTCCTTATTTTGGGGGTATCAGACGACTCCACCAGATGCCATCACCACCAAATCATAGCTGAAAATGAGATGAAGAGTGGCAAAAAGGAAGTTGCCACAGCTGAAATGCCTTTTTGAATGTCTCCAAAGCCAATCAAAGAACCTTTTTCATTAGGTGGTTAGCTGCCTGGAACCAGCTACAGGAAATCCATTCATGCTCCAGTCTCTCTAAGGTATTTTCCCCCAAATGTCATCACCATTTTCTCAGAGGCAGATCCCCAGCATCTGAGAAAGCTGATGGGGTCTGTGTATGTTCCAGGTATTCATGATGTGTATAATTGATTATGTATATATCATATACATATACTATTATAAAGTCTTTTTTAAGTCATATCCGACTTTATGACCCCATTTGAGGTTTTATTCACAAAGATAATGAAGTGGTTTGCCATTTCCTTTTCTAGCTCATTTTACAGATGAGGAAACTGAGGTAGACAGAGGTAAGTGACTTGTTCAGCTAGTAAGTGTCTAAGGCTGGATTTGAATTCAGGAAGATGAGTCAGGAAGACTCCAAGCCTGGTGGGCTATCCATTGTGGCAACTAGCTGCCATACATAAACTGCTGTACTTATAATTATGTACTTTACAAAACACCAAAATCAAATAAAAAAAGGAGGAGATAGAGATGAAATAATATTTTGTCCTAGAGCACATAGGGAGTTACTAGAGATTAATGATCTGGGGAGTGACATAGTCAGACTCATACTTCAGAAAAATCATTTTGGTAGCTGAGTAGGAAATAGAGTGGAGTGGGAGAGAAACTCAAGGCAGGGAGACTAATTAGTTTATTGCAATAGGTCAATCAAGAGATAGAAAGAACCCAAACAAGGGAGTAATTGTATGAGGAGAGAGAACGGGGACTTCAGTAAGAAATGTTATGACAAGAGTTACAACTGATTAGACATGTGGGCTGAGTGAGAGTGAGGAGGTTGGGAACCTCAGCGAATGGCAGAATGATAGTACTTATAACAGAAATAGGGAAATCAGGTTCTATGGTAAAGATAATGAGTTTGATGATGGAGATTACAATCCATTCGTGCCTGTTCTCCCTTGGTGACTCACTCTGTCCCACCCCAAACCAAAAGGAGTGAGGTAAGACTCTTACTCATAGGTCATCTCCTGAGAGCAGAGAGCCCATATTCTGAGGAATGCCTGCAGCGATCATGAAGTGATAAAGAGGGCAAGGAACAAATATACTGAAAGTTGAGGGGGGGGGGCCACAATTTTCCCAATGGTACCTATGTCTCACAGGTTCTCTTTGGAGAGACAATTAAAAAAATTGGTGGTGGGATTGCTTTTATTATATGTCCAAAGGCAACAAGAGACATCTCATCATGAGACAGTTGATTATCTCATGTTGTACTTGTCATGGTAAGAATTTATAAAAAGATCACTACGAAAATGATTGCAGTTTATGCACTATCAATTTCAGAGAACAAAGAGATAGAAAAATGTTTATTAAGGATTCAATAAGATCCTCTATATTAAATCAGTATATACTTTGATACTTGATGACTTCATTGCAAATGTGGGCGCAGGGGAAGATGGTGGAAAATGTGTCAGAAGATATGCATGATGAGTAAGAAAGGAGAGAAAGGCAGAGGTTTATAGGCTACATGGAAGCCTCAAGCCTATATATCATTTATATTTTCTTTGAGAAATGGATTTGTAGGTGCTGTACATGAAGAGTAATGAATAAAACTACAAAAATGGAATTTATTTTATTATAGTGGAGAGGAAATAACTCATTACCGATGTGGGAGTTGTTTTGGGAGCAGCTGCCGGTGTACAGTCACACCACTGATTTGTCAGAGCAAAGGTCAGAATTAATGCAAAACTGGAAGAAAATATAAAAAGGGAAAAAGAATGTGGAGGCAATGTACACAACTCCAGCTCAACCTATTTAAACTTGTTAGTGATGCTGAAATTTTCGAAATGGATGGAAGAAAGGACATTAATGCCAGTTATAACAATTTCTTAAATAAGTTTAATGAATGTAACTATATAGGTGTAACAAAGAGACCTGGTTCAGTCACTGCTGCTATGATTACGGGTAAGCCACTTAATCCCTTCGGGACTCAGTTTCCTGATTTGTAAAATAAATGTATTGGACTAGATCAATAATCCTATGATCTTGTACTAAAATTTTAACTATTAATTTGACTAAATTTATTAACCAGATGTGGTATTTTGGTCTTTTTCAGTCATGTCTGAATTTGTGACCCATTTGAGGTTTTCTTGGTAATGATACTGGAGTGGTTTATTCTTTCTTTTTCCAGCTCATTTTACAGATGAGGAAACTGAGGCAAAAAGGGTTAAGTGATTTGACCAAAGTCACACAGCTAGTAAGTGTCTGAGGCTGGATTTGAATTTAGGTCCTCCAGACTCCAGGGCCCTCTGCTCTACCAACTGCCACCCAACTGTCCTGATGTGTCATGTCATAGCTGCAAAACCAAAAATGAAACAATAACTGCCTTCAGGCAGCACCTGAACCAGGAAGCTCTATGGTGGAGGTGAGGTGGATGAGCACTCCAGGCATATGAGATAGTCTATACAGTTCCCCCATGAGGTGAAAAGACTGTTTTATGTACAAGTAAAAAATTAGTAGTCCAGTTTGATTGGAATGTAGTATATGAGAGAATAATGCAGAGTCAGTCTGTATTTTAAAAAGTCAGAGGAGTTTGTATTTTACATTAGAGGCAACAAGAATTTATTAAGCGCCCACTAAGTACCAGGTTTGAGGATTGGAGATACAAAGAAGGGCAGAAACAAAGTCCCTGCTGTCCAGGGCTTCACATTCTAGGAGCAGAGATGATATGCAAATAACTATTTTACATACAAGACATAAATGGGTAAATGTAGGGTCATCTCAGTGGGAAGGCATGAGCAGAGGCTTAAGAGGAAGGATCTAGAACAGCCACCTGCTGAAGGTGGGATATAAGTTGAATTTTGAAGGAAGCCATGTAAGCCGGAAGGTGGAGGTGAGGAGACAGAACATTCCAGGCATGAGAGGCCGTCTGGAAATCAAGTGCTGTGTGGGAGGAATAGTGAAGAGGCCACCGTCATTGGACCTGGACTGTAGCATCCATGGAAGACAAAAAAATGGTAGTTGAGTATAAGGAGATTGGAAAGGTGGGAAGGAGCCAGGTTAGGAAAAGGACTTTAAAAGCTAGAATTTTATATGTGATTGTGGAGGTGACAGGGAATTACTGGAGGTCATTTAGCAGAGAGGAGTGTGTGTTTGTGTGTGTGTATGTATGTGTGTGCATGCGCACGCGTGTGACATGATCATAACTGTACTGTGGCAACTGAGTATACATGGATTGGAGTGGAGAAATTTGAGGTAGGGAGGCCAACCAGAAGGCTACTACATTAGATCTGGTGAGGATGACCCATGCCAGGGTGGCGGCTGTGTTAGTGGAAAAAGGGGGATGACTGTGAGAGATGTTGTGAACGTAGAAATGATAAGATCTGATGACAGATCAGATGTGAGGGATGAGTGTGAATAGTTGAGGTGGACACTGATGTCTCAAGTCCATGTAATTGGGAGGATGATGGCTCTCTTGACACTGACAGAAAAGGTGGGAAAATGATAATGACTTATGTTTTAAGCATATTCAGTGTGAGTTACCTCTCTGGCATCTAGTATGGAATATCCAACTAGTAGCTGGAGTTTCCTGTTCGTATGGTTCAGCAGAGAGTAGGGCTAGATGCATAGATATAAGAACCATCTACATAGAGATGATAATTGAACCTACGGGAAGTGAGGAAATCATCACATGAGATACTATAGAGGGAGAAGAAAAAGAGGGCTCAGGAGAGAGGCTTGGGGGACACCAAGGGTTAGTGGATGAAGAACCAGTGAAGGAGACTGAGGATTGTTCAGACACATGGTCAGTTAATCAGTTAATCAGTAAGCAATTATTAAGTGCCTTTTATGTTCTATCATAGAGGCAGCTAGATGGGTCAAGGGACAGAGTATTGGGCCTGGAGTTAAGAAGACAGTTCAAATCTGGCCTCAGGTACTCACTGGTTTTGTGATCCTGGGAAAATCACTTGACCTCTTCCTTAATCCACTGGAGAAGGAAATGGCAAACCATACCTTTGCCAAGAAAACCCCATCAAGGGTCACCAAGAATCGGACACGACTGAATGGCTAAGTAACAATGACAAAAGTGTACTAAGACAAAAATTCAGGATCCATTGTCATGGAGCTCATGGTCTAACAGGTGAGACAACATGTGAGACAACAGCTACATATAGCCAAGATATATGCAGGACTAATGAGAGATAATTACCATAGGGAAGGCACTAATATTAAATTAAGGGGGGTTGGAAAAGTCTGGGTAAGATTTTAACTAGGATTTGAAGGAAGTCCAGAGGGATAGAATTCCACGTGTGGAAAAAAGCCAGTGAAAATGCCTGGCTTATTGTTGTCTGTCCTTTGTTTTTGGAGAGGACCAGTGATGTCACAAGGGTGATGTCTTGACTTGGCAAGGACTGGATTTAAGTGAGGCAGAGCTGTGCAGAGTTGTCACCTGCAAATGCCCTGAGTTGGGAGATGGAGGAACAACAAGAAGATGAGTGTCATTGGATTACTGAGTATGCAGGGATGGGTATGGTGTAAGAACACTGGAAAGTGTTAACAGAATTTTACTGTATTCTGGACTGGTCTGGCCTCTAACCTGGGAAGAGCCAGAGGCTAAACAGAGCAGTCTAGAGACAGGTGTGTCAGGAATTAATTTCAGAGTGAGGAAAACACTTGCAAGTGGAACACCCCCTGCCCAGAAGAATAGTTTTAGCATGTTGGGGTACGGGCAGTGCTTCTATTCATAAGTGGGCTGGACTATGACATAATCATTCTTAGGTTCTGAGTAGTTGTTGCCACAGCAGCCTCATCTGTGGACAATGCAGGTGTTTCTGGGAACAGTCTCCAAGTTGATTATCTCACAGTGGGGCACAATACCTGGTTTGGTTCACTTAGCTGTTGCAAAGAACAGGGAGTGTGAGCAAGTCAAGCAAGGTGATAGATGACTCTCAGGTCCCTGAGAAATAGGGGGCAGCAAACACCTGGTGCTTGGTCAAAGCAATATATTTTGCCAGAGGGTGAACTCATCCAGAGCTCAAAGGATTGTTGTTATGCCAAGCTCAGGGTATAGCCTGCTTGCTGGACTTTAGCTCTAGGAAACAGGGTACTTCCAAAGTATTTTAACAAAAGGGATGTGTAGGTGAGGTTATGACAAGCTCAGAATGACAAAGAGAGGATTTTATATTTGATCCTGGAGGTGAGATAGAGACACTGGAGTTCACTGAAGAGATATGTGCTTCAGGAAGATTGTTTTGACAGTTGAGTGGCAGATGATTTAGAATGGGGCAAGATTTCAAGTGGAAGGACCAATCAGCAGGTTAAATGATGAATACCCCTACCAGAGTCCCAGTGTTAGAGAAGAGAAGGGAGTATATGCCGGAAGTGTTACAAAGGTAGAGCCAAAAGGGGATGGGTGGATGGTGAGAGAAGGGGAACAGTTGGGGTTAACACCTGGATTTTAAGCTTGGATGACAGAGAGAATGGTGGTATTTTTTGACAATAACAAATTCAGAAGAGGGGAGGACTGGGGAGAGGGAGAGGAGGGGGAAGATAATGAGTTCAGTTTTGGACTTGATGAGTTTAAGATGTCTATGGGACATTCAGCTTGAGATATCCAATAGGTGACTGGAGATCATGGTAGAGGTTAGGGTAGAGTAATAGATCGGGGAATCATCAGCAGAGTTGATAATTGAATCCATGAAAAAATGACGAGATTACCAAGTGAAACAGTATGGGGAGGAAAGAGGGCCCAAGATAGAGCTTTGGAAGACACTCATGGTTAGAGGGTGTGACCTAGATGAAGGTACAGCAAAGGAGAGTGAGAAAGAGCTGTAAGGTAGGAGGAGAACCAGCTTAAGTAAGGTTGTGAAACTATGGAGAGTTGAGACTATCAAGGAGATGAGGGGTGATTGGTGGTATTAAAGGTTTCAGAGCAGTCAAGCAAGTAAATTGTGTTTCTTTAATGCAGCATCTGTTATAATTATCTGTGATCAATGGGAGATGTAGGTGGCACAGTGAACACAGTGGCACAGATGAGTGAACTCATCTTCCTGAGTTCAAATCCTGCCTCAGATACTTACTAGCTAGATGACCCTGGGCAAGTCACTCAACTCTGCCTCAGTTTCCTCATCATAAAATGAACTGGAGAAGAAAATAAAATAATTCCAGTATCTTTGCAAAAACCACCCCCAAAACCCCAAAACAAAACCCAAATAGGATCTCGAAGAATCAACTAGACATGACCGAACAACAAAATGGGAGTTGTCTCCAACTCCA
>CM053769.1:126433777-126454212 GCA_028658325.1 Potorous gilbertii
TAGTATGTACAACTGTCCTCTACTTAGCCATCTTGAGGCCACACATTGGTGTAAGTACCCTTCTATCTCAAACTCCCTCCTCCCCCACACTTTCTAACAATGGCTCTGAAAATTGTAATCAAATCAATCCTTTCCAACCATTCCTTCCAAGGCACCGTTGCCCAAGCTATATCATCTTCCCCTATTAGAATGCAAACTCCTTCCATCTTCCTTACTTGTATTTTTATCCCCAGAGATTAGCTCACTGTCTAGCACACAGACTTAAATACTTTTTCTTTCTTTCATTCCTTCGGTCATTCATTTATTCAACAAGCGTTCATTGGGTCCCTATCCTTCCCCAGGCACTGGCCATACAAAGACTAAAATAAAACAGTATCTTCCAGCTGTTTACATTCTTCTGGATCAGCAATGTTACATTTTTATTTGGTTTTCACTTACAAACAGATTTCACAAAGGCATCTTCAATTTCTCCGATCTGTTTAAATTGATGCCTATCAGCAATTTTAGCAGGTTTTTTTTCTCTACCAGGCAATTGTTGCAATTGTAAGTGTGAACTCATTTAAAGGAAAGAACCTGGCTTTCCCTAAAATCATTTAATAGATCTAACCAGAAGTAGAAATTTTCTTATGAAATTAATATTTAATATAAGAAAAAGAACGGTTCTATGAATGATCAAAATACTTGACTTTATAGACCTAGTCTGTTTAATGGGGAAAATTCCAGTCTCTCTATTTGATCTGCTGACAGATCTTCCTTTTACTGAAGAATCATTCTAAACTTCTAATCACAGTTCAACAACCATCTGCCCAATCATACACAGATATTGATATTTGCCACTCTATAGTTAAATTGCATCAAATGTCAATCAATGCAATCAACTCATTAGCTGCCTGTTATTGAGCTGCAGTACTCACTATATACTTTTGCAATTCTTTGATTAAGCAATGACTATATTCCTTGTCTACATCTTCTGACTGATTAGCTCAATGATACAGCTAATCTTCTGAAACCAAATGCATAAAGGAATCATAGGAATTTTAGGGCTATTAGTGACTTTGGAAATTATCTCCACACAAATCCTTCATTTTACAGCAAAGGAAACCATGGTCCAGAAAGATTAAGTAACTTAGGTTGAAAGTCGGCCAAAAATAAAAAAGCCCAGTGATTACTCCCTATTCCTCTTATTCAGAATAACAATATCCAACAAACAATAAAACAATTTGTTAAGTGAAATTTTAAATTTCCTGAGAGAAATTTTAAACAAAAGCCAGAATAAGGCATTCAAATGTCTTCTCATTGTCCCCATGTCATAATCTGTTTTCATTCTACCATCTTCCTAGCTGTCTGAGATTTTAAATTTCTCCAAATGATGTCACAACCAAGAAAAGATTGTGCGACTATCACATACAGAATCTAAAAGCCAGAGGTCAAAGCCACTCACTGGTGTGCTGGCCCACTGCTCCAAATTTTATATCTTTTCTGTCCCTCAGTTATTGCCTGACATGATTTAACAACTGTAATTCCTTATTTAACGATGTCAAAGGTTTTTAGGAAATTGACTGTATTTCACCGACGATATATTTCTTCTTGATTACAGAGTGGTTAAAATGATTTTAAACCAAGACAGCAAAATAAAGCAGTAATAAAATCAATAAAAGGTGCTTAAAACATTCCTTCTATTAGGTAATGGCATTTAAAATATCCGTAGCTTGTAATGGCACTTAGGATATGCCCAAAAATCAATGAGCTAAATTACTTATTGAACTAGTTAATTTGAACATTGAGTTTTTTATGTATATTGATAAAATAGGCTACTGAATACTACTAGAAAGTAGCAATATCATTTTCATGGTCAAATGTCTCCCTCTGCTGGGAAAAATAAATAAATTAATTCTCTCAGGTAAGGAACAAAAAGATACAAAAATGAAAAACTGTAACCTCCAAAAATTCCACAAGAGGTCCCCGAATGTCTGTAGGCTTCCTAAATTCGTGCAGCTTGGTAGACAATCTTTAAGTTAATTTAAGTAAGAAAGATGTCATACAAAAACTTTTTTATCTATTCACCTAAAGTACGAATCATATTCAAGTCCATGTAGATAACTGATGAAAAAGAAAATGAGTTTGTGGTCAAAAATTACAATATAAAGACCATAAGATTTTTCAGGCATTACTAGAATTCAGTTTCTAATAATCTTGGATCTGTTCTCTTATGTCAAGGGGCATGGTTTTTGTTTGGGTTTGAAGGTTTTATTTTTATTTTATGGTTTGATTTTTTTTTAAGACTAAATCTATTTTCAAGGAAATGTCTACATTTTTGTAGCATACTGATTTTAAGGTAAAGTCTGGATCAAGTTACCTTTTTAAAAATTCTTTGAGAACTCTAAGGTTTGAATTTCTTATTTCATAGCACAAGACAACTTTGGAGTGTAAATGATATGTAGGTAGTGAGTTTTTAATAGTATTATTACCATGACTTTTTAAAGATATTGGTGTTTGCAAAAGTTCATTTGCTTTTGCAAAGAATCTTCAGCCTTCATTTTCCCTCTTATCACTGAATCAATCTCTGTTCCCTCCTTCTCTGTGCCAGATGAGCCCCAAGCTGATTGTGGAGTTCTGAAGAGTTTAGCTGGGAACTTTTAGCTATAATGACAAAGGCAGCTTCAGAAATTATTCATATAGCCTGCTTAAGGAAAGCGGATGTTGAGAAGTCATCTGTTTTTAACAGTCAGCAACTTTAAAAATTGTACCTAAAATCTTAAGGTACACACTTTAACTATGCCTATCTGTGAATTATTGCCATTGCAATGTTTTCTTCAATAGTGGTTCATTTATCTCTGCACTCATAGAAAGTTCTCTGCATTTCAATTTTATTCAGTTTTTTATATTTAGACTACATAGACTACTCCAGAGAAGAAGGTCATAAAAAAGAAAAAACCACTGTGATTTGAGTTGGCTTTTGTGTTTCTTCACAGACAAAAACACTATAACCTGAAGAATAAAGCAATGATCCCTATATAAGATTACCAGTAGAATCTTAATTACCAGGAACATCTTTGCCAAAGACCAGAAAAATAAACAAAATATCTTCCTTCATTCAATGAAGTTTCATTAAATGAATCACAAAGAGTGATTTTGAGAAGGCTCATAAACAAATGTTTATATTTGAGTTTTGTTTGGCTAATAGAAAACTGGATTTTACCATTAGAAACTGCAGGTCAAAGAATTTTCGAGTTGGAAAGGACCTTGGTGGTCATCTATTTCAACCATGTACACTGTATACTCTACACTACACATACTTGGAAGTCTTCCAAGGAAAAAGAATGTAATAACCATGAACCAAAATTAACCCTTACTATTTCTCCAATTCAATCCAATTAATATTTTAAATGCCTACATTTTGCAATAACAGTATACTAAGTGTTGGGGATATAAAAATGAAAAATGGTACAGTTCAAATTCCTGACTTCAAAGAGCTTACAGTCCACTGGGGGTAGAGGAGAGGGTATGACATAAACACAGAAGAATGTGATAGGAACAAAAGGAAAGTCCAAAGGGTTCTATGAAGATTTTAGGAGAGAAAGAAGTAGGAGGACTTCATTGAGGAGCTAAACCTTGAATAAGAATATCAAAAGGCAAAGATGATGGAATGCATTCCAGACATAAGGGAGAGCCTGTACAAATAAACAGACACAGCAGAAGCTAACTTGAGACTAGGGAACTGTTCAATCAGTTTAGTCACTATTGTTGAAATGTAGAATTTCTGAAGTAATAAAGCTGGAAAGGTAGGTAAGAGCCAGATTGTGAAAGTCTCTACCTGACAGGCTTTACATGATAAGGAATATCCACTTTACCTTATAGGGGTCAGCAGCAGTCCAAGAAAGTGAGAGAAAGAAGAGGTTCCAGCTATGGATAGAAGTAGACAAGGTTGAATCTTAGGAGACCCCCAAAGAAAGGGATCAGATTTTTCTTACATTTTCTCACTCCTGATACCCCCTTCCTGGAATATTCCTTAAATAAAGTTTAAGTGTAGTTCATATCTAAGGTCTCTCCAAAAAGAACTGAAAAGGTCCCTCTAGAAGAGTTATTGTGCACAGTACAATATCAGATATAGGACAGCTGTTTTCTCTACCTCAAAGTGCTTCAAATGTTAAAAATTCATAAATACACAAATATATAAAACATAAAGTGGTACCCTTTAAATACTATTTAATATTCTTCTTGGATACTGATAATTAAAACATGAAACACTTCATGAGAATGCCAAACAGGTACTTCACCTTCCCCTCAGATTTATACTGTCCAAATAATTCCCTCAAGGACTTCTATCTTCTATCCAGTTAGTCATGCCAGCTAACCTTTGGTGGTCATCTTCCCTCTAAGAAGTGTATAGTTGCAGGAAACACATGCGTTGGGCAACCAGCACTAGATTCAATGACTCTAGACCTCTTAAAACTCACATAAGTAGCCATCAAGTTTGGAAACATCTGCCTCAGAATTGCTATTTCCTCACCTGTGCAAAGGGAAAGAAACACAAAATAGAACTAGCAGTTAGAAACTTGAGATCCTGACTCAAGCTGGATCAACATCAGATATTCTTGCTGTCATGTGCATGTATCTACAACTGTTGGTGGAAGAAGTAGGGAGGTCCTCCTCCACTGGTAGTCCAAAGGAAAGTTGGTTGAGTTCCAAGCAACATGGTCAACAGGAAGGAAAGAGAGGAAGAGACTTTAGCCTCTCCTCTTAAGCGCACTGAGTAGGTAGCTCCTCCTTACATAGTTGCCCAATTCTCTTTGGCACAAGTGCCTCTCACTTTCGCCATCAGGGAAACATGGAAATGAGGATCTAACCAGAGTCTCTGGTGGCTCATTGTCTTTAAAAAAGAGCCAGAGCATGCGTTCATGTCACTAAACGTGACCCAAATGCATGTTCAATCCTATCTCATCTATTACTTAGGTATTGGAAGCTCGTTCCATTCACTTCCTGTTCTCAGCTACATTAAAATGCTTCGTTGGTATAAAATCTTAAAGAAAAGAAATGATGTCTCTGGCCCTTAAAAAATAAAAAGATGAAAAGCTGTGCTCTTTAATCTATTTCCAAATCTCATATTTATTCTGAAACAACTTGTTCAAACCAAGGCATTTTTAGAATACTGTGCTGCCATTAAGTATAAAATATTTGTGGCATAGACAAGGGCAAAAAATAAAATCATTTAATTCACCTGAAAAGATTACAATGATGTTAAGCTAGTTTTAAGCAATTCCTTTCGTTACAATTGAAATTGTCTAATAGGAAAAAGGAATAAATGGAGGGAAGAGAGCAGTAAAATGAGATCCTAACCAAGACTAGCTGGAGAGGAAGCAGCTGCAAGGCCTGAATGCTTGTCTCCAGGGTTTCTTTGATATTTAACTGTCCTATGTGTTCGTGTGCCAAATGTACATGTTTTATTTTAATCATAGTAATCCCTAACTCTGCTTCTACAAGAAAATTAACTATTCAGATGGGAGGCTCCCTGTAGTTTATGCACCAAGATCTGTCTAAGCTGTCTAAGCTGAATCTGTCCAAGACAGCTTCAACTGAATGCCACCATATCCCAGGCTTTAAGGCTTTCAATGCAGAATGGAAAAATAATTTGTAATCCTCTTGTAATGTGCCAGGTTTCCTACATGGATTACTATTTCTGTGACAGGAGGAAGAAATTGCAACAGTATTGTTGGGTTTTTTTGTACTTTTTTTTTTTTTTGCTTTCAAGTAAATGGACTATAATACAAACAAATACAAGAGGATAACGAGATGCTATCATTTATAGGAAAAATAAACAACAAAGGAAATAAACAAATCAAATATTTCCATAACAATTAACCATTTGGGAAAGCCAATACATTTGAAAAATGGGGGAAAGAGTAAGAATAATTTCCATATAGTTAATAATAACTGAAGCATATATTTTTAATTAAATAATTAGATGATAAATAATAAAATAAAGATATTCAAATAGATCAGCTAATCCAGAGAAGTCTGGGAATAAAAAAAGCCAAAATCATCATAATAGGTTACAATTACATTTCCACTTAACAAACATTTATTAAGCACCTACTAAGTACTAAGTGTATATCTAGCCACAAAGAGATATAAAGGCAAAAATGAAATAGTTCATGCCCTCAAGAAACTTATATTCTCCTTGGTGCTAGTACATTAATACTTTCACATTCTTTATCTCAATGAATTTTTGAGTGGAAGGGACTTTAGTGCTTATCTTGTCTAACTTGCTTTTACAAATGAGGTATCCATGTCCCAGAGAAGTTAAGGCCTCCTCCACCCCAACTATGGACCTCCCTCCCTGGCTTCTTTTAAGTCCCAGTTAAAATCCTACCTCCTAAAGATAGGATTTTATTTATTTATCTTGTACATAGGCTGCTGCTGTTCAGTCATTTCAGTCATGTCTGATTCTTTGTGACCCCATTTTGCGGTTTTCTTGGCTAAGATACTGGAGTGGTTTGCCATTTCCTTCTCCAGTTCATTTTATAAATGAGGAAACTGAGGCAAATGGGTATTGATCACACAGCCAATATGTGTTTGAGGTCAGATTTGAACTCAGGAAGATGAGTTAGATTGTAAACTCCCATTAGATTGTACACTCCTTGAAGGTAAGGATTTTCTTTCACCTTTTTCCCCCCAGATCTTGGCATAGTGCCTATCACATAGAAGGAGCTTAATAAATGTTCAGTGAATTTAATTAAATGATTTTCCCAGTTCACATGACCTACTCATAGCAAGAATAGAATTAAACTTACTGTCAACGCCCTGAAGATTCTTAGGACAAACCTGTAAGGGGGGGGGGGGGCAGGTCTTATTCTCATTCTATAGAGGAGCAAAATAAGGCATAAAGAAGAGGTAGGTAGGGTGACAGAGTAGAATAAGCATTGGTTATAGAGTCAGAGTGCAGATTCAAATCCTGCCTGTATGTCCTTAGACAAGTCACTTGAGTTCTTCAGCCTTAGACTCGTCATCAGTAAAATGAGGAGGTTGACAAGCTGGTCTCTGAGATCCTCTCCAGATCTAGAGCTAGTCTCATGAAGTATCAGAACCATTTGAACTGCCACCCAAGATATCTTATGTAACATGAAAGTTTTCATGTAGCTAACTGGTGGTGTTTGAGCAGAATTTTGAAGGAAACAGATTATTCTAAGAGGAAGAAGTAAGGTGGGAAGTGAATTCCAGACATAGGGAACAGTCCATGCAAAGGCACAGAGAAGTGGGGCAGTATTGATAGAATTGAGGTCAGTTTCACTAGACTGTGGAGTATGGGAAGAGAAATAATGTATAAGATTAGAAAGGTAAATGGGAATCACATTGTGAAAGGATTTAGCTTTGAAAACCAAAGACAGGTCCTTCTATTTGATCCTAGAGGCAATGGGGAGCCATTGGAATTTATTGAGCAAGTAAGTGACATCAGGTTTACACTTCAGGGAAATCACTTTGACAGCTATCAGAAGGAGGGATTAGAGAGGAGAAAAGCTTAAGTAAGATAGACCCATTGGGAGGGTATTGTAAATATTCTAGGCAAGAGGTAATGAGACCCTAAACTTGGTGCATAACTAAGTGAGAAGAGATAAGAAATAAATAAGATATGTTATACAGAAATGGCTGACTGAATGTGGGCTAAGAGAGAGTAAAGATGTCAAGAATAACACTGAGTTTATAAATCTGATTGATAGGAAGGATGGTAGTGCCCTCAACAGAAAGAGAGAAATTCAGAAGAGGGGTGGTTTTAAAGGGCAACATAAAAATGAATTCATTTTTTGAACATATTGAGTTTGAGACATTTAAGGGACATCCAGTTTGAAATATCTAACAGGTTGGTGGAGATGCATAAGCAGATGTCAGCAGAGAGCATAGAGTTGGGTATACAGATTTAGCAGTCATATGCTTGGAGATAATGATTAAACCTGTGGGAGTTAATGGGATCACTGAGAAAGAGTGTACAGTGAAAAGAAAACAGAGCTTGGGAATGGATCCTTGGAGTATATAATTAGGAAGTCTGATACGTATGATGATATAGCAAAAGAGACTAAGAGTGAGTGGCAAGATAGGTAGGAAGAAAGCCAAGAGAGAACTATGTCATAAAAATTCAGAGATGAGAGAACACTCAGGAGGAGAATGGGGTCAACAGTGTCAAATGCTGCAGAAAGATCAAGAATGATGAGTATTGAAAAGAGGTAACCAGATTCATCAATTTCAGAGATCACTGGAATAAAGAGATCACATATAATAAAATATAACTATATTTTTGTGATACAAATAACTAGAAGCAAAATAAATGACCATCAATTGGAGACTAGATTAAAAAAATATGGTATGTGAATAAAATGGATTATAACTGCTTTAAAAGAAACAATAATGAATATAGAGAAGCACAAAAAGATTTATATGAACTGATGCAAAATAAACAGAATAGGAAATAAATATATATGACTACTACTATTTAAAGAACCACCACCACAAAACAATATAACCAAAAGCTGTAGAATTATAAAAAATAAGCTCACCCTCCCTTATCCATTATTCCCCACTCCTTTCCAAAAGTCAAGAATCATAAGTGTGAAACATTGCATATGTCATTTTTCTTTAACTGTTGGTCAGTTTTGTTGAATTTCTTATTCTCTTCCTCTTAAAAATTTTTTGTTCTAAGAGATGATTTTCTGGGAGGGGAAGAAGAAAGGTATAGAAGAAAACCAAGGCAATGCAAAAAAAAAGGAATAAAAATCTATGTTTAAAGGGATCATTGGTTATTTTGGGGAGAGCACATTCAATTGAGCGATAGATCTGAAAGCCAGATTGCAAAAGGCTGAGAACTGAGAGGAGAGAAGAGAAGAAAGAGATGTGAACAGAAACAAAGAGGTCAGGAAATGGAAGGAGGTGAAACAGTAGAGAGAAGATAGACTGGCATAAGAGAGAGGGATGGGAAAGGTTAGTCCAGAATGAACCAATCTAACTAATATCAGAGGGAAAGCACAACCCCAAAGTCTGGTTAAGCAAATCTATGGAATTAGCAGGGAAGGGAGAAGGAAATAAGGATCTATGTAGTGCCTACTAAGTGCCAGGCAGTGTGGTAAGCACTTTACAGATTATCACATTTGATACTCACAACAACCATATCCTACCTTTCTTCCCATCCGGTCACTCATTCTCATTCTTTTTTGCTGTATCATCATTCATATCAACCATACCGTGTGTTTACTATCCTCATTTTACAGATGAGAAAACTGAGACAGAACAAGGTTAAGTGACTAATATGGGATCACACAACTAGTAAGTGTCTGAGACCCTATTTAAACTTAGATTTTCCTAACTCCAGGCCCAGCACTCAATCCACTGTGCCACGAGGTAACTAATGGTGAAAGGAATTGAAATAAGTATCCACCTATACTCTAAAGCAAAAACAAAAATGTCCCAAGCCTTGATCCTTTGATAGTATAATTGCAATATTACAAACCTTAGAAAGAAGGAAATATGGAAGAAAGGAAAGAAGGAAGGAAGAAACCCTTTGATTCTATTTTGGGAAGCTATGTGGCACAGCAGAGAGAACGCTACCTGGACTTAGGAAGGCCTGAGTTCAAATCCAACTTACTTGTTTTGTGACTCTGGGCAAGTCCGTTAATCTCTGTTTGCTTCAGTTTTCTCGTTTTATAAATGCATAGGAACATAATAATAGCACCTGCCTGCCAGAATTGTGAAGATGAAAGATAAAATTTATAAATCCATTTGCAAATCTTAAAGTACTACGCGGATGCCAGCTCTCGTTATTCTTCCCATAATTACACAAATACCTTCACTGAACGGAAGGACAATACGCAAGCAACATTGTTACTCTGAATCAACTAGTGAAAACAGTAAACTATTCATTAAAAACTGCCAAGGGGGTGCAAGGAGTACAGCCAAGCTCTCCAATACAACCCCTCTACAAAGATCTAGAAAATAAATCAGACTGAGTGATCAAAAAATTCAAGAAAAAAAAATCACAGTGAGTCATATTTCAAGCCCAGGTCAGCATAGACAAATAGAGGGGTCTGTGGATATGAGAAAATTAGAATGAACCAAATAGAAGCCGATGACTCCATAAAGCAACAAGAAATATTCAGTCAAAAGACTGAAAAATAGGGGAAAATGGAAGCTATAACAAAAACAACTAAACTGGAAAAAAAGACAGAAGAGAAAATTTGATAATTATTGAACTACATGAAAATCATGACCAAAAAAATCTTAGACATCAAATATCAATAAATATTAAAACTTCTCAGATCTCTTAGAATCAGAATAGGTGGAAATAGAAAGAATCCACCAATTACCTCCTAAAATAAATCCCAAAATGAAAACTCCCCATATTATATATCCCCAATCCAGAGCTTCCAGGTCAAAGAAAAAAACTGTAAGAAGTCAGAAAAAATTCAAGTATCAAGGAGTGATAATCAGGATTTGTCAACCACCCTGATAAAGAAGAGAGCTTAAAATATTATATTCCAGAAGGCAAAAAATATAAACTTATAACCAAAAATAAGGCCCAGGAAAACAGTATAATCCCACAAAGGAAAAAAATGCATCTTTAATAAAAGTCTTCTAAACATTCTTGATAAAAAGACTAGAGCTGCACAGAAACTTTAAAATATAAATACAGAAACAATAGACATAAAAAGGCAAAAGTGAATGATCATAAAGGAATCAAACAAACATAAACAGTTTACATTCCAATATAGAAATGATATAATGATCTCATAACTCAATCATCATCAGGAATCATAGGGTCAAATTAGACAGAAGATCTGGGAGTGGTTCTATTATTTTTCAACCATCTAAAATAAGAATGAAAAGGGAGGGGAAAAGGAACACACAAGGTAGGGGCAGGGAGAGGTGTACAGAGTTACACAAGTAAACATCTAAATAATCAAGGAGGAAGGGATAGAGGGAGCTAGTAACACTTGAACCTCAGTCTCTAAACTAGTCAAATGATGGAAGAATGCATGCCCATGTGCTCACATACACATGAAACTGGGCAAAAATACATTTCACCAAATAGGGGAAAGAGGAGATAGGAAAGGGAAGGACAAGATGAATATAGATTTTTCTCCTCAGTGAAGATATTCAAGCAAAGGCTAAAGTGCCCATTTGTCCATATCATGTCACTTAATAAAAATCACTCATTCATTTAGCAACTAAGAGTGTTCAGACCTTTATTAAGCAATTGGACAAATAGGGGAAATCACTTTCTCTATGAGGATGTTTCCTCCAGTTCAAAGGATCAAATCATCATATATACATCAAATATACATCAGAAAAAAGAACAGACCTTTGACCTAGCAATACCACTTCTAGATCTGATCTCAAAGAGATCATAGAAATGGGGAAAAGATTCATATGTACAAAAATATTTATAAAAGCTCTTTTTGTGGTGGCAAAGAATTGGAAATTGAGGGGATGCCCACCAGTTAGGGAATGGCTGAACAAGCTGTGGTATATGAATGTAATGGAATACAATTGTGCTATAAGAAATGATGAGCAGGATGATTTCAGAAAAACCTGGAAAGACTTGCATAAACTGATGCTGAGTGAAGTGAGCAGAACCAGGAGAGCATTGTACACAGTAACGATAATATTGAGCATGATCAACTATGATAGATTTAGCTCTTTTCAACAATAAAATGATTCAAGATAATTCAAAAGACTCATGATGGAGAACGCTATCCATATCCAGAGGAAGAACTATGGAATCTGAATGGAGATCAAAGCATACTATTTTTGCTTTTAGGGGTTTTTTTCTTGTGTTTTTTTCCTTTTGTTCTGATCTTCTTTCACAGCATGACCAGTGTGGAAACATGTTTAATATATTGCATGTTGTCTTGGGGAGGAAGTAGGAAGAGGAGGGAGGGAGAAAAATTTGGAACACAAAATCTTTTTAAAAATGTTGAAAACTATCTTTACATGTGATTGGAAAAAATAAAATACTATTAAGTTGGGAGGAGAAAGAAAAAAGAGAGGGATTAATCTTAAGCAAAATAAGTTCTAACAAATGATGGTAGATTTTGAAGAGAAACTTAAAAGAAAATAAATAAAGGAGAAGAACCTTTTATTGGGCTCTGCGTGAGGAAAAGAAGAGAGGGGCAGGGCAACAGAAACAGATTATACTAAACATAGAGCACTGATGCTGAGCTCATTCCCCTCTCAATACCCTCTTCGTCTTTATAAAGAGGGGATAGGAAATAACGAGAAGGAAAAGCATAAAATAAAAAGTATATGTGCAATTGACAATCGTAATTGAATGTGAATGGGATGAGCTCACACATAAAATGAAAGAGGATAGCAGAATGAATTAGAAAGCAAAATGCGGCAATATGCTGTTTACAAAAAAATACTCAAAACTAAAAGATGCATGCAGTTAAAATAAGGAATTGGAGTAAAATCTATTATGCTTCAGCTGAAGTAAAAAACTCTATTTTGCTTCAGCAAAAATAGAAATCATAATCACAAAGCAATAGCAAAAATAGACTTACTTAAAAGAGATAAACAGGGAAACTGTATTTTGCTGAAAGGCATGATAGACAATGAATGATTATCAATATTAAATATATATCCACCAAATGGTATAACATGAAAGTCAAATGAATTACAGGTAAAAATTGAAACTATAATAATGGGGGACCTCAAATTACCCCTTCTCAGAGATAAATCAAAACAAAAAATAAGTTAAGGACCTGAATTGAATTTTAGTAAAATTAGATAAATCTCTGCAGATTATTAGAATGGAACAGAAATGGAATGGAATATTTCTCAGCTACAGTACCATCACAAAAATTGACCATATATTGGGACATAAGAATCTCACAAACAAATTCAGAAAAGCAGAGATAACAAACACATTACAACAAACCACTTTGTAGATTACATTTGTAATCTATATTTTGTAGGTTACAATGCAATAAAAATTATATTCAATAAAAAACCATTGATGAAATGATTAAAAATTAATTGAAGACTAAATAATAGATTACTAAAGAATGGTTAGGCCAAGGAACAAATCACAGAAACAATCTATAATTTTATTAAAGACAATAACAATGAGGTAACATAACAAATTTTTGAGATACAGCCAAAGTAGCCCTTAAGGGAAAATTTGTATCTCTAAACACTTTCATCAGTAGAGGAGAGAAAGAGAGGATCAAGACATTGGTCATACAATTTAAAAAAGAAACTGGTAATTAAAAGCACCTAAGAAAAAGCCAAAATAGAAATTCTGAAAAATCACAGAACATAGTAACAAAATCCAAGGATAAAAATCTTTTAACTTAATAAATAAAACATTAGCTCATGATTTAAGAAGAAAATCAAATTACCATTATCAAAAATGAATAAGGTGAATTCACAGCCAATGAAGAGGAAATTAAAAAGTTATTAGGAAGTATTTCACCCAATTATATGTAATAAAACTGACAATCTAAATGAAATGGATGAATAATTACAAAAACAATACAATAAAATGCCCAGATTAACAGAATAAGACATAGAAATACAACATAGTCTTAGAAAAAAAGAAATTGAATATGCCATAAATAAACTCCCAAAAGAAAAACAAACAAAGACAGAATGGATTTACAAGCAAATCATATCAAATATTTTAAGAATAACCAATTCTAATATTTATTAACTGTTTGAAAATATAGGAAACAAAGAATTCCTACTAATATCCTTCTACAATACAAATTTGGTCCTGATATCTACACCAGAGAGATATAAAAATGAAAAAGAAAACTACAGGCAAATATCTCTAATGAGTACCAGTGCAAAAATTTTCAATAAAATATTAGCAAAGAGACTACAGTGACCTATGACCAAAATTATACAGTATGATCAAATTAGATTTATACCACAAGGGCAAATCTGGTTAAACACTAGAAAAACTATAAATGTAACTTTCCATATTAATAACAAGAAAAAAAAGTTCATAGTTATATCAATAGATGCAGAAAAAGCTTTTGATAAGCTATGACACCCATGAATGTTAAAAACCTAGAAAACATAGGATCTTTCCTTAATATGATAAGCAGCAGCTTTCTAAAATGAAAATCCAGTATTATCGACCTATAAACAGAATCGACAAAAGAATCCATCTATAAACATTTATTAAGCACCTAGGCACTGTGCTAAAGATGAGTGATACAATAAGAGGCAAAGTATAGTACCTGCCCTCTAGAAGCTCACAATCAAATAGGTCCAGTATCACCATTACTATTAAATCTAGTGGTAGAAATGCTAGCTATAGCAATGAGAAGAAAATGAAATTGAGAGAAGCATCAGCAAAGAGGAAACAAAATGATTGCTTTTTGTAAATGATAGGATGGCATATTTAAAGAACAGTATAAAGTAAAATAAAAACTAATTGAAACAACTTCAGAAAAGTTACAGGATATAAATAAATCCACATAAATCATCAGCATTTCTATATATCACCAATAAAATCCAGTCACGTCCAATTCTTCATGATGCTATGGACCATAGCAGGCCAGGCCCTTCTATCCTCCACTATTTCTCAAAGTCTCTCCAAATTCATGTTTATTGTTTCCATGACACTATCTATCCATTTCATTCTCTCCCCTTTTCCTTTTACCATCAATCTTTCCTAATATTAGGGTCTTTTCCAATGAGTCCTGGACAAAGTATTTAAGCTTCAGCTTTTTCAGTATTTGATTTTCCGAGGAATAGCCTGAATTCATTTAAGTATTGATGGATTTGATCTCCTTACTGTCCAAAAGTCTCTCAAAAGTCTTCTCCAGCACAGTCTGAAAGTATTTCTACAGTACTCAGTTTTCCTTATAGTACAATTCTCACAGCCACACAATGCTACTAGAAATACCATAGCTTTGATTGTATGGACCTTTGTTGATAAGATGATTATCTCCATTTTTCAGTACTCTATCCAGATTTGTCACAGCTTTCCTTCCAAGAAGCAATCTTCCATGAATTTCAAGACTGCAATCACTGTCTGCAGTGATCTTGAAACTCAAGAATGTAAAATCTGACATTGCTTCCATTTCTTCTCTGTTTGCTGGGAAGTGATGGGACCAGTTGCCATGATTTTAGTTTTGTTTTTTTTTTTTAATGTTGAACTTCAAACCAGCTTTTATACTTTTTTCCTTTACACTCATAAAGAAGTTCCTTGACTCTTCTTCACTTTCTGCCATCAGAGTGGTATTGTCTGTATATCTGACATTGTTGCTACTTCTCTCGGCAACTTTGTTTCCGGGTTTTGATTCATCCATCCTGGCATTTCACCCGATTTACTCTGTATGTGTTAAATAAGGTGACAATATACATCCTTGTCGTATGCCTTTTCTCATCTTAAACCTATCAGTTCCATGTTTAGTTCTAACTGTTGTTTCTTGGCCTACAAACAGATTTCTCCAGAGATTATCTGGTACTCCCATCTCTTTGAGGACTTGCTACATTTTGCTACATCACCTATGAAGTAAGGATTAAAAATTTAAAAGGAAATAACAAGTAGCCACTGAATGCAGCAATGGAAAAAGTATAAAATGATGATCTGAACATATAATGATTTTTCTAATGTATATATTTATTTTGTATCATATAGTTAATTGAATATCCAGCATTTTTTTTCAAAAGATAAGGAAGCCTGTCAAGTCCAAAAACAGAAAGCCAGGGTTATTTGAAATCAAAGCTTCAGGGCTCTCTCTATGGACTACTAGGCCTCCCAATTACTCTTGTAGCTATGAACATAATCCATCTTTGAAATCAATTAATTTCATCATTGAAAGAGATTTTTGAAATGATGCCCTTCAACATCCTACTCTATATAGGAACCTGATAGATGGACCTGCTTTTATCACCCAACCTCTAGTACAACTAAGTGGCAGAGTAGATATAGTGCTGGACCTGGAGTCAGGAAGACCTAAGTTCCAATTCTGCCCCAGACACTTAGCAGCTATGTGATCCTGGGCAAATCACTTAACCTTGCAGTCACAATTTTGTTATCTGTAAAATTATAATAATAGTACTTTCCTCGCAGAGTTATTATGAGAATCAAATGAGATAAAATCTGTAAAGCACTATATAAATATTAGCTGTTATTGTTGTTTAAAAAACAGAACAATATTCATACTCATTCAATCTAGAATTAAAGAAAATTGCTACATTAATAGTCAATTTATTCCCACGAAAAGCTTTACATTCTTTCAGGAAAGACAAGGTGAGATGAGAAATATGATTTATAGGAAAGGTTAATCTGGAAACTGGAAATGAGAAGAAAGAGATGACTGAGGAAAACTATAAATGGATTCATCTTTCACTTGTCCCTCCCCTTTATTCCCCACATTGATTAAACGAAAAGTCCCACCAAGTTTCTTCCTTTTGTAGTAGAAAAAGATTTACCTGTGTCAAGAGCTCTCATTGTGTGGCTCAAAGGGAGGCAGAATAGATATCCCTAGCCTCTTCTCCCTCCACCCTTCTCCAACAGAGACTTTTATTCCTAACAGGAGGGGAAGCTGAAAATTAGAGCTACAGAGAGGACTGACAGACTGAAAGTATAACTATCTGCTCCTTTAAATATTGTTCATCTAAGGAATGTGATTGGATTCAAGCTAACATCTAATTACTCATTTGGGAGGAGAGGACCCCAAACTCTAAATCTAAGCTTGACCACTATCAATTCCACAATTAACATCCATAATGAATAGCAAAGAATCCCATTTATCCAAATCACAGCAAAGCAGAAATCAGAGAAGGTATACATAGATGAATGCAGATGAGACAATACAGAATGAAAGAATTCTCCCATTGGGAGTGAAATAACTCAGCTCAAGCAGTAAAGAGGGTTATGATTCTCAACTAAAGAGAAATGCTCCACAATCCCTAGGACTGCAAGTTGAAGGTAGAGACATAATGGAGACCTGCCAGCGCCACTCATATCTTCCAGTAGTCCTTTCCTTAACAACCTAAAGTGATATCTTCCATCTTCTATCTCAAAGCCAGAAGTCAGAAGTACTCAAAGCAACTCAATGGAAGGGTCCCAAGTAAGGCTCACATTGATGAATGCCCAAAGGAGACTGGCCCTAAAGAGTCTGTATCAGTAATGATACTAGCAGCTGCTGTGGAAGTGTAAGACCAACACAGAGGGGCTGCTAACACAGGTTCTTGATTTGATTTCCTAAAGGAAAAACAGCTTCAAAGGGGTTAATAAGCTTACTTTAATTAAACAATGCAGAAAGATAAAGATATGTAAGTAGAGAGAAGTGAGTATCCAAGAAAGAATCCAATCAACAGGGCTCCAACTGCCTAAACAAAGTAATTTACATCACCAGAGCAGGGAGCACCAACATTTGGGTTCACAAAACTGGGCTGGGGACAGGGCATCCCTTAACAACGACTTCCCAGAGTCTCATCTGAAAATCACAAAGACACATTCTTCCCATGAGTGAGTCCCCAAAGCAAAACACCAACCTCCCAGCATATATAACAAAGACTCAGCCCCTGATTGAATGAAAAGCTTGAAAGCCCATCTGCTTAGTGCCTGATTGCCTCAGCACCTGCCAGGGCTCTGTGTGACTCAGAATGTACCACAGCTATGAGCTGAACCAGAGTTCAAAGCAGCAAGATGTCCATGATTGAAATATTTGTGTACCTGTAGACGTGGGAACACAGTTCTTGTTCCAAGGGAAAAGGAGACACGTGATCACATAGGCCTATTAATGGACAGGGAAGATCTTATATTCCATTAACCCTATAGAATTCCAAAGGGATACTAACAGAGAACTGAAGCTCTTTCACCTCTCACCAACTTGACCCAGCTCCTCACACAGGACAGGGCACCCATCTCCATCCCATACTAATGAGCTTTAGGACAGAGGTTATACTTTAAAATGTCTCTTAAATCTGTCTTTTATCCTTTTCCACATGGCCTTCTAGGTCCTTGGGTATGGCTTTTTGACTGAGTACAAGTTTTACAGAGCAAATCCTTTTATTAAGGCGATTTGTTCTATGAAGTTTGGATTCAGAGAAAGAATCACACTTGAGGACCTAAAGAACCACATGTGGCCTCAAGCGCACACTCATCTCCCTAATTCCAGGGTCTACCACTTCCTCTCCAATTCTTCCAATCCACCCCACATATTACTAATTATATTAACCTTCCTAAAATGTTTTGAAAAATGTTGATGTTACTCCCCTACTCAAAGATCTAGAATGGTTCTCTATTGAACAAACCCTGCCTGGGCATTGTGTACTTTATCAACTCTACCTACTCCATTTGCTCTCCCATTGATGGCTATCCTAGTCTGTTGTTGATTTTTCAGTTTGGATTTCTCTGGCACCTTTCACTTCAGTTTGAAACAGAAATTGGGACACATTTCTTCCCTTTCTGGAGGAAGAGAGGTGGTTCAGTAGAGTGGCTAGAGCATTGGGATTGAAGTCAAGAATGCCAGAGTTCAAATCCAAACTCAGTTGTGTGACCCTGGGCAACTCACTTAACCTTTTTTTGCAGCAACTTCCTCAACTGAAATAGGGGTAATGGTAGTACCTACCTCTGAGGCTTATTATGAGGATCAAATGATAAAATATTTGTAAAGATCTTAACTTGGTGCCTAGTACATAGTAGGCACTTCCTTCCTCCCTTTCCTACCTCATTAATATAAACTGCTTCATTTCCAAGGTTTTATAATTAGGCTGCCATACTACCTAATAATTTTATTTTTTACTATTTCACCAAAGTTTAGCCTCTGTTCTAGTCACTACCAAATTTTTAACTCAAAAAGTGTTTGTTAAATATCTATGTGCAGGGCAGTGAGAGAGAAAAAATGAAAAAAAACAGACTGACTGTCTTCAAGGAGTTCACAATCTAACAAAAGCATAGTCCATGCATAAAAACATCTATAATATGTTAAAATGTAATAAATGCAAGACTAATCAGAGAAGTACAGAGATAAGAAAAGAATCACTTTCAGTTGATAAAAACAAGAAAGACTCCAAATGGGAAGAGACATCTGAAGTGAGTCTTGATTGAAGAGAAGGATTTCAAAAGATGGAAATTAGATGCTTCTCAAATGCCCCAAACAATAGAAATTCAGGAAGAATGAAAAAAATGCAGAAGTCAAGGACAGCAACTGCAACAAGGTGACAGCAGAGATACCAATGAGAAACTTCTTTTTAAATGTATACTAGGAGAAGTCCTGTGGAGGTAACAGTGAAGAAATGGGCTTAGGGCATTAGGGACCTGGCCACATCCTTCCTAAAGGTGAATCTATCTTGGTTTTTTTTGTTTTATCACAATCAATATCTATTTGTGCTAATACAGACTAGTGCACTTAGGTACACTGCTGGTAGAACTGTAAATTGGTCTAACCATTCTGGAAAATATGTGAGACATTAAATTGTTCATATCCTTTGATCCAAGATCTGGCTTGGTCCATACCCCAAGGAAGATAGAAAGAAAGATCTCATATATCCAAATATTCGTAGCAATACTTTTTGTGCTAGCAAAGAACTGGAAGAGAAATGGGTACCCTTCAATTTAGGAATCACTGAACAAATCATGATATATGATTGCAATAGAATATTATTACATCATAAGAAACTATGAAGAATTCAGATAAACATTGAAAGATTTGTATGAACTGATATTGAGTAAAATAAACAGGAACAGGGAATTAATGTGACACTGTGACTATAATCAAGTAAATTTTTAAAAATAAAAGGAAGTTGAATTCTAAGTAACTGTAATGAAAAAACCTTGGTTCCAGAGAACTAATAATGAAACATGTTTTGTCTCAGGAGAGAAGTGGGAGACTATGAGGACAGAAAGTTTCATTCACTATTAGATATGATCAATGTATTACTGTCTTTGCTTCACTTTTTTTTCTATTACAAGGGAGGGTTCAGTGTTGGGGTGCAAGGAGGTTCTATCTGGAAATGATGTGTTGCAAAAACAAAAAGGCATCAATAAAATTTGTATGTAAAAGGTTTAAGTATGGGACCTAGGAAAGAACACTTGGGCCCAGCAAAGGCAGTAGTATAGTAGGAAAATCACTGAATTTGGAATCAGAAAACCAAACTTAGAATTTCAGCTCTACAACTTGCTAGTGGTGTGACCTTGGGTAAGTCACAGGACTTCTCTCAGTCTCATTTTTCCTCTCTGTAAAAGGAGAGGAACATTGAATTAGATGATCTCTAGGGTCTCTTTCAGTTCTAAATCTTATAATACTCCACACAGTGATCAAACATAACTCCAAAGGACTTATGATGAAAAATGCAATCCACCTTCAGATAGAACTGATGGACTAAATGTAGGCTGAAGTATATTTTCTTCATACATACCCTTTTTTTTGGCCATGGCAGGAATTTATTTTGCATACACACACACACACACACACACACACACA
>CM053769.1:126454712-126476511 GCA_028658325.1 Potorous gilbertii
CAGAATTTGTTGGGAGTTCTTTTTATAGATAATTATGGGCTGTTGGTTCGGAGCTAGCATATGTGAGCCTTTCTACTCCACCATCTTGGCTCTGCCCCTGTAAATTAGTTTCTATTCAAAACTTGTATTATCTTTGGCCACCACTTCCCTCTGTTTGTCAAGTAAGTCAAGTGTTCACTAAGGCCCCTTTTTGTGCTTTTTTCAAAGTTGATTTGCAACAGTTAAATTTCTGTACAGATAATAATGTGTCAATGTCATTTCTACTGTCCATGACACATTTTTCATTATCTTGCTTAGAGATGTGGTTAGTTTAGAATTGTTCTGATTTTATGATATATCTGGATTCAAGTCTTCCCTCTGACAAATACTGGCTATGTGATCTTGGGCAAGTCATAAGCCCTCAGGGCTCTAGACAACTTTCTAAGATCATATGCTGCAAAGAAGTTGCCAACCTGCATGAGTAACAGTATTTTCCTCACCTGGAAGTTCCTTACACCAATGATATCACAATTCCAGTCCCTATCACCATTCCTATCCTTTTCTCAATATTATTTTTTCTAACTTTTTGCTAATTATGACATTCTGATCTTTGCTCCAACAAGTCAGTGGTCTACACACAGATACCTGATTTAAGATGATTCCCCCATCAACAAGTATTTTCCTATTAAAATATAATCAATTTCACTTTTTATGATGCCACCTGGTACTCACCATGCCTAGCGTCTACTGATTCTTTCAAATAAAATGTTCAAGATATAATGATTTGAGGTTTCTGTATATTCTACATGTCTTTGTCCTCTCTTCATTCTTTATTCCTGACTCATATTTTACCATGTATCCGATATCTACACCTATTTCCACCTTTGCACTGAAATGCTAGGTGGCACAGAAGATAGACTATTGGGTCTGGAGTCAGAAATATCTGAGTTTAAATGTGGCTTCAAACACTAACGTGTGACCATGCATAAAATCACAACTTTTGTTTGCCACAATTTCCTCAATTGCAAAGTGGCTATAATAATAGTATCTCCCTCTTAGGATTGTTGTGTGGATAAAATGAGATATTTGTAAAGCACTTAGCACAGTGCCTGAGCACATAGTAGGTGCTATTAGCTATTATTATGATTATAATTTCCCTTCATTAATGAAATATTATATTGACGGCCACAGTGAATGTTCATTTAATTTGGAGGGTCTTATTGCATGCTTCATAGAACTGTTCTACCTCCTCATCCTATAAAATTGATGTCGGCATATAAGCTGCAATTAATTTCATGGTAGACATTTTGGAATTGCTTTTATGAACACTGTAGTACAAAGTGGTCAAATGTACCATGAAATATTTCTTGTTGCCTTTGGTCAAATGATAAAACTGACTCTGACTTCTTTGCTTCTCCAAAAAGTACCTGAGAACCACCTTCCTTGATCTCCAACTTTTTTTTTAATTTCTTTATGACGAGAAGGTCAAGTTTGGTTAAGATTCAGTTCTTCCCATAATACTGGTCACTGGACAAGGACCTCAAATTTGGAGAAACAATGACTAAGTCAACATTTACTGAAGGTTTAAAAATCATGAGATTCTTAGCACTCTCTTCCCTCCTTTCTGTTATTTAACTACCATTTCAGCTCTAGAGGAATTGGAAAGGACAAGATCAGGGGATGTTTTGCATTTTTTTTACTGCTGTCATTTGACCACTGCTGATTGTCCTCGCAGTACTTAAGGCTGGTGCTCAGAAAGCAGATTATGTCTGTTGCCAGGACTACACACTCAAAGCCTTTCCAGCATGGCAGAGCTTGCCAGAGCCAATGTTTCAGTAGCCTCGCCTTTGAGAAACCAGGACCCTTTACATCACAATTGAGCACTAAAGTAAGACCTTTTGTCTGAGAGAAGGCTGTGCTATTCAGGGCTGAACCTCATCCCACAGAAGCTAGTCAGGATTAGTAAAGCCAAACAGATTTCTGTAGAGCATACTTAGTTTTCAGAGATGCTGAGCTCCCTAGAAATCAAACAGAAAAGCTTTCTAAAATTCAAAGTATAGAATGTTAAGGAAATTCCTCTCAAAAATGACATTTATACATGAAAATTAACTTTCTGTTCATAAATCAGGACGGCATTGACCTTCATTTATTAATTATTACAGGAAATCTTACTATCGCCCATTCACTGACACAGCAGAAACTGGAACCAAAAGTTGACTGTATCTGTTCAATTATCTATGACTTCAGAAAAGGAACATGGAAACTGTACCAATTTTAAGGTGCCACAAAGTGGACAAGTAGGCTAACCTTAGTGTTGAAATTAGCATCAGTGGCCTGTAGTTTTTAGGTTTAGGTTTAGGCAAGTCACTTAGTCTCTATGGACCTGTTTCCTCTTCTGCAAAATGAGGGGCTTGCCAAAAATAGCTGTCCTCCAAGAAACCATCCAGATTTTAGCTGCAAGGTCATTTCTTCTCATTCTTTAGTGTCTAAATAACTCAGTCAATTATCTGAAAATGGTCCCAGTCACCACTACATGAAGGCCTTTTAATATTTTATAGAGAAGTGACTACGAGACATCAGTATTTTTCACTTAAACGGGTATTTCAGGGAAATAACTACTTAATGACTTAGACGTTGTTCATCCATTTTCAAAGGGGACCAATAACCTTATGGGGTGATATCTTGATTTGTATGTGAACTGGAGTTGTTAGGCAGTTACAAGAAGTCATCAGCTCTACTCTCTCTTCCAGAGTCACAGAAATCCAGTGGCAAGACAAAAGTCAGGACAACTGAGGCTGGCTCAGGATGCTGTGGATCATCTTGGAGTCTTCCATGTCTAACCAAGCTCTAGGTGCTCCACAGCATCAGCTTTCAGGCGCCTTCATGGCTGTGAACAAACTGTTCTCATCTGCCCATTCCATCGCGGGAAGTCTTCACATGCTTGGGGTAGGTAACCCCTATGTCACCGATGGGCTGGATGCCTGTGGCTGGGACAAACCATAAGGAAAGATGGAAGCACAGGGGTGACCCCCTAAAGCAGCTCCCCCCCATCTCCCGAAGTTCCTAATGGTGAAACAACATCTAAATGACTGCATTTAGCCATGGCAAGCAGGAGGCAAAGAAAGAAGGAAGGGGGCCCATCGTGGATCTGGAAACAAACATCCCCTAAAAAATGAGGCTATTTGGGCGGCTTCTAGTCTTAGTGGACAGAGCTCCGGCCTTGGAGTGAGAATCACCAGGGCACCGGACACCGGACCCCGGACATGTGGGGTCCTGGCAAGTCACTTCCCGCCTGTGACTCAGCTTCCTCAATTTTAAAAGGAGGTAGGTCTCGCCGCCCTTGAAGGGCCCTTCCGACCCTCAATCTAGGCTCTCACAAAAGGAATAAAGGCCTGACACGGAGGGGGAGGGGCGGGGGGAGGGGGTTCCGGCCCGGCCTCCGCAGGCCCAGGAAGCTCAGCGAGCCCTGGATCTGCCGGGGTAGGGTCCGGTGTAGGCCCTTTCGGGGATCAAGGTCCTTTATGGTCCTCGGTTTCCCCATCTGTCAAATCACGGAGTCGAACGCCTAAGGGGCCTTCCGACTCCAGCGCCCCGGCGGCTCCGCCCGCTTTTGGCGTTCCCAAGATGGCGGCGCCCGGCGGCGTGGTGCAGGCCGGGAGCGGAAGTAAGAGTGGAAGCGGAAGCAGGGCGGCTGCGTGAGGCGGCGGAAGGGGCGGAGTCGGAGCCGGGAGTCTGCCGAGGGAGCCGCCGCGGCTGCCGACTTTCGCCGGGAGAAGGGCTTGGCGGGCCGGAGCGATGCCGGAACTGGCGGTGCAGAAGGTGGTGGTTCACCCCCTGGTGCTGCTCAGCGTGGTGGATCACTTCAACCGGTGAGCCGGCCCGGCGGCGGGCGGGCGGGAGGGCCGGGGCGCGGGCCGGCGGCGGCGGCGGCTGAGTCATTGGGAGCGGCAGGGAGGCCTCGGGAGCCGCCGCGGGGCCCCTCGGCTCCTCCGGCCCGGGCTGCCTCCCCTGGCCCGCAGCCCCGGAGCCCCCGCCTAGGGGCAGAGGGTGTTAGGTTCAAAGCCCGTAGGGTGGTGTACGTCAGTGCTGTTGTGTGTGTGCGTGTGTGTGCGTGTGTACGCGTACACATATATATACGTTTTCATGTGTAGTATGTATATGTGTACATAAAGTACACACACACGTGTGTGTGTTGTTTGGATCCAGTTTCTTGACAGTGTAAAATTCAGGTCGAATGCAGGGTCTGCAGAGTGATTCGTTTGTATGGATGAGACCACTTTGGAGTTGTTGATGTCGAGGTGGAGAAATGTTCAGCAAAAGCATCTTGCTGGTCCTTGCTTTGGGATTTCTATTCTTCCAACTTCCCGCTTATATTTTATTGCCCAGACTATCATATTTAAGTCTGTTTTCATATTTTCAAATATAAATAAACATTTGTTGGACATTGAGATTGTTCCAGGAAGGTGGGATCTGCTTCTATTTGAACTTGACTTTATACAACATAGAGTACACCCTGACAGCCAAAATCGAGCACGCAAACAACACAAAACAAAAACCTAGATGGTGAGTTGAAAATGCCACTTAGAGTGTAACGTGTATGCTTTTTTCTTATGGATTAAAAACTACTCCAAGGGCATTCTTTAACTTCTGGGGGGTTTTGTGGAAGAATTATCACTAGTGTATATTTTAAGAGTTGACTTATATGGAGTATGATACTGTGCTCATTTTAACAGGAAACTCAGTGTTAAACAGGTAAAGTAACTTGTCTTAAGATAAACGAACAAAATCAGTAAGATCCTGTAGTCAGGAGTCCTAAAGTTTGGTTGATCCCATATTTCTCTAGCTTTTTCTGGCCTAAAATAAATATCAATAGTAGCTTATTAAAAGAAAAATTGGGTTACACTGGAAAACAGTGAGACAGTATGGCCGCTGGAGTTTTGTCCACCATCCCTGTCCTTTGATTAATAGTGGTGTGATATGATATAGCAGAGCACTGGACATGTCAGGAAGGCCCAGACTATGAGCAGTTAACTTCTCTAAAATTTAGTTTCCTATGTAGATAATGATTGTACCTGTGTCCTTCACAGATTGGCTTTAAGATCAGATGAGATAATGTCTGCAAAGTGCTTTGTAACCTTAAAACTACTGTACATCAGTATCAGCTACCATGATGGCAAGATGAATCATTCTACCTGTGTACCTTAAGATTCTTGTCTATAAAACGAGCTTGCCACCACTAATGCAATGCCCTCTGTCTCCTAGGTAAGATCCAATACAAATTGGATGCTGTCTTATGAGTAAAAATATTTGGAACATATTCTATACAAAGTAGAAATTCTAAATGGTGATGGAAATATGTAATTCATCATTTTCCCATTTCCTCTTTTCCTGCCCAGATAGGGTCTCCAGATTCTCTCTGGTAATTGCATACTTCAACTAGCAAAAAAGCTATTATAATAATAGCTAACATTTTACAGTGCTTTCTGCATGACAGGAACTGTTAAGTACTTTTACAAATATTATCTCATTTGATCATAACAACCCTGAGAGGGAGGTGCTGTTATGATCCCCTCTTTATGTACAATGAGACTAAGGCAGATGGAGGTACAGTGCTTTGCCTGGGACCACACAACTAGCTAGTAAATGTCTGAGACCAGATTTGATCTCAGGTCTTCCTGTCTCTAAGCTCAGCCCTCTTATCCACTTTGCCAACTAACTGTCTTGATGGTTGAATGTAAGTATTCAGGGATTCTTCATTTCAGGTTTGTGAAATTGGAAGAGAAAAAAATTATATCTTTATTTTCACTAAAACTAACTGAAATTTAGCATTTTATTCAATTATGAATATAGGCAAAAAACATTGTTTGGAGAAGGGGTTCATAAATTTTACCCACCACCAAAGGCATCCATGGTACAAAAAAAGTTAAGGAATCCTGGTATGGCCCTTGGGTACATACAAGGTACATAGCATTATTAAGTTCAGTTGACCTTACAAGCATAGATGAGATTCCCTTAGAAGAGCATAGCATATCAGGATTCACTTAGCATCTGTGAAACTAGTCCAGAACTATGCAGAGAAGTGCCTGGCTTTCATGATAACACTGACTTAACTTTGAAAAGATTTGGGGTTGTGAACTGGTCTAACCATTCTGGATTTCATTTTGGAATTATTCAACAAAAGTGACTAAAATTGTCAGTACCTTTTGACCCAGCAAAACAGTTTCTAGGATTATACTCCAAGGAAGGCAAAAGCAAGTACAGTCTAATATATGCCAGCACATTCGTGGCAGTTTTTACAGTAGCAGAAAACAAAGTGAATGCCTATCATTTGGAGAATGGCTAGATAAACTTTGGATTATAAATGTAATAGGATGTTATTGTACAGTGAGAATGAGGGTATGAGGAAATCAGAATTACGGGAATAGGGTTCTAGGTTTAGGACTGGCCTGGAGCTTAGAGACCAAGTCCAACCCCCTCATTTTACAGATGAGGAAACTGAGGCACAAGGATTCGGTGATTTGCCCAGGGTTCTAGTGCTAATAAATATTTGAGGCAGAATTTGAACTCAAGTCTTCATGGTGTTTATAAACTAACTCAGGGTGAAACAAGCAGAACCAAGGAAGGATACTGTAAATAAAGAGAGTACTAAAAGGAAGCCAGACTGAAAACCAGTAATAGTCCCAGAAAATGAAGCTAAGTATACTTCTTTCCTTTCATCAGAGAAACAAGAGACGACTACAAGGCATAATGTTGTATGAATTGTTAGACGTGATTTGGTTTCAGTGGAGGAGGTATTTCTAGAAATAGCATTAAAAACAAAAGGCGGTGAGACTTTAGGAGAGAAAAAAGTTTGAGAAAATAGTGGATATAGAGCTTGGAGAAACTTGGAAGGAAAAAAATTAAATACAGTAATTTTAAAATTTATTTTCCAAACTCTGGTCAAGTGACATTTGAAAGTCTTATAGTTAAGAAGCAGACCTGTTTACTAAATTTTAAATTTTTCTCCATCAACAATAGTGAAACCAACCACATTTGGACTGTAATATCACAGTCTCAATATAAGATGGTTCATAAAACCTGCTCACTAAAGGTGCTAAATAAATGATGCAAAATACTGTACAGCCATCACAGAGTCCAAGTGGAGCGAGGGATTTCCTGTTGATAATATGGTCAAGTTCTCTAGATATCTTTGTTTGCTGATAACATTGCTGTAAGTCCCAGAATATTGAATAGCCTCCTGAAGGAAACCAGTACTCATTCCAAAGCCTTTAACCTTTAGGGGATGAAGAGTACTTGTTCAGATTGATAATCATTTTAGAGAGCTGGCTCAATTTGTCTATCAGTATGTTTATTTTGCACCAACACTGCAGGTAGTCAGTGAATAGGACCCATAATTGAATAATAAGAAGAGAGTAGATTGGCTTGAATTTGGGAATTGTTATTGTGGTTTTAATGAACTTGGGCTTTTTTCCCTGAAACAGAAATCCTTTTTTTAAAATACCAGTATTCTTCCCATGCTACAGTATGGCTTCAGATCATGGAATGCCAGTCTTCATATAATTAAAACTGTGAGTCACCCACAGACCAATGGATAGATTCATAATAGGTGTGAATAAATTGTAGTATGTTAACAGGAAAGAATTATGTAATATGTAAATTACGTAAAAGACTTCAAAAAGATTGTTCAGTCAGGGAAAAAAGTTCAATTAAATTATGAGAGTGAGGATTAATAGATGGACAGCCAGTGTGTTTCATTCATGCCCACATGATGTCAAACTCTATAGTAAGAGCTCTTCACCTGGGGTTCTTGGATAGATTTTGGGGCAGGAGGGTCTGTGAAGTTGGATGGGAAAAAATTATATCTTTATTTTCATTAATCTAACATTTCCTGGAGGCAACAAATTGCTGCAATAATATTTGGCTTCATTATATTTCCAAAGGAGTATATGATACAAAGATTTAGTGTGTCCCTGATTGCGAAAAAGGTCCCTATCACATTGTGTAAACCTCCTTTCAGGAATTTATAAAAAGACATAACGAAGAGTTGCACAGATTGGGTTGGAGTGGATGAGTTTCATGCCATCAGAAGAAATGTTTCCATCACAGATCTCTCAAAATACCAATATTCCTGAAGGATTTCTAACTTTTTAATAGAAAATAGTTTATAATAAAAAAAAAACATCAAAATACGTCCATTTCCTTTTCATTTGGTAATGGCTGCCAAGAAGACTGATCCATTTGTAGCTATGCAATCAGTATTTTTTTTAATATTTTTGTTGACCTTTTTTTTTTTTTTACACTACTGTAATCCTCTCCCGGAGAGCCTCTCCCATATGATAACAAATAATATTTTTTTAACATAAAAAGAATGGAGGGGGGGCCCAACATAACTCATCCATATATCCAAAACACCTGAAAATATGTATATTATACCATACTCCTGGACCTCTGACCTCTGGAAAGGAAGGTCTTCTCATACCTGTCTTTGGAACCATGCTTATTCTTTGTCATTTTACAACATTGACTTTTGATTAGGGGGTGGGGGGAAGTTCCATTTACATTGGGATAGTCAATGTATGTTGTTTTCTGAGCTCTTCACTCTGAATCATTGCATGTAGAGCTCATATTTTGTTTTTCTGTATTCATCATATTGGTTATTTCTCGCAGGACAGTAATGTTACATTACATTACAGTCATGTACCACCACTTTTTTTTTTGCCCATTCCCCAGTCATTGGTGGCACAATGTTGTTTGTTTCCAATACTTTGCCATCACAGAAAGTATTCCTATAAATATTTTAGTGTATATGGGGACTTTCTTCTTACCAGTGTTGTCTCTGGGGTATGAGCCTAGTTTTGAACATTTTAGTCTTTCATTTGCTTAATTCCAGGTTGCTTTCCAGAGTGATTGTACTGATTCACATCTCTGTCAACAAAGCCCTAGTGTTCCTATCTTCTTACAGTCCCGCCAACATTTACTATTATTGTCTTTTGTCATCTCTGCTAATTTGCAGGGTATGAAGTGAAAGCTTGGGGTGGTTTTGTGATGAGTGTTTTTATGAGGCTCTAAATGATACCTGAAGGATTCATGTGTTTGTGTGTTTTTTATCCAAACTGACTGTCTTCTGTTTTCTCTTTTAGAATAGGAAAAGTTGGAAATCAGAAACGTGTTGTTGGTGTGCTCTTGGGGTCATGGCAGAAAAAAGTACTTGATGTATCCAACAGTTTTGCAGGTAACAGATAATTGTATATCTTTCCGGCCAAAGATTTGACCAAGAGTGGGAAAACCTGTGGCATCGAGGCCACATGTGACCCTCGAGGCCCTCAAGGGTAGCCATTTGACTGAATCCAAACTTCACAGAACAAATCCCCTTAATAAAAAGATTTCTTCTGTGAGGTTTGGATTCAGTCAAAGGGCTACCCTTGAAGACCTAGAGGGTCACAGGTGGCCTCGAGGTTGCAGAATCCCCACCTCTAGGTTAGACTCATTGTCGGACTTTCCACCTTTAAAGTTTTTGTTTTTCTTGTTAACCATTTCTCAAACAATCTAGCCATTTAACTAATTAGAAATAACTAAATTTGTTCACACAAATAGACATTATTGTTTATTTTTAATATTGATTCTGGTCAACAAATTGAGATTATATCTTTACTGATTCTAACATGAGCATAGATTATTAGGTGATAAGGTTGGGGACCATTTGTTTTTATATATTTCTGCACTTTTCATTCACCAACATAATAAACCAAGTCTTGCTTTTCTCTTTAGTCCCTTTTGATGAAGATGACAAAGATGACTCAGTCTGGTTTCTTGATCACGACTATTTGGAAAATATGTATGGAATGTTTAAGAAGGTTAATGGTATGTATTTTATTAGAGGAACTTGTAACATTGTATAAGTTATGCATAATCACAGTCATAAAGAGCTAGCTCTACATAAATCTGAGTTAGTATCTAATCCATCCCTCTAGTTTTACATATTAAGAAAACAGACCTGCAGAGGTTAAATGAATTGGCCATAATCACATTTTAAAAGGGGCAAAACCAAAATCTTAACTCCTAATTCAGTGCTCTTTCCATTGTAGTATATTATATTACAATTCTATAACCAGAAATGCGTTCTAGAAAAATTATTTTGACAGCAGACAGAATATTTTCCTTCAGATGCCTAGATTTTATCTTTCATTTAAATATTACCTTGAATTCTCTAGTTTTTCTGTTTATGTTTGACTTACTTCAAATTAGATTCTTAACTCTTAGAGAAACTATACTGTCCTTTAGAAGGAAAAGTCAATAAAGTGAATTTAAGCATCCCTTTAAAGTTCATATTTTTTTAAAAAATATAAACAAAATCTGTTGCTAATTTTATATTGTAGAAGATAAGTACTATATATTCAGTCATAGTAATGAGGATATATATTAATAATATAGATTATGTACAAAATCGATCTTTAAAAATTTAAAATTTGCCATACTTGTTGCCTCTCTTTTTTATTTCCCACATTACTCACTATAGAGTAGATGCTTAATAGTTACTTGTTGACACTTCTTTTACTTTCCCCTCTTGGTAGAGTTGGAAAACTACAGGTATTGAGTGTTGCATGCTCCATCGTACCCACATCCATTAGAGGTAGATGCCTGGAAGCTTTAGAAGTTCAGAAAAAAAAGACATAAATCCTTCCAAACAATTTGGATTTCTTCCCTTAGTGAGTGACCTTTTCAAAATTACTCTTACTAGAATTCTTTTTTTTTCCTTCCCAGCTAGAGAAAGAATAGTTGGGTGGTACCATACAGGCCCAAAGCTACACAAGAATGACATTGCCATCAATGAACTCATGAAAAGATACTGTCCTAATTCAGTAAGTGCTCTGCAAATAACAACTCCAGACGGGATTGTCATAGAAGATGCTAATATGGGATTATATTAAATTATTTAAGCTCAAAGAGATGTAACTCCATTTATTCCATGACAAGTATCTTATTTATTAATGATGTTGAAAATGTAGAGCATGTTTTGCAATGTGGACTTTGGCTCACTACTGACAAAATAACTCTGTGATACAACCTGAAGAGCCATGGCTGGAACCCAACACTTGTCTTGTGCATTCTCTTCTCTGCCATGCCTGTCATGGTTTGCTAAAGTGTGTTCTCCCCCAGGTATTGGTGATTATTGATGTGAAGCCAAAGGACCTCGGGCTGCCCACAGAAGCATATATTTCCGTTGAAGAAGTTCATGATGTGAGTTATTTCAACATTTTTGGTTTTTAAAAATATTTTTTATGCTTTTCATCTGCTACAAGAGCACACAGGTTTGGGTTCTGTTTGGTACATAATATTTTTAAGACAGAAACTTCTATTGTATGAAAGGAAAAAAACATTGTTTCTGCTAATACTTTAGTTTTAAAGGGCTCTTCTTTTGAGTTTTAATTCTTTGAGACTGTTAGAATTAGAAAAGACATTAAAGAGTACCTAGTCTATTCCCGTCTTTTTGCAGACAAGGAAGCAGAGCCCTAGAGAGTCAGGTGAAAAGTTAGTAACCAAACTGGACCCAGGTCCTAAGGAGTATGCACTCCTTCTTATTCCCCCTCCCTGAGTTTACTGCCCAGTGAGCATCTTGGTGGTTTTGGTCCCAACAGCTGTTTTCAAATATTAGGCTTGTCTGTCCATCTAATAGATCATTCCTGTAAAAGGCTGGCTGTCATGATACCCAGAGGGAATTTTTAATATGTGAATACTCATCCCTGCCTTTTCCTCTGCCACCTGTTACCTCTCAGAAGAATTGGAGACTGGCTAAAGAATTGTTTCAGAGCTTACCCTTGGCCTGACAGTGGCTCCTGACCTCTGTGTGGATTCTTATCATTACAGTCACAGGAGTGATGCAGGGATGGGGAGGAACCAAGCCAGGGCCTGGTGGTTTTGTTTTATTTCCAGGGCTTTTTCTGAGCTACCAGGAAAAGTTAAATTTAAACTATTTCAACTCTATGAGTGTTCTCTAAACATATAAGTATGTGTATGGGTAGCTAGGCAGGAGGTAGCTACAGGTTTACTTGAATGTCTCTGGATCTGGCCTGTCAACAGCTGTCACAGATTGCAGCCCATTTACTACCTCTTCCGGTGTCATTCTTACCCTTGTCGTACTTGTCTGTTCTCAATAAAAGAGCCATCCTGAGCCTGGGTGCATTTCCTGTGGATTATAATGTCATGACAGGCCTCCTCTCTTCCAGGATGGTACTCCAACCTCGAAGACATTTGAGCACGTGACCAGTGAAATTGGAGCTGAGGAAGCAGAAGAAGTGGGAGTGGAGCATCTCCTCCGGTGAGACACCGTTGCGCAGAGCAAGACTGACTGTCAGAGAGGCACAGGCCAAGCACTGAAAGGGAGGCACCTTGAGAGCCATCTGGCCCAAGCCCATGCTTTCCAGAGGGGAGACTGAGACTTGGGGTGAAGCCCCTTACTTTGTACCATTTGCCTAAAACACAGGGTAGCTGTGTTTCTGCATGCACTTTTCTTTTCCTAGGAGTCATTTCTTTTGTATCCCAGCAGGTCTGATTTGAATACTTCGTGTTTGTGTGGCTCTTCTGTTTGAAAAGCTACAATTATTAAGGCTCTTCAGTTGTGATTCTCTTCTGTAACTAAGCTGCAGCATCCCACTGATGCAGCACTTTTTAGAAGTGAGAGACATGAGTTAATGAATTGGACTTGTCTATGATCATATAATTCATAGAATCTTTAGGTAACAGTTCACTTTTATCAGTATTATGTTTAACTTTGAAAAATACCTTCTTCCCAACAGTAAGTATTATGATCCTAGGATGTAGGGCTGAAAGGGACCTTAGAAATAAATTATCTAGTTCAGTTTCTTTTTACAAATGAGGAAACTAAGGTGTAAGGAGGTGAAGAGGCTTGCCAAGGTAACACAGATAACAGTAGCAGAGCCAGGGCCCAAACCTGAACATTGGTCTTCAACTCCCATAACTCTTCATGACTTGGTTTCTAGTTGTCCTTGACTAGTGTTACTGTCATTAAGTAAGGCTTTTCACATTTCATTATTGATTGCCCTGCTAAAATACCCCTTTTCCAGTTGGGTCCTTGAAGATTTGGAGGATGTGTGATCTCCTTGATTTAACCCCATCCTCATCCTGCTGCTACTTAGTAGGATATTAGTGGCCAAGCTGTTGAGGAGCTTCTCTGCTTTGAGCTCCCTGAGTATTGGAGGTTGATTTTAATTTTAAAAAAGAAATACTGTTGTTAGTAAACATATTTTTTGGTACCCTTTATTTTTTGATGTCTGGATTTCCTCCTGTAACCCTCATTCTTCTTCCAGTGAGCTATCCCTTTTAACAGAAAAAATTAATTTTCTATTGTTTTTTGAATTCCTTTAGGAAGGTTGAACTTTTTTCCTCTTTAAAATAATGGATTTGGATCATATGATCTTTGAAGTCACTCCAGGTCAAAAATCTACGGTCCTGTAAACTCATCACTATGAAACATTAAGTCTTATAGTTAATATTGCTCCAAATCCTTCAATTACCTGATAGTTTAGATACAAAATTCTTTGTTTCACTTTACTTCCTTTCTCTGGGAAAGCTGAGTGTCTGAGCCCCATTGGAAGGAAGATTGCCTAACATATTTTCCCATCCTATTCTGAACCATTGCAGAGACATCAAAGACACCACAGTGGGCACCCTTTCTCAGCGTATCACCAATCAGGTCCATGGCTTAAAGGGACTGAACTCCAAGCTTCTGGACATCAGAGGCTACTTGGAGAAAGTGGCAATGGGCAAGTTGCCCATCAACCACCAGATAATCTACCAGCTGCAGGATGTCTTCAATCTGTTGCCTGATGTCAACCTGCAAGAATTTGTCAAGGCATTTTACCTGAAGACCAATGACCAAATGGTGGTGGTGTACTTGGCCTCATTGATCCGCTCAGTGGTTGCCTTGCACAACCTCATCAACAACAAGATTGCCAACAGAGATGCCGAGAAGAAAGAGGGGCAGGAAAAGGAGGAGAGCAAAAAGGAGAGGAAAGACGATAAAGAGAAAGACAAGGAAAAAGGCGATGCCAAAAAGGAAGAAAAAAAGGAGAAAAAATAAAACTTGGTGTGTGTTTTTGGAAATTAAAGTATTGCAGGCTAAATGAGTATGCTGCTAGCGGGTTCTTTTCACTGTCAAGTGCTTGTTATAACGTTGTTTTGATAGTTCTCTGCCTTATCTCAGAAAGGGAAGGCCCTTGCTGTGGGATCATTCAAGTAAATGGGGGTAAAGGGGACTGAGTTCGTCCAAAGTGGCAGCTATAACACAGCCATGTGTTATTGGGGTTTTATGGTCTGGGCCTCAAGCATTGTGTGGAAAGCAAGGAGGAGCAAAGATATAGTGTAGCTTACATTCTTTTTTCCCCATTAAAACCATGTTTTGAAAAAACATTTGTCTGTCCTCTTCTTATCCTTCAGACCATTTGGGTCTGTCCCCAGCAGTGCATAAAACTTGTAGACTGTGCATAAATGCATGCACACTTATGTTTTAACTGCCTGCATTTTGTCCCTCCTGAACTCTTGGTAAAGGATCCCACACCAAGGGACTTCGCTTTCTGAGCCTGAGATTGCCTCAGCAACCTCAGGGTTTGAGATTCAGCTCCATATATTGTTTACCTTTGAAGAGATAATTAAATGGTTTGGTTTGTAAATTTGTGTTTGTAATTTTTGCCTCTAGGAGCTAATGATCGGTGAGTTTGGAGTGAGACGGCTCAACTGAAGGTCTTAAAAGCTACAGAGCCAAACCTGAAACTCCCTTTTACAGAAATCATTACATGTGACCCTTGAAAGGTGTGGATCTCAACCCATTAAATACACCTGAGATAAGTAGGCAGTTTGGTGTAGAAAAGATTATACTGAACCTAAGGAGATGCCTTACTTAGTCCCAACTCTGCTCCCAACTTTATGTGCCTAGGGCCTAGGCCCTCACCTTTACTGGGCCTTTGCCACCATCCATGAAATGAAGGATTTAGGATCTTTTAAGACTCTTTTATCTCAAGAAAGTCAAATCAGGAAGGAAAAAGCAGGTATTTGTAATCGCAATTCTCAATGTTATTAACAAGATTCAAGTCCTGATATGCAAACCTGAATAAGCCATTTCTAGCAGTTGCCTTGATCTTATTACCACTGGACCAAGTAAATTAGCTTGGTGTCTGCTTCTTGGGCAGGATTTGAGGCCTATTGCTGAACAGGTATGTAGCTGAAACAATAAGTAGGAAGTGAAAGTTACTAGTGAGTTTGGTGCCAGGCTAGTCAATACTAAGGATCATGGTAGTACTTACTGTTGGGAAGAAGGTATTTTTCAAAGTTAAACATAATACTGATGAAAGTTAACTTACCTAAAGATCCTATGAATGATATGATCATAGGTAAGTCCAGTTCATTAACTCATGTCTCTCACTTCTAAAAAGTGCATGAATGGGAGGCTGAAGCTTAGTTACGTAAGAGAATCACAACTGAAGAGCCTTCCACCTCCAACATCTGGCTATTTTTCATGTAATTGCATTACTGGAATAGTGACTGGGTCAGTTACACCTTTCCTTCAGAATCTTTGGTTCTACCAATAAGGAATGGGTCACTGGTGCTTCCCAAAGCAAAACGAGGTTGGGAGAGGTTAGTGCTGGACAAGTAGATCTGAGTTCTGAGTAGGGATGCTAATTGAAAACATGATCAGTTGATGAGAGCTGTCATTTACTGTGTAGGAAGTAAAACTACTTTGCTCTAAAAATTATCCTGAATGCACCAGGAACACCTTAAATAAAAAACACCAATCACTAGTGTGTACTTGGGTAAATTCAGTGAACTAGTTCAGATAGTAGTTGGTAGTGTATAAGGTACATGAGTCTCTGCCCTAAAGTTTTGGAAGGACGTTAAGCAGAGAATCTTATCTGTTGACTGGCATTTATTAATACCAGCAAAGTGCCAGTTATTGTGCTAATCTTTGCAATTAAAAAAAAAGAATGCAACATGGAGAAAACAGACCCTGCCCTCAAGTAGCTAACAGTATGAGGGAGACAGCATGCAAACATGTATAAGCAAGATGTATACAGAATGACTTCGGGTTAATCTTAGAAGGAAGGTTTAAAATTAAGAACTAGGAAAGGTTTTCCAGGCCTGGGGGACAGCTAGGGAAAGTCCTTGGAGCTGGGATATGAAGGGTCACATTTGAAGAACCAGTCACTAGACCACAGAGAACATGGAGGAAAGTAAAGTGTGAGAAAACTGAAAAGAGGAAGGAACCAGATTATAAAGGGCTTTGAAGGCCAAATAGGATTTTATGTCTAATCCTGGAGGTAATAGGAGCATGGTATGTTCAGTCCTATTAGGTTTTAGGAAGATCATTTTGACAGGTATAAGACTGGATTTGGGAAAGATGGTAACAGGAAGACCAACCAGAAAGCTGTTGTAGCAGTCCAGGTGTGAAATGATAGCGCCTGCACCAAGGAGTGTCAGGAGAGAAGGAGAGTACGTTCAAGAAATGTTAGGAAGGCAGAAGGAGTGAGTTGGCAACAACTGGATAGGAGAGGTGTGGGTATGTATGGGGAGTGACACATTTTGAGTTTGGGTGACTGGGAAGGTGGTGGAACCCCTCAGCAGTAATGGGAACGTTAGGAAGAGGAGGACGTCGGAAGGAAAGCAGATGGGTACAGTTCTGGGCAAGTTGAGTTTTGTCTATGGGACATCCAATTCCAGATATCTGAATACCAATTGACTGCAAAATGAGGTTGGGAGAGGTTAGTGCTGGACAAGTAGATCTGAGTTCTGAGTAGGGATGCTAATTGAAAACATGATGATCAGCTGATGAGAGTTGTCATTTACTATGTAGGAAGTAAAACTACTTCGCTCCAAAAATTATCCTGAATGCAAGTTAATGTGATTCAGAGGGCACTTTGGGAGTTTACAGAGCTCTAAAATTAGCCTTGTAATCAACTGTATAATCTGTAAAGGGCCAGGTAACAAGTGGCCGGTTAAAAGAATACAATAGCAGTTTTCACCATATAAATATAAGTTTATGCAAAGCACTGATCACATTGATGTTCCAGGAAATACCTATATTAATGTCATGCTTCACTGAATTTGAGTTCACTTTAAAAGAAAAGTGGTTTGACAAGTAGAAACAAGGAAAATGTTTAATGGGATTTTTCTCTCTGCAGATGTTCCAGTGCAGAAAAGAAAAGGCTAGGGGAGCCCAAGTGTTGCCTGGAGGATGAGAGGAGAAAGTGTGGGTTGGGTATAAGAAGTAGCTTATGGAGTAGAGTGAAAGCAGATGGAAGATTGATTTGGTTGTCATGTTTAGAAGAGGAGAGAGAGATAAGAGCAACAGAGGCTGGGGATATTTTGTTAGGGGTAAGGCCAAGACCAAAAGAAGTCATGATGAAAATAGAATGGAAAGGGCAGATTCAGGAGTTGGTGTGGAAAGAAAAATGGCATGTCTTCCTGATTGGATCTGGGGAAATAGGATGGGAAAGACAGAAGGAAACTAACATTAAGCACCTTGTAGGTGACAGGCACTATTTAATCCAGCAACTGGGCTTGAGGTTCAATGAGAGGTACCCAATTGGAGATGATTGCCAGGCAAGAATTCGAAATCTAGCCTTGTAAATGGTTAGTCTGATTTGAACCCTTAACCATTTTTACAGAGTCTAATAAAAATAAAGTTAGATAGGATTGGGGGATTTTAAATACTGCCCATTTCGTAGTTGATAGAAGTGATCATTGAGCACCAGAGTTAGAGGGTGCCTGTGACTCAAAGGCAGGCCAATTATATTTTGAGAACAAAAGATAACAAAACAGCTTGATGTTGTACCCACATCCGTAAGACCTCCAGTGCCTTGGATAAATTCTTTGCAGAGGATTTTGGGAAGAGAATGGGCAAGAATGGGGCTGAAAAACAAGGAATATTTAACTTTCACTCTGAACCTAGAAGGTAAATAACCCTATTGAGGACATCACAGACCCAAGCAAAGTGTTGAGCAACTCAGAATATTGGACCCATCTAGTCCCTGTTACCATAACATCAATGTATCCCCATGTAAATGGTAAAAACAGCTTGACTTTCTCCTGCTCCTTTCTGTCGAAAACTAGTATATGGCATACCGTATCCCTAAGGGAGAAATCAGTCCTCTTATAGCAAATGCTGCCTTCCATAAGGTGATGGAGGACTACTTGCTGACCCAGTACCATTGGAGTCATCATTTTGATATTAAACTAGTAGCAGCTGGCTTACCTCTGCAGCCCACAGCCAGTGGTCCATCTTACAGGTGTGGTTTACCTAAGAGACTGGAAAAGTTACTGTTTCAAAAGTGAAAACTAGTAAATGACTGATCTCAAGTCTATTTCTAGTCTCCGGCATGGGGTTGCATCATGTATTTCCATTTCCTAAAACCCTCAGAATGATCTATACAGATCTCTGCAATCTGTTTGCTGCTACACATCTACATTACAGAGTGGTATCTGGCCCCATAACTGATTTTCCATTTTGAAAAAATGACAGTGGGATCATCCCTAAATTCATAGGTAGATGACCTAAATTACAGATAGTTTGAGCAAATAGAATGCCAAAGGATAATGGCCTACAACCAACAGGTTATCTCTTTTCCTTCCCCATTTTGACGATTAAATGTCTACTGTTTCCTAAGTATATTGAGTGAAAACCCAGGCCATTTACTGTAATTTCCATCCTTTCCCCTTCTCTACATCATATAATCCCTTGAAGTCACCCCCATTCTCTCCTTTGCTATAACAGTCTCTGGTAAAGAGATGACTCTTTTCCTCACCAAGACCAACCCTTCTCTATGTACTTTTGATCTGTCCCCTCCCTATTCTTCACTCTTTCCATGTGTTGGCTCCTTCCCAGCTGCCTACAAGCATGCCCAAGTATCACTTATAAAATCCTCACTAGACTCCACTGTGCCCTTCTCCCCACTTATACCCACCACCCTAGTTCAGACCCTTATGACTTCTCACCTGGCCTATTGGAGTCACTCCCCCTGCCTCATCTTTCCTTTCCCCAGTGTTGCTACATTGATTTTTTTCCCTCAATTATAAGTCTGTGTCATTCCTCTCCTCCATAAATTCCTGTTACCTCTGAGATCAAATACAAAATCCTCTGTTTGGCATTGAAAGACTTCACAGCCTGACTGCAGCATACATTTCCTGCCTTCTTACAGATTACATCTCCTTCATTCAAACTAGGCTACAGTCAAACTGGCATGACACTCATCTCCTCTCTCCATACGTTTGCCTTGTCTATCCTCAATGCCTGGAAGGTTCCCCAACCTCACCTGTGCCTCTCTAGTTTCCTTGGGACCTGGCTTAAGTACCTCCCCCTACAGAAAGTCTTTCCTCATCTCCCAGGCTACCAGCACCTCCCCCCCCCCATACCTTATATCAATATTGCATATAACTTAATAATACTAACATTTACAGAGCGCCTTGAAGTTTGCAAGACACTCTATGAATATCATTTCATTAGATCCTTACAACCACTCTGGGAGGTAAGCAGACCCTTATGTTAGCAGATGAGAAAACTGTAACAGACAGACTATGTAACTTGCCCAGAGTCATACTGAATCTGAGGCCAGTTTGAACTCAAGTTTTCCTGAGTCCAGGTCTAGTACACCATCTGTTGTCCTGTGTCACCTCCCCTAGCTAGACTGTGAACTCCTTGAAGGCAGGGACTCTTTGGCTTTTGTCTTCATATCTTCAGGATCTATTACAGTGCCTGGCCCAGAGTAGATACTTAAATGCTTGCTGATTTATTTATTAGATCTTCTGGGCAGGAAGTAGGGACTCTAGAATTTTCATTAGGCTTTCTAGCACAGAGTGCATTCACTTAAAACTAGTGAGCTTTAAAAATAATATATAAAGAAAGTTTTATAAAAATATTTGGGTAGATCAAGTACTCATTCCCTTGCTGACCAACTCTATCCACCATACCTGCTGAATGCCACAAGGCTTGGAATTAGCCATGTACTCACATTGTACTCACAACAGCAGCAAATATTTTCAATATAAAAATTAGTTTATCCTTTCTCTTTTCAATGTTTTATAGACGAACAAATAAGTGAAAATAATCCCAACAAAATCACAGATTTAGACTCCATTCCTAGAGTCTGGCTATGATTGACCTGCACTGTGCTGTCTCTCTTGACTTTGGAGTCAATTCTTAATTAGGCAAAGTTCTGCCAAAAAAAAAAATGTTCAATATAAAGGTTCCACTATCTGTCTTCACTACTGATGCACACAAATGCTAGTTTCATGAGTCAACACAATCTTACCTTAAGAAAATACATGGGATTATTTGAATTCAGGAATGGGGGGTGGTTAGTCTAGAAGAGAATATGACAGTTACCTTAATGTGTCTTGGGCCCACCATGTAAAGCGAGATTCAACTTGTTCTCTTAGGCCCTAGAGGAGTGAAGTAGGAGCATCTGGGGAGAAGTAGAAGAGTAAAGGAGGTTGAATGCCAGGGAAGACTTCCTGATAACTGGAGCTCACCCAGAAGTGGAAATGAACTGTCTTTGGAGACAGTGCATTCCCCATCACTAGCATGAAAGGTTATTGCTATGCAGATATGGATTAGATAAAATGGCCTCCGAGGTCCCTTCCAAACATGAGGCTACTATGATCTTTCCTTCTTTCTTTCTCTCCTTCTTCCTTCCAGCAAGGTCTCCCTATCTTGCCCAGGTTGGAAGTACAGCAGTAGCTCTTGGACCTAGAATCTTTAACCTAATCCATTTCCAACCTGGGTCAATTTGACCTTCCATAAGCAGCCTGGAGACTCTTAGAAGCTCATAATACTGGTGCTAGCTGTAGTGGGGACACCCAAAACAGCTTTAGCCTTATTGCAGCTCATACCTTCTGAACTTAAGAGATCCATCCTCCTAAGCCTCCCTTAAGAGCAAGGATTACAAGTGTATACCAGCAGACTCAGAGGTTCTTCAATTTTTCACAGATCATTTCTGTTGGAAGTATGCTTAGGCTACATCATCTATATTAACAAAAACTGCAGCTGTCCTTCTGTCATTGGGCTGGCAAATGGAAGAAAGAGCAGCTGGACATACCTCCATAACTGCTGGCATTAATGGAGATAATGGAACCAATATGGCAGCTATAAGTCTAAGAGGCAGGAGATGGAGTCATGAATAGCAAGCAGGATGGGCCCCTGTCTCCAACATTAATTTGTCTGTTTTTAAAGTTTACAAGGCACTTCTTAACAACAACCTTATGTAAATATTGTTCCCATTTCATAGATAATGGAACAGAGGCTCAAAGAACTTAATTATTTGCCCATGGCTGTACAGTTAATATCATAAATGAGACTCAGATCTAAGTTTCCTGGCTCTTTTCACTACAGCAGACTTCTTACAACCTGGGGAGACTTTGAGCCAGTCTCCTCTTGCCTTCAAAACATTCTCTACGTAAAATATGATTTTAAAGACTTCCTTCCACCCCAGAAAGATTTTTATAACTTTTCTCAGCAAACTACTCCAGTGTTTAATAATTATAGGTCATTTCGTAGGCAAGTTCTGATTGGCATGACTGAACTAAATGGTTTTCTTCTCATCCACTATCCAGTCTTTGACTAAAGAACATCCAAGTATATATCTATTTGAGATTAACTGAGAGAAGTCAGTCAATAAACTTTTATCAATTGTCTACTATGTGTGGCTGATTGCTGGGGATAGGAAGAAAAGTAAAAGACAATCTGACAGGGGAGACAACATGCAAGAGCCTATGTCCAAACAAGCTGTGGGCAGGACAAAGTGGAAATAATAAATGA